>JABFEO010000015.1:0-151650 GCA_019649515.1 Hanseniaspora mollemarum | reverse complement strand
CACCACTGGGTTGACCACATTTACCGGTACCGATGGAAGCTCAACCACCGCCACTGTTATCACTATTGAAACCCCAACTACCATTTTCACCACTGGGTTGACCACATTTACCGGTACCGATGGAAGCTCAACCACCGCCACTGTTATCACTATTGAAACCCCAACTACCATTTTCACCACTGGGTTGACCACATTTACCGGTACCGATGGAAGCTCAACCACCGCCACTGTTATCACTATTGAAACCCCAAATTATGGTAAAAGCTGGAACAGTACTTCTTTTTTTATTTCAGGTTCGACCTCAATTTTTGTTGCAAGTAACACTAAAACAATTTCTTGTGCTGCAAGTGAATGTCAAACATCAAAGGAGACGGGTTTCCAATCCTTTATCTCTGGACTAAATGATGAAACTATCTCTACCAAATACCAATCTACAACAAAAACTCTTACTTGTATTGACAATGAATGCCAAAGTTCTGAAAATCCTATTAAACCAACTGGATCCTACACATCACAAGAGCCTAGCTTACCTTTAACGCAAGCTTTCAGTGTTTACCCGAGCTCATATTCTTTTGTTTCTTTGTCTACCAAGCCTTTTATATCAAGTACGTATGAAAGTGCCAACAGTGGATCATCTTTGAGAATTAACTCCTTATTAAGTGCTTTATTCATGATTATTCCTTTAATTTAATACAATAGCTGGTATTATGTTTTAGAATAATCAATTATAGATATTTCATATCCAATATTTAAGTGTTTACTGAATATAATTCGTTTTATTTACCCCTTTAAATTAATCCTGTTCGTTTTATTTACCCTTTTAAATTAGTACTGTTCATTTTATTTAATCTCATCATATTTATTTATTTTAGTCTTATTTACACTTTTAAATTAAAATTATTTTCTCATGTTGAAACTTTAGTTTTTTTGGTATCTTAAAATAGTGTGCTTTGGTTTATGAAAATCGAAACTTTTTTTAATTCTCAAATTCAAACAAAAAAAGCAACAGTGAACCTACTATTTAGCTAACTCTGCTCATGTATGTCAAGAAACACAAAATTTTACAATTCTAATAATAACTAATGAAATATATACTTAAACTTCAAACACAACTCAACTGTTAACAATAAAACACTGTTTTTAATTGCTACTAAACATGATATGAATGTTAAATATATCAGGTGCGATGTTTTGTAATGTGTAAAGTTTAAAAGGACTAAGTGCTGTATTGATGCTGCTTTCCCTATTTGTTTAGAAATGATGTTTAACACAAAATATTCAGCTGCTAAAAGAATCAACAAGTATATGCTTAAATCCCAAATCAGCTAGTAAAAACATTAGCAAATTAAAAAAATATATATATCAAATAACAATAATCTTAATACCAATTTCTTGTTTTTTTAAACAATAGTTGAACTTTTGATAAGTAAGATATATTTTATTAATGCATTATACTTTTTTTAAAGTTCTTTAAGCTGAATATTGGTGTAGAAAAAAACTCTTTCCGTTTTTTGAGGTAATTAGTTTTCTCTCTTAAAACAGCAGTTTTTTCCCCATTGATTAAGCAAATAGAAACTGTGTTTTTTTGAAGTTCAAGAAAGCTTTGACAACGTGAAATTAACGCTTCTAATTAACTAATTAGGGTGTACAAAAATAATATAAATACATCTTATTTATAGTTGGGTTTTTATTTCTTAAATTTTAGGATACTGTGAAGTTTTTTGTTTTTCAAAAGAAACAGCAAAAGTTGTTTTTTATACAAAAAATAAGAAGTGAAGCAAAATTTAAACAATGTTATCTCTGTACTTTGTTTAGCCGTAATCAAATATGTTTCTGTTAGCAGTAATTAAACTTCCAGCTATCAATTCACAAAATTTAACATCCAAAATGCATTCATTGTCTATATGTCTAATGACAAACAGTTTTTTACTGTTAAATATCTGATATTAAAAACCACTAACTAAGTTTGATGATCTGTTACAAACACATTTCCCTCCAAAAGCAAAGGTTCAGCTTTTAAAAGCTTGAGTACACGGATAATAACAACAAAACAACTAATATATATTTAAAGGTGATAGGCATTGCAATAGTATATTACCACACTTTAAAGAGACTTACACACAATCAAAGATTATATTTATAGGGTCGGATATTATGTTGGGCTATGAATGTCTGAGTAAACTAGCTTGCCAAGAGTACGCGTATGTATACACGTGACGCAATTTTGATAGACGCATCAACTCTGAAATGAAACCAATGCAAAGGCAAGACAACCTTCAATACAATTAGACAAAGGCAACAAACGACATAAAATAGAAAAACTTAACAATATAATACAGATCTGACATGCACTTGAAAATCGGTTAACACATGCTAAAAGCATAGTAATTAGTCATTACGGAATAACTGTAAATAGACAATTTCTCAAGCTCCTTTTCTTAGCTTCAAATATGCTCTTATATTATCCATTTGAAAGCTATGTAAAAATAAATAGAAGGCAAAATTGAGTTTTTTTGAATACAAAACTAGCTTCACTTTCTATACAAGTGTCTATCAATATTAAAAAGCTTAAATCGAGATTTAAGATGTACCTTAACAAAGTATCGAAAGTACTAACACGTGATTTATAAACTTGTTATAATATCCGCTTGAGGCTGCAGTACGGTCACGGGTATGGCAATGGTTTTTAACTTGTTAGAGACCTAATCTATTCAGATTTATGCACTAGGGTTATTAGCGGAACTAGTTGATTCCTTCTATATATGTGATTGACTAGTTATTTCAAGTACATAGTCTCCTACTAGAACGAACTTGAGAAAGTGCCTATTTATAGTTTTCCCAGAATGGCGAACAACATTCCTTTTAGGCTTGTCTCAACAGGATTTCCTCTGAGTACAGAGACTGTATTGGAATCTTGAGCGTTGCATTCTTGTGTCGTTTAAAATTTAAGTATGATGTGGCGAAGGGAGTTCTTCGTTTATACTTGGTTAAGCTTACCATTACTGCCTCAGCCTAACTCGCATCACGTGCATGTAGGGTCATATTCCAAACCAAACTTCAGCTGTATATTCAAACAATATAATACACGTGACTACTATTGCTTTAAAAAGTTCTTCTAAGCCATGGTCTTTCTCACTAAACAAAACAACAAGGTATTTAAGTAAAACACCAACCAACAATAATTGTTGTTATGATTATCTTTGTGACCAGCAATGCTGATTTATCCAATAACAGTTGCTATAGCTTTATAAAAGAACCTTTTCTTGTGGGTTCAGGAGCTGGCCCCATGGATGAGCATTATATGAAATGCTTTAAGGTGATTAGATGCTCCAGTGGTGATGCACAAAAACCTCTCGATTTTGAAGAGAAGAGCTATAAGACAGATATAATGTGTATACCTGAAACGCTTTTAGAGACTATTACGATCAATAATGATCAAAATTGTGTTTTACTGTGTAATGATTTTTTGATAATGAAAAACGAACTGGAAACACTGAAAAAACGACCATGCTTTATTCATCTGCATGTGGAGATACCTCTAAGCATGATGTTAATCATGGAACATATTTCCCCAGTGAAAACTTTGAGCTTCATTCAAGAAAAGGAAGCACATCTAATAGATTTTTCTTCCCTTTATAAAAACCCTTCAGTGAACGTGAATTTGCAACACCCTTCGGGCATTGTACCTTTTTCCAAGTCAATGTACATATCCCTGCTTCTTGAAATCCCTATTTTTCAGCACGGTCAGCTTTCAACTCAGCAAGGAGTCTCTTCTCCACACCGCCCATCATGGGACCAATATTTCATGCAACTGGCTAATCTTGCCTCTTCAAGATCTAATTGTATGAAGAGAAAAGTTGGATGTTGCATTGTTTCGAACAATAAAGTTATTGCTACAGGCTACAACGGAACGCCGCGTAATTTGCTTAATTGCTTTAGCGGTGGCTGTAAGCGGTGCAACGGAACCCGTCCAGAATCAGAAACTTTCAAACCTCAAAATGTTCACACATTGGGTACTTGTTTCTGCCTTCATGCTGAAGAAAATGCACTGCTAGAAGCAGGAAACACAAGAATTGGCCAAGACTCAGTTCTCTACTGTGACACTTGCCCGTGCATCACGTGCTCCGTAAAAATTGTTCAGGCTGGCATCTCTGAGGTTGTCTATTCACAGTCTTATAACATGGATGCTGAGAGTTTTGGTATTTTTGCAGAAGCTGGGGTGAAAATAAGACAATTTGACCATGGCGGCGTGAAGAAGGATTACACCTTTTTGATATAACTGAACGAGTACCTAATAGTGAATTTAAAAGCTAAAAATTTCCTTATATACATCTGTTACTAAGTTTCTTTGTAAACATAGGGGCCAGGTCTTTCTTCACAAACGAACGTTACTTCTGACAGTTTCTCACCAGAGAAAAAAAGCTCAAGATCCAATTTATCGCCAGGGAATAATTCACCAACGCCGGCCGGGGTACCAGTCAAAACTATGTCGTCTTCTTCCAAAGCCATTACCTGGGAAATATGTTGCAAAATCTTGGAAAACGAGGTCAACATCAAGCTTGAATCACCATCCTGTCTCAATTTTCCATTTACAAAAAGTCTGAATGTAAAGCTTTTTTGAAAATCTGCCTTTTTGTTCAGCTGATCCAGCGGAACCAATGGACCCAGTGGACAGAAGGTGTCAAATCCTTTTCCAATAGACCATGGAAGACCCTTCTTCTTGGCTTCATCTTGCAAGTTTCTTGCTGTAAGATCAAGTGATAAAGCAACTCCTTTAATACATTTGAACAAATCTATGTTTTCAGCCTCTGACTGAGGAATATTGGAAAGCCTCTTTTGCATCACCAGAGCAATCTCTATTTCATGGTGCGTCTTTATTCCTTTTGGTAGATAAATTGGCGATGGGTTTCCACGGTGAAGCACAGCGGGAACTGTTTCTAGCATACGTCCAGACTTCAGAATATCCTGCAGAACTACACTTGGTTTTGAAGCGTGTGCCATTGGAGTTATGACAGAAGACGTCGGTTTTAAGAAGAAAAACGGCTGCTTTGGTGTAGCGTTGTTCAATTCTCTGATGTGCGCAGCGTAGTTCCGCCCAATGCACATTATTTTTGACGCCTTTTGAATGTAGTCGTAAGCAGACATTTCTTTGTCGTTTTAGTCTGGTTTGGTTTGTTGACGTTCTTCTTTGCTCTTTTCCGTTCTCGCATTTTTCATCACATTTGTTTTTCCGTCAAATATAAATATTTCACTATTTTCCGAATATCGAAAAATGCTGGAACAGTACAGCTGCTAGTTAATCGGTATTCACTGATAAGAATTCAAAGACTTAAAGTTCCTTTCACTCATCAGTTCCAGCAAATGGGTTCTGACCATTTCTTTGATAATATGATGTTTCTCTTATCTTTCTTATTGTTTCTTCAACAAGGGATAATGAGAGAGGATTAGGAGCACTGTGAGGGTCGGCAAGAATGGCCTTTAATTGGAGTAAAAGCCCGATCTCTCCATCCCCACCAAGGATTGTCCTATAAAGATCAGATGTTTCGTTATATTCTTTTTCGTAGAAGTCTACTTTTCGTTCCATGTTTTTGATAAACTCCTTCTTTCGTTGTCTAAAGTTGAAAGCAGCTATCCTGTTTTTTTCCAAAATGCCTCGGTGCTTTTCATCTTCAGTTAGACCAGGATGGTGCTTGATGTCGGTGATTGTCATGGATTCAAGATCACCCTCTTTCTTGGGTTTCTTAACAGATCCTGAAGCAGGCTTTCTGCCTCGCTTTTTTGCCTGCTTAGGAGCATTGATGGCATCTCTTTTCAATTCTTTAGCTAATTCCACACCGTTTATTTCACCTCCGAGATCAGTTTTGCTCACAGAAATGGAGCTTTCTGAGTTGAGTGGATAGCTGAGACTGCTCGGCTGCCCAGTGGCATTTACAACTCCGCTACCCAAATTCGAAGGATTCAGTATTCTTGGTGTTAGTCCCGTTCGTGAGGCGCCCAATGGGGTGTTCATTCCAGACAGAGAGAATCCCGGAAGCATTCCCCCACCAAAACCGATGTTGTTAAGAAACGAAACAGGGGAATTCAGACCATTTGCCGATGGCAATCTTTCTGAGTGAAGAACAGAAAGAGAATTACCTTGCGGGGGAGGCTGGGAAATTTTATTGCCTACAGGAGCCAAATGCTTGGTGAACTCTTCTTGGGGAGATAGTGGGTTTTTCTGTAACGAGGAAATTGTATTTCCAGGACCTGGAGTCAATTTTACTTTGTTTCCAGCATTTTTCACATTCACAAGATTTTGAGACTGCTTGTTTGGCTGATTAGGCTGAAAAAATGGTAAGTTGTTAGAAAAAAGGTCAATTCTTCTACCACCTGGGGTAGTTAGACCTGGGGAAACGTTTGAAACTTGGGTGGAGCCGAATGGCCAAGGGGAAAGATTCCCGTTTGATAAACCACCAGCAGAAACGTTATCTTTCAGAAAAGACAGACCCATAAACTTTTTACTTCCAGGAAGATTGTTATTAATGCTTGAAGGGATTATGCTGCTGTTTTTTTCAGCTGAGATGAGACTATTTCTGTCTTCGCCTACTTTTTCATGAGAAACTGCCTCTGCGTTGACTGGCTGGGCGTTCATTGACACTGGAACAACTTCTTTTTCAGAGAATGGCGTTTGCTTTGGAATTGCACTGAGACCTGGGTCTCCAGTTGACGGCATAGAGTCAAAAACCGAGGTGATAATAGAATCGCCTTCATTTACCAGCACACTTTCTGCCGAAGCATTGGGAACAAGGCCAATGTCACCTACATCCTTGGCTACAACTTCGCTGTTGTTTTCAGTTCTCATTTTGTCCCCCTCACTTGAGTTCTGGTCATTCAAAAGCGATACAGAGGACTCGTGAGCAGGAACTGAAAGTGGTGTTTGGGAAGCGTTGCTGGCATCCTCAGCGCGAATATTGTTGCCAGAGGTCATGTTAGCTGATTGCAAAGAGGCACTACTTTCCCTTGTATTTATTTTAAAACTCTGCTCAAATGGATTAGGCTCAGCCTTCAAACTATTCATTTAATGATAAGTTGTATTAAAAAAATAAACTTTTGCTAAATGGCGGAATTATTTTCAATGATGATCTATTTTATATTTTCAGGTGCAAGTCGAAACTGAATAAATAAGGCAAATAAGTGATATTAACAAAAGTCGTATATATTTGGATGGAATGCAGGGTCTGGTTTGCTAAATCAGGGAAATCCTGTTACAAAGAAAATAATACGGATTTTTTGACGTTTTTGTTTTTTAAAAATCCACATTACGTTTTATTTCGATGAAATTTCAGCTTTATGCTTTTCTAGCACAGAAATATTCTGTTTTCTGGATGCAAAGTTCCGCCGGCTATGTCCGCAAAAGGCCACACAGCAATCAATCGCGTGACGAGGTGTTGCCCTGCCGCGGCCGCACTATTTGCCTCTCTGCTCCAGCAGTGACATGTTGGCGGTACTTGTGACAGAGCAGCATTGCCGTAGAGGGAGCTGTGTTTTTTTATGTGACTAGTTGAAACACAATTCTTATTTTAAAATGCTTATATATATATTCAAACTATCCCGTCCTTCCAGCTGCATATGCCGATCGGATTCACTGCTGACCTGGGTGATTTACATTAATTTGAAGTTCAATATGATTCTTTCTTTATCTAGCTTCAAATTGAACCATTCTTTTGGTTCTTGCCTTTAATAAAATTCTATGGCCGCAGTGCTTACACTTGACTGGGTCATTTTTGCTCAATGACAATCTCGATGAGCATTCAGCACAGATATACTTTAGGGTGGCTTCTCTAGCATGTGACATACCTGCGGCAGCGGCATCTAGATTAGTTGGAATAGCAAACCCTTCTTTAGACATTATTTGTTATACTTGATTAGAGACTCAGGGTTTTCATTCTTTCCTTAGCTGTTGACCATGAAGACAAATACAAATCTGTCGTCTGAGTGTTGAAAAAGCAAAAAAAAGCGAAAAAGAAAAGTTTCCTAGGACATAAGATGAAAGCTAATAAGTCACGTGACAGATGGCCATCCGTGTTTTAAACTCCGACGCAGTCGTCGCTCACTTTCTAGTCAGATGCAAGTTGGTGTGCGGTGTTATGCAAAGTGTGTGTTGGCGCTTTCAAGTATTAATTATAAAGTCATGAATTAGTTGATGTTTGTATAGTATTAATACTGTACTGTGTTCTAGTAAAATCAAAATTGAGACCAGCCAAACATTTTTTCTTCACATAGGATGTTGGTCAGCTATTTGCTTTCCTATCAAAAACAATCAACGTAAAGTATCAGGTGACTCAGCTCAGTAGACTTCGGGATGTAGCGTTCTATCGCAGGTTTATCGCCAACTTTTGTTAGTTTTGTCACGTGAAATAGCATTTCTCTGTTAATCTAAGGTAGGCTATAGAAGAGCACAGCTTTATGAAGTCTGTTATATAAAGGACCAGTTTCTATTTGCAAAATAGCAAGCTGTGTATTATTTAATAAATCAGTTTTTCAAGAAGTTGTTGGGAGAATGACTGCAAGTGGGGTTTTTGTTGTTTAATAATAACAGAAATACGAACAGTACAATTCAATTGCCGAATAAAAGCACTGATGTATATTGTCAAAAGGAGTTTCTCTAAAATCGATGCTTGTCTTTTTTGTATGGTGATGTTCTCTAGCATCTTTGTTTCATATAACAAAGAACAATTTATAAAACTGAGATAAATCCGTCACTCACTGCCACTTATACTTGACCTTGTTGAGCCTTGGTTGCTGCGTTGGTTTGAGCTGTGCTACTGTGATAATTCAAAAATCCCAGCCAGTAGACTATATATTATAAATATTGAGTTTATTATAAATAAATTTTTATAAACGCAGCTTTTATTTAAAAAAAAACATACATTCGTACTATATATTAAGGTTTACATAAAGAAATACAACTGTAACGATCAACATTACAGGAATTTCTTGTTATCATTATCAATTAAATGCCAATATTTTATACCACTTTTTCAACTTGGTTTTCACTGCTATTGGTGTCAATTTGGTCATCAATAGGACTCATTGGTTCTGGTTGTTCAACAGATTTCTTTGATCTTACTGGTTGAGGAATGAACATAGTTCCTTCTTCGTAGGTAAATTCACCAATTTGAGCCGCATCAGTACCCATTTCTTCTTCTTCTTCAGATAATCTAATTTGCAAGAATGGAATTCTGTTCATACCAATTAAAATGATGTAAGTTAAAACACCAGACCACAACCAAACTGCACAACAACCGGCAATTTGGTAACCTAACTGTTTGAAGTGACCATCTAACCAACCACCAGCAATTTCAGCTTCACCAGTAATAGAAATGTTGTTGGTAGCAAAAATACCAGTCATAACAGCACCGATTAAACCACCAATGGCGTGAGAAGTGAAAACATCTAAACCGTCGTCAATTCCCATCAAGTGCTTCAAGTCCATAGCATAGTTACAGATAACAGCAGCAATGGCACAAACAAAGGCAGCCCAAACAGGAGTAAAACCAGCCATAGGAGTGATACAAACTAATCCAATCAAAGCACCAACACAAAGACCCAAGGTTGTGAATTTACCATATCTAATGAAATCAACCATCATATAGGTGAAAGCACAAACAGCAGCAGCCAAATTGGTGGAAGCCCATGACAACCATGCTCTGATAGTGGCATTTCCAGCTGAACCTGGGTTGAAACCGAACCAGGCAAACCAAATGAACACTATACCCAACACTACTGAAGAAACAGAGTGAGGTTTATATTTAGGAACACCTTTGGAAGTCAAAGGATCGTTTCTCTTTCCTAAGGCAAAGGCATAAGCAAGAGCGGCAACACCAGAAGCTTGGTGAACTGGACCACCACCAGCAAAGTCTAGACATCCAAGTTTACATAACCAACCTTCTGGGTTCCAGTACCAACAGGCAATTGGACAGTATACCACAGTCAACCAGATAAAGACGAAGACTATTAAAGGACCTAGTCTAGCTCTTTCAGCAGCACCACCAAGCATAATCATGACAGTGACAGCAGCAAATTGCAGCTGGAAAGAAGAAAAAAGAATATCTGGAACAGTTGAAACAACTGAAGGTTCACCCCAAAATTGCATGTTTTTGTAACCACCAAGTTCCAGTGATCCAATGAATCCAGATTTCACGTGGTGCGAAAAGGCCAGTGAGTAACCAATCAAGTACCACTGGATAGCTGTAACTGATAGTGCAATCAAGGAGCACCAAAGAAGAGATAAAGCGTGCTTCTTTCTGGACATTCCGGAATAAAACATACCAATTCCTGGAACCATCAGAAACACCATAGCTGCGGAGATCATAACGAAGACCGTATCTCCCTTGTCGTAAAGACTGTTAGGATCAGTAACAGTAGACATATTTCGTTTTTATTTGGTTTGGAACATCTCTCTCAAATAAACTAATAAAAACCTGCCTCACTCAGCTAGAATAATACTAATTAGAGTTTAACAAACGTTGCTTACAGATTGGCATTACAGGTCATCTCGTATTTATATACGCTCTGTTGTTACCTATAAGCAAACATTGTTTGCCTCGTTTCAGGAAAAATAAGCAAAAAAGCCCGGCTATTTTTATCCGAATTTTGCAAAACCAGGCTACTCTTCAAAAAGAAGAAAAAGCCTTATTTTTTTATATTCGGTCAGGCTTGTGCATCTTTTTTTAAGCGTTGCCCTCACTGAATAACCTCTAACGGCCTTTAGCATTCCGTGTTTCACGTTATCAATGTTAAAGAGATAGAAAAAAAACAGCTCACCAATGGTTGCGCTTTCTCTTAGAAGCATCGCAGCAAAACTGCTTATGAACGATGACTAATGTATCCCTGAAGTGGTTGTTGATTAGATAAGAAAAGCACCAACAATAAGAATAGGCCAATGAGAACTGGAAAAGGGAACAAAAGACAACCAAATAGGGGAGAAAGAAGGTGACTAATGAGAGTATAGCCAATGAAACCCGGAATAGCCAGCAAGATAAGAAGGTAACAATAAAGATAGTCACTACTTTTTTCATTCAGCTCCGGATTTGAGTAAACGGATGGATTTTGGCAAGAAAAACAAAAGATGGAGCTTGAAGCAAGTAAGTTATCATTGGACTATGAAGCATTCTAATGATTGGCTGAGAGCACTGGCCTCAGTTCATGAGCATGGTATCCATTTGCATTGAGACGCGTCATTCCTGGGTGAAAAGAAAAGATGATGGAAGATGCTTTGGAGAGAAACCTCAGCAAGCTCAGGTGTTTTAGAGATGCAGCAGTTGGTAGGGTGTTGTGTGTTATCAGTGCGCAAGGGCTTGTTTGGCGCGTCACTGAACCGGAGGCCAAAGACGAGCACATGACCAGCGTTCTGCCGGGGGTGCGCGCGCTGCTGCCAAATCAGCCCACTGTAATGAGCGCATCTCCACTTAGAGTCGTCTGCCGGTGCACCATGCATCACTCTATATGTTAGGAGCTGGCCAAATTGTCCGCGTATATTCTATCTTTTTCCAGTACCTGTGTGTGGCATGCTTAGGTAGTCGCCGCAGCCCATCGTTGGTACAGGCGTATACAACTCCATTCAGTGGAGAAGGTATCGTGACTTCGGCTCTTGTTTCTCTTCTGTCTCTGCACGCCAAGGTCCGTTACATGCTTGCCCAGCAATCTCCAGTTAGCAAATGCCGTAGCCTCTCTGAAGCTGATCACGTGGATTACATGAGCAAAAAAATTTTCATCCGCTTGCTTCCCCTGACCGAAATTAGTGCCTCTCAAGATTCGAGAGAGCTCGAAAGTGAACAATTTCGTGATTGAAGTTTGGGGGGTTAAAACATTTGAGGCTCTGATAATAGTAAATAAGTCCAGAGTAAACCATAAAAAATAGTCCAATGGCAGCCTTTACTTTTCAAGACGTTGAAGATGTTGCATTAATCTTGGTTAATTTTTCCACCTTCACCCTTTTCGGTATGTTAATTTCACAATGGAATTATGACATTCCAGTGTTGTTTGATCAAACAAGCGGGAACTCTGAGTTTGACATTTTCCTTCAACACTACTACAATTTTAACAGTATTCCATTATACGTTGTTGTATTTTACGCTGTTGTCTATGGATTGGGCTTATTAGGAGCTATTCTCAGAATTGCTAAGCCAAACCCAGACTTCCAAATGTTTGAATATGGTACTTTTGTACTATTGTTTTTGTTTTTGTGTGTCTTTTTGACGAATGTTAAAACAGGAATTGAAACATGTAGTCACAGACAATGGGGTGATGTATCTGAAAAACAAGGTTTACAAGTGCTGGCTGCTTCTAATTTAATCTTATTCGCAATTTTGCTAGGTGTTATTATTCTACAAGCTGGTTTGTGGTACACCAAGTGGGATTATAAAAAAAGATTAGATGAATTTTACACAGAAGAAAAGAACGAATCATTGAAACAACAAAACAAAACCCCTGTTATTCCAAAGGAAGAGTTAGAAACCATTAGTGAGGAAGAGCCGTCCAAGCAATCTGCTGCCAAGAAAAGACGTACCAAGACAAAATAAATTATAATAAACCACGTAAAATAACGAGAAGCATATATGCAATTTTTATATATAGTATTTTTTAGTAATCTATTTTTTATATACAAGAAAATTCACCAACAATATAACATCTTGGTTACCATTTGTAAACACCACCTGCAACCCCATGGATCTTTTTTGGAAAGACTTTTTTCTCAGCCTTTGCTAGCTGATTAACATTCTTCTCATGCTCTTTTCTTTTCAAAGTCACAGAATAATCCTTTAAAATACATCTCACATGTATCCATGCATGCTCTAGAATACCGTGTCTTCCTCTTCCCTTGATATCAATTTGTTTTTGTCTATAACCGTCATCTCCGACCCAAATCTTATCTAGATATAAATTGTCTTTTTTAATTCCCAAAGTTTCACAGTCATCCAGTCCTTTCTTCAAAACATCTGCCACGATTGGACCAAGTTTTTTTGTTTGAAACTGCAATTGTGTTATAGCTTCTTTGACAGTGAAATGAAATTCGTTCTTGCTATTTCTATATCTTATAAGTTTCCATTTCTCATGCATACCAGCATTCAACTTGGAGTAGTTTTTATGATTCAGGAATGAAAGAAATAAAAACGCCTTTTTTGTTGACGACTTGATTCTATATGATTGGCAGTAGATGGATGGCTCTAAAGCTTCCAATTCATTCTCTGTAAGGGATAAAGAATATACTTTGCCATCTACATTCACAGCTTGTCCTTGTTTAAAAAAACCTCCGTTCTGTTCACAATTCTTTTTATACAAACTTTTCTTCAAATCTGAAATCAGATCTGACTGCAACAAAATAGGCTTAGGTTGCATTGTTGGAAGTCTCATTTTTTTGAAGTCTGTTGGTCTTTTTGTTCTTCCGACTTGCAATTTTGTTCTAAATTCATTGTATCTCGGATCATCTTTGAACAGTGATATTGGCACGTCACTTTTTCCATCTGAATCAACTCTCATTTCTTTTGCTGTGGTTTCAATTATTTCTTTGGAATCACCTGAAATTCCTCCAAATAACGAATTTTCATGTTTTGCTTTCGTCTGGGTGATCTCTGCAACCTTGTTTAAAGATGAGGCCTTCACAGAAAAACGGCTTTTCATCTGAAAGAAAACATTGTTCTTTGCTGAAATCATAGTCGCATTCCAATCACAGTTGTGTTTTATTGCAGCTAACATTCAGTTTCTATAGAAATGGTTGGTTCTGCCTGAGTTCTTGATATAACTGTTAGGTATGATTTAGCTTGAAAAATTTTCACATCGGTAGCAAGAAAATTTTTTTGTGCCTACTAGAAAAAAAAGTTTTTAGTCTACTACTTGTCTGGAATACAGGCTTTAATGCACGTGATTCCTGACAGATAGACACATCAAATAGAAGCACTGGCAAGTGCAAATAAACGGCGACCTTCAAAACCACTATAAGAAAATAATAATCCAGTTGCCAATGTAATATTCATCATTACAGCTCAGCAATTCTGTACACACAGGAAAAATGGTTGTGTCATGCTTAAAAGGAAAGGTATTTGTCATTCTGGAATAACTGTATATAGGTACTGTCTCAGTTATTTCTCTTAGATTAAACTAGCTACTTCTAGCTCCTAGTTATCAAAGTATATAGCTGTATATGGAAGGGGGTAGCTTGTTTTGCTAAATCCTCAGTGCATAAATAAGAATCGATTGAATTGCTGACTCAACTGGCAAGGAAACACCACTGAGACACACGTGACCAAGACTGCATCCTCAAGCGGATATTTGAACATTGTCAGGCTCCTATTTTGAACAGTAAAAAATTCTAGGTTATTACTTTTTATTATTAAAGCTGATTTTCTATTTCAAATCATTGACTTATTTGGTAACCCCCCCCCCCCCATTCTAACCAACATGTCATTATGATGTTTCTTGACTCTCAGTACTAGCCCCTCTGCATTATTCCTTTTTTGGCCTGTATTCACCGCTTTGAAGTGGCCCATTTTTTTATTAAGTGACATGCCATTGAGTTTAACTAATAGGCTGCACTTGGGTAGCCGATGCATTGCGTCAATAGCTGCTCCCACAAGTTCATATAGATGCAATAAACTATCTTTGAAAATTTGATATCGTATATATAAAATACATATTTATTCAATTGATCACGTTTATGGGCTCATGTCGGCATAGTAAGCCTTGCAATAACTGATAAGTTTGAGTATATTTATATATATATTTCTGGTTTTATATCTTAAATGTAGGTACAAATTATTTGTTTTAAGCAGAAGTTTAAGACAAGTGTGTGTGATCACCTCATCTAGAAGCAAAATCTTATTTTGCTTGAACGCAAAGCTAAGCGACTGTAAAATCAATATTTATAAAAATCACCACCTTTCTAAAACACTATATAAAGCAAGATTTTCTAAAAATGCGTTATAATTTAAGCAAGTTTATCCTAATTCATGTATTTATGTGTGGTAGTTAGTTATGTATTGTGCAAGCTACTTAAAAGAAACATGCCTATGTCAAAAACAAACAGCAGTTAGCCTAGGTTTCGTTCGCTGAAGAATAGAATTTGTTATATCTGATCAGCTCTATTTAGCAACCTTCATATTTAAAGAAGACAAATATTCTCTATATGTTGGAGCACTGCCGCATCTATCCTCAACTAGGAAACTGTGTAACCAAGTTCTCATTGAGCTCAACTCTTGGCTGTTGTTATTCACTGGTTCTCTCATTGAAGCACCTTTAACAATGTAAATGTTTTTATAAGTGCAGGAGTCATCGCTTTCTCTAGCCCTTGCAATGACATTATTAACCCTGATATTGAATTCAGAGTTTTGTAGTAGCGGCATTTCAAACTTACCAATAGGCAATTGATCAATGCTCATAATTCCAAAAGCATCCGTCAACAATTCAGCAACAGCTTCACCACCAACCCAAATGAATAGTTGGGACCCAGTATCTACCAAATACAAACCGTACTTTTCAAACATAGCATGGGAGGCATTTATGCAGTCTGGAAGCACAATCTCGCCTGTATCTTCATCTGGCAGACCTGCTTCATCTGGCATATCATGAAGTGAGTATACATCTGGGTAAACATTCAGCATAAATTCTCTCAAAGAGGAAGACTCCAGTTCGTTAATCATAGCAGATCTGTGATCGGAAGGTACAGCACCCTGTCTAAAAGCAAGATTTTTGATTAAAGCTTGCATTAAAAGAGGAAGCATCTTCATGTTTGCACAAAGTTTCAGGGAAGATCCTTGAGTTATAGTACTATTACCTTGCTTGTATATTTGTAATATATCCAATACTTGTTTGTCCAAGTATTCTCTGATATCGATTAGCGAAGTACCCAAATTAATCTTGGAAATTGCTTTGGAAGCGAAGTATTTAACAAGAGAAAGCTGATCGACAGAGGCAAACACCTGTCCAATTATATCTGTTGTTGGAATGCAAATAGTAATAACTCTAACTCTTCTTTGAGCATTATTAGTTGACAATAGAATACCACACTGGATGTATGCATATTCTTTGGAGATTGTTTCATCTATCGAGATTTCACAAACGTAACTTTGGTCTCTTGGGAAAGTTGACAAAGCTGCCAGATCCGAAGCTCTTACAAAGCAGTGACCAAAGTAAGAATCAACTTTCAAACCATGTGATCCTCTTGTTCTCATTACAGCTTCTGTGCACAAGTCCATATTAACATGCTTACTAAATTCTTTAGTAAACTTTGTGATATCAGCCAAGTTGCTAGCAGAAAATCCTGGATAGAACTTAAGTTGACCAGAGGTAAATCTGGATAAGTTTGAGTGAGAAGCAACATCAATGTATTTTTCGGAAGCTAAAAAGATGTCGATAGTGATTTGCTGCTTGTTTGCATCAACACAAAAAGATTTGTAAAAAGGATGCTGTGGAGTTAACAATTGGGAAGACTCCTTCTTTGTATCTACAAATTGTTTTTCAGTTCTAAGTTGCAATGCTGCTTCCCCTATATTCGGTAAAGTTGCGGAAACAACAATAATTTTACCACCAATCTTTCCTATTATTTCCTTTGCTGCTTTTAAGGCAGGAGCTAAAGCAAAATTAACATTAGTTGTAGCAGAAAAGATTTCTGGTAACTTTGTAAACAGTTGTTCAAACTGCTGCTTTGCATCAGTTAAAGATACTAACAGTCCAGAAGAAGTAGGTTGATATGCCTCATCCAAATCACCAACATCAAACATTTGAACTTTAAAAGGATGAATAACGGGTTCACCATTTTCATCAACAGAGGGACCGTTTTGTTCTTTAATTTTGAAGTAATGAATGGAAGAATCAACACATAATAAAGATACTTTTGTTCTTCCGTCCCTGTTTGGCAAAGTATCCAGGCATTCCAAAATAGTTCTGCATGTGGTTCCAAAAAGACCATTTTGCATGGCATTCAAAGAACAGTCCAAAACAAAGCAGTATATTGCTGGTGGAACTGCTCTAACAGAGTATTGTTTTGGTGCGATAAAATCAACAACAGAATAGTTTAATTGATTTAAATTCATTATCTCTTGATAAGATCTGCCTTTGATCATAAATTCGTTAGTCAAGTTACACATGTTACACTTCCATTTAGCTCCATCAGCTAAGATTTCAGCAAAGCAATTCAAATAGCCTCTACATCTTCTGCATCTGTCAATGGATCCATCACTAACCAAAGGCACATCTTCATCATCCGAGTTTAATTTATTGTACGGATGTAGGTAAACAGCCAAAGGAAGTTTGGTCTTTTTCAAAAGAGAATTAGTTTTTGGAATCGCATTTAATGTGCATCTCATGTAGTCTTGGCAATTGTTAGCAACAAGAATACCATTTGGAGTGGAAAATTTGTTCACAGGAACAACTAATGGTGGTGGTGGTAACTTCAAATCAGAAATGGTTGGCGGAACCTCATTCAACAAATCTACTGGATACAGCTGGTTCATAGGTTTGCTTTCACCATATGAAGTTGGCGCTGGTTGTTGAGCTTGTGGTTGTTGTTGTTGTTGTTGCTGGAAGTTCATTTGTTGAAAACCTTGCTGTAATTGATCAACAGGTTGCTGTTGATATTGTAGACCTTGAACAAAAGTTCCTGGTCCATTGCCAGCAGATTGTTGCTGCTGAGATTGTTGCTGAGGGTAGCCAGCTACTGGTGCAGGAACAAACTGAGCTTCTTGTTGTTGGGATTGTGGAGAAAGCTGAAATTGTTGTTGTGGATAAACCCTTTTCTTGTGTGACATAGTGAATATAAATTAGAAAACAATAATAAAAAAATAGATTTGTTCTTAATTAATCAATACAAGTAAACAAAATATTGCAATGAAATATCGTTTAAATAAATAACTGGTAGTTCCCTTAACAATGTTGAGCAATAAACAATGTTTTATTAATCCTTTACAATGATTCAAACGGGCAATTGTATATGGTAACTAAGGTATTCAAGTTCAATATTAATTAGCACTTTTCTTGTTTTGGTTCCTTGTTTGAAAAACTTTCTTTGCCTGGCTTATGAGATATCTAAGATATACAAACCACTTGTGCGTGTTCAGTTTTGCTGATGTGTTGTTTTTTGTATCTGAAAATTTTTTAAACAGAAAAAAAGTTTATAATCACGTGCTTGGTCCCATGCTTGTGTTTTATTAATTGCTATTTGGAATTCTCAAAATAAAGTGGCTATAATCATTAGAATTGGAAGGTGAACTGAGATGTTTTCAATAAAATGCTGAGAGAACCTTAAATTTTTAGATAAAACAAATAGATTTTTGTAATATTAGCTATAAAATAAAATTATTTTTACAAACTAAAATTTGCTGTTTGTTCTTGAATGCAAGTGAAGAAACAAAATAGGAGCATGTATATTCGTAAAGTTTAAATAAAATCAAATAAAATCTTACTCGGCTCATTTTTATCTTTCAAGTAAGAATGGTTATTTTTTAATAGTTAATACTACAAAACAAACATCTTAAATATCTAGTCTAACAAAAAATCCCCACACAGTAAAGGGAGCAAAAGTTGTTTCAACAATTCCTTATTTACCAAATAAAAAAGTAACAGCAGAGTAGAAAAAATGTTTATAGATACATATTTTTCTTTATTTAAACATCAGCCAATGAAAAAACAGTTTAATAAGAACAAGTCACTCTGTAGCAACTTATAATGTTCCTAGTTGTAATTTTCAGCCTCCATTAAAGTTGCCAAATTTGATTTTAATGGAGGTTTATCTGTAGGTATCTGGTAAAAATACTTACTGAAGGAACATATCGTAAAGTGATAATAATAATTGAGGTAATTGGTGCAACATTAATATATTTTAGAAATAGAGAAATAGAATTTTATTAATGCTTGAGCTAGAACTTGGGGTTTTGTTGAACATAAAATAATAGATGTCTAAGGTGTGGTTCTGCTTAAAGCGACACTTTTTAGTTGGTGTAATTATTGTTTTAAGTTAATTATCAGGTTGAATTTTATGTGTTGTTTTATCCCTTCCTGCTTTTTTTATTAACAGTTATTAAATTGAATGTACTGTAGCTGCAATCAGTACTAATTAAAATACAATAACATGAACTTTGTATGTAAAGTGTAGTTATAGTTCTAAACATAGAAATACACCTGATAGTTGTTTATTTTGTAATGTTGTAGTTGGGAGAGTGTTCCCCCCCCCCTCATAGTACTGCAGTAGTTTAATGTTATTTAAAGTCACTTACACTAATAAAGTAATAAGAGTCGATGTGTTTGGTTTTTTTATATCATGGTACAAGAATGTAACAGCATCTTGAGATCTTTAATTATTATATTACACCATAATTAAATATGCACTAATAGCAAACTGATAGGGGTTTGTAGCATTTTTACCAATTATATTATAAGCATGACATCGTGACTGAACTTCATTATTATTATTAAATACATACATCGTTAAACATTCCAAATAATTATAATAAATTAACGTACAATGCTAACAGACATTGTTCTTACTGCATGCATGTTGTTTTTCTTGAAACTTCAAATCAATTTGTTGTTGCAGCAGTTAAAACTAAATAAGATCTCTGTGTTAATAACATTTTTTTTTGAGACTTTCTTTCAAAGGATGGCAGAAAAACATTCAGATCTCATTAATAATTAAATTTTTAAAAAAAACCAAAATAAATAGACTTGTTTTATAATTTTGAAAATTAACCATTAATCCAACGCTTTAAGCAACATAAAACAAACATTTCTTTTGAAACAAAAAGAAAAAATTTTTGGTTTTTTTAGTACATAAGGGAGAAAAACTAAAGTTTGTGGAACATACCTAAAGTTATTGTGCAATAATGAAACAGAAGATGTCTAAAGAGGTTTTTTTCATTTTTCAAATGACAAAGAGTTTAAAAACCATCACTACCTAAATTGTATCCACATTTCAAAGTTACTACTTTACAAACGGTATGACTTTCTCATTGTTTTTTTTTTTTTTGAAATAATCGTTTTAAAAGAATACAAAAACATTTTGAGTAATACTCAACAACTGTCTAAGTTTTAATATGCAGTTATCTTTATGCTTAGTTGTTTTAGCGGATAGGCTATTTGCTTTTTGTAGGATCCCCCCCCCCTTTTCTCTTCACCTTCCAGCATTGTGTTTTCTAAAATAAAAAGTATATTGATGTAAATAGCTATTTACCTCTTCTAAGACCACTTATAAATTTTACACAATGTAAAGCACTACTGTAGTGAGCAAAAGCAGTTTCTGGAACAAGTAGCATTTTTTTTCCTTTTTTATAATGAAACACTACAAATATCAAGTTCAAACAAGATATAAAGCTTTCCTTTTAGATTCAAATTTCGTTTAATTTTAATTGAACTAGGCTGTAATCTTAATTTTTTTTTTTGATTGCTTATTTATTTTTACCGTTTGGTTTAATGCTTATGAATAATATCTTTGGAGAAGCTCAGTTTTAGGCGAAATACAAAAAAAGGCTTTGAACTGCAACAAGTATATATAAATAAGCCATTTGCTACTATATTCTAATCAAAGTTTAATGGAAATTAAATGTTTTCATGCGACCTGGCATGCCAAGCTTTCTGGTAAAGTGGTCTGTACTTCTTTACAAGGTAAAATTCCGAAATAAGATAATTCCACATCAAAAAGCATACGTTTAGAGCTGAATCACAAACTTTTACTCCAAGACTAGAATTTATTATGCAAAAAACAGTTCCAGATACAACATAAAAAGTTTCAAACCCTTTTACTCTCTTTAGTGAGTTGAGTTTTGTAAAGATATCATGCATAGTAAAAAATTTAATGATCACATATTAGCCAGCGCGATCTGATACTAAGGCCTCCTTATGGACCGAAACCGAGTCATGAATGTTAATTATAAATTACAAAAGTTTCAAAGAAAGACAATTTAATGGTTGGCTGATTGGGTGAGATTTAAATTTGTGAAAAAACTACGAGGCTAAGTTACAGAGAAGCAAGGCTTAATTCGTTTTCAAAGAAAATTATTAGTTTGGTTATATATGAGGTGAAGAAGAGTATAAATTACCAATAAAAACACTCTTTTTTTTTATGTTTGGATCTTATCTATTTTCGCTTATGATTTCAGTAATCACTTTTGTGGCATTATGAAGATGAGTTTTTCATTTTCCATGCAGTGTTTGTGTTTCCTATATAGGATAATATATATTAGCCGCGAGAAATAAGATGTGTGTGCATAGTCTGCAATTTACCGTGTGTTCGGACATAAAAGACGCATGCTCAATCCATCTCTAAAACAAGTGGTCACGCGATCGTGCCTAATATGTGCCACTTAAAAAAATTTTCCGTGTTTCATAGGTAAGAGAAGCCTTGTTATTACACATTGATCAACAAATAGAAACAAATTTGTCAATGAGAACCAAATAAAAACATTAGCAGATTACAATCTATTTAACATCTTTTGTATTGCTTTTGATTTGTGTATTTCATAATACAAACAAAAGGTCATAAACCATGAGTAGTAGTATTAACAAATCTAATACTAGGTTTAAGCCAAAATTTAATAGTAGGCCAAACAGCAGACAACAACTACCAAATGAAGCAGATTTTGCGGCCAGAAACATTAATGAACCGCTTGATCCATTGAGCAAAATTATATCGGATAATAACATTCCTGTACAGAGCACCCAGCTTAGTGAGACGAAGAACGAAACAGACTTAACTGCCACCGGACAGGTTACAGAAGTAGACAGTAAAACTAGCCAACCACTAAGCGCTCTGTCAACTTCAAATATTCCGAGAAGAGCAAGTATAAGACTTAATTCAATATCACATGGTGTTATAGACAGTGCTGTTTCACGAAGACCATCATTTATGCAATCACGAAGACCATCTTTGATTAATAATAGCCAGTTACAAATAGTCGCCACACCAAATAGAGTTAACGATATATTACAGACAAAGGCAGCAGTGAAAACAGCGAGCTGGAGATCTTCAGTTACCAAGGATTCCAAATTGCTATCTATGAAAAGAAGAAGAAAGTCCAGCATACAAAATATATCCAAACAACAAGTAAGGACGAAAACTGCTGCTAGTGTTATCAGTATTAAAAGAACCAGGGATACTGGTAGTAGTAAATCTAACAGAATACATACTTCAGATTTTGACAATCAGATTTTATCAAATATTGAAAATTCCAAAGAACTTATGTACAAGGTCAAAACTTTAAAAGATGTTCCAAAACTTATTAATGAGGAAGATTCCAAGCTTTACAGTTTTGACGATTCTAGTTTTACAATGGCGGAGCTGTGTAAACCTACTCTTCCAGTTGGTATAATAACAGCAAACTATCAAGTTTCTAAAGAAGCTGCAAAAAAGAAAAGAATGGAAAGGGAAAAAAGAAAATCTCTCAGAAAGATGGCTAGAGCACAAAACAAATCGCTCTCTGAACTTACTAAAGAAGAATATGATCATGAAGAAGCTACACGAAAGAAAAAACAAGAAGAATTGTTAGCTATGGATATACCGGAGCCAGAAGCAACAGGAACTGCAGATCTTCAGTTGAAGCTTGACAAGGATGGAAAGATTATCGTTGACGAGTCATCAACGGTTATTGATAAACATCAGCAATACTCGGTTTTGAATAGAACCAAAGAGATTACCCAGGAAACTAACTTCACAAATCTGTACAACAACGCTTCCTATACAAAACAAGCATATACTGATCCGTGGACGGTCGATGAAGAAATTAAGTTCTATAAATCCTTGTCGAAGTGGGGAACAGATTTTAATTTTATATCACAACTGTTTCCCTACAGAACAAGAAGGCAAATAAAATTAAAATTTTCATTAGAAGAACGAAAAAATCCTGTATTGATAGAGTTAGCCCTTAAAAGAAAACTTCCCTTTGACTTTGATATGTATGTGAAAGAATGTCAGATCGCCAACAGTGATCCTACACTTCCTGCATCATCAGAAACCGCAAATGCTTCTGCAACTGGCTTATCCTCGATCTGTACTTTAGAGCAATATGAAGAGAAACTAAAAGAAGTCAGAAAAATGCATGAAGAATCATTGCAGCAGATCCATTTGGGTAAAGAGATTGCCAAATCCGAAGATCATCGGTTAGTGGAAGAAAGAGAGAGAGACAAAGAAAAGAATAATACCGTCGGCGCTGGTGGTTTGACTCAAGATGAGCTTGGGAAAAGAAGAGCTGGTGAGATTGTTATTGGTTTCGTTGGTGAGAGGAAGGTGGAAGAAGACTGATATTGGTTGATTTGTTTTTTCTTTCTCTGCACTTTTAGCATCCGAATATAGTTTCCTGGTTGAAAATTGCTTTTTTCACTTTCGCATATATATTGTACATGGAGTAAAAAAACCTTATTTCAATGTGAAAGTTTTAAATAAAAACAGTTTTCAGGTAAAACAAACCGAATACAAGGCACACTAATATGGGTAAAAAGCACAGCAAAAGAGGAAATCTCAAAGCCCTTCTTAAAAAGCACAATGAAGATGATCAAAAAAGAAAAAACCTCCTGAAGAAAAAAGGGAATCTCGAAATGCTGGAAAGACTTAAAAAGGATAAAATAACGGGAAATAAGAAAAACCGTGATCAGGAAAACCAGTCTTTGATCGTTCCTTTTGAGACTACAATGGACGTTTTGTTTCTTATAGGGGAAGGGGATTTTTCATACACAAGATCGCTCATTGAAATGAACTACCACGACAAACCGTCGAACATTATAGCCACTTCTTTTGACAATTCTGTTGAGGAGCTTTGCCTAAAATACCCTACAACTTTTAAAGAAAACTACGAGTTTTTGGTAGAAAAAAAGGTTAAGATTATTTTTGGTGTGGATGCCACAAACCTAGTCAAATCACTGAAGATTTCCAAGAGAACTAGTGCTAACAAAGTTTTGAATGTCGAGAAAATCGATTGCATGATTTTTAATTTTCCACATACAGGATCAGGTGTAAAAGACATGGACAGAAACATCATGCAGCACCAAAAATTGCTTGATGCTTTCTTTGGATCAGCTAAGGAACTTGTGAGCTTATTTGATGCCTATGCAAATAAAAAGTGCACTGATTCTTATGCCCAGTCTTATAAGGCCGTGACAAACAGAAACGTTGTTGAGAAGAGAAACTGCAGATTGGCAGTTTCTTTATTCAAAGGTCTCCCTTATGACAACTGGCAATTGAAAAAACTGGCAAATACCAAGGGATGGAAAACTTTGACGACTTTCAAGTTTGATTGGTCCAAATTCAAGATGTATCAGCATAGAAGAACCAACTCCGAGATGAGTACGACTAAAAACTTTGCTGAAAGAGAAGCAAGAGTGCATTTATTTGATATAATTGGAATCGTGAAAAAGGAACAGCCTGTCAAGGACAATGGTTCCGGTAGTGACTATGAATAGTGCATTTGACACTTGGCAAATTTTCAATCAAAAAGCACATAGTAGCATACATTAACATATACTAACATATATACTGGGTCTCAGATGCAGCTGCTGTTACTGGGTCTTGCACGTGACCTTTGGAATTTGTTTGCTCTTCAAAAGGACCGGCTTGTTACATACTGAAAAATCATCAAGATGGATCGTGTACAACCAACTAGGCTAACCTCCCATCCTGATTAATCATTTTTTCTAGTCAGCTATGTTTTCTTTGGTCAAAGGCAAAGTGCAGTCTAATAGCTCCACTTCTGTAAAGAGTACGTACACTAACATTGTGAAAATATCAGTTTTAATTCTTTTTATATCCACAACAATAGCAGTGATATTTACTAACAATTCCTTTCATTTTCGAGACTACTATAATACTTTTCAAAAACAAGGTGTTTTACTGATTGCGTCCTTTTATTCAACAAATTTGAAGCTTACTAGCTCTATTCAGTATATAGCTAAAGACAGAAGTAAAGACCCAATATATGCTAAATACTTGAATGATTTGGAAAATTACTCCAAGACTGGAGAAGATAATTACGTGCAAGGTGAAAACAGATTTGCTGTTCTTGACGGTGTTGGTGGATACATACAGCACGGTTATGACTCCTCTATAATTTCTTCACGATTGGCAAAGTACATCAAAGAATATGAGGGACCAAAAAGTGACATCAAGAAATGTCTGGCTGAAGCCTATAAGTCAGTGCTAAACGATCCAGTTGTTGAGGCGGGTGCTACTACAGTTACCTTGTCTGAAATTGACACCGCAACCGGGGAAATGGATGTTTTAAATCTAGGGGACTCATGGCTTGGAGTTTTGAGAAATGGAGAGTTTGTCAACGAAACCTTAAAACAAGAGTACTACTTCAACGCTCCTTTTCAATTGGCTAAAATTCCAAACAAAGGTAAAGAAAGCAACTCAATCAGTAACAAACCTGAAGATGCTGATTTTTATGAATTCAAGCTTGAAAAAGGTGACTTGGTAATCTTGTCTACCGATGGAATGATTGATAATTGGGCAAGAACGAAAATAGCTAGCTGGTGGTCAGAAAGCAAGCCTAATTCTTCCAACCTAGACGACCTGAATAAAATATTTGTCGAAAGTGTTTATAAAGATTCTAAAGACAATGCTTTCTACAGTGAATTTGTGAGAGAGTACAACCAATTGACAAATGGGAGATACACTGGAGGTAAAGAAGATGACATCACAGTCTTGGTAATTAAGGTTGATTGATTACTTAAAGGAAATTATCTTTCCGAAATATCATATTAAAAATAAAAATATATCGTATATATGGTATATATCTCAGTTTTCAAAGCTTATAACAATTCAATAAATTCATCAGAAGATAATTTACCACCTAAATCCTTGGTTAACTTACCGGATTCAAATAGGGCATCCAAAGACTTGGCTAATTCTTCACCTTGTTCCTTGTGGCCAGTTTTAATCAAGATGTCAGAGACGTTCTTAACCAAAATGTATGGATTGTAGTCTTTGTTTTCTTCGATCAAAACATTGTGGTTAACAGCTGGTTCGTGAATGGTTATGTCCTTCAAAGCTAAGTCATCGGCACTAAAGGAGACAGCATTGACAATTTTATCAGAACCGACTAAAGCAGCACCAATGTTGTTCAAGATGTTACCATATAAAGCAGTTGTAACCATATATTCAAATTGTTCAGGCTTACAAACTAATTGCATGGAACAGTTATCAACAATGATAGCATTGGATGATGGTTCCAGATCAGGATATTTCTTGGCAGCAATTTCAGCAAAAGTGTTTTTCAATAAACCATCACCCTTTTTCATGATGTTGGCCTTGTGTACAACGGTAACCTTGGTATCTTTCAAATAATCAGGCTTGGTGGTCTTGATATAATTGAAAATAAAGTTATGCAAGGATTCAAAGTTTTTCTTGTTAGAAACCTTCAATAATTCAGTTAACTTTTCCCCATCAGCGGCAACCAATTCATGTTCCAATTGAGAGTATTCGGTTTGGTAGGTGTCTTTCAAGATCTTGAAGTTTAGGTTCTTGAATTTATCTTCTGGTAACCCCTTTGATTCAAAGAATGATAAGTTACCATTCAACTTCAAAGCCTTGTTGATAGCAATGGATTGGTTGTAGTTCAAGGAAGTCAACTTCAAACCAGTCTTGGTTTCTTTCAAAGATTCAATAATATCATCAGTCTTGTTTTCTTCGATCAACTTGACTGATAAAGGCAAATTCTTCTTGGAAATAAGTGTGTTTAGTTGTTGAGATAACTTAGAACTTAAAGCAGCTTGGTCTCCTTTGATGACAGTGATTGGAGTAGTGGTGTAGAATCTTTTGAACATTTTTTTCTTAACAATATGCTTTATAGGTGAAACAATAAACAAATTTTTGCTGGTTTGTGAGTAGTATGTATGCTTCCTCTCTGTGGCTGGCTTTGCTGTTTAAATAACAAATGTTAACCAAAGTTTGAAAAATTGCTGCGAAAACTTTTTTTCTTTTCTGTTTTATGCAAGAGCATATGGCATTTCTTAAGGCGGTTTGCAATCCGAATATCGCAGAATGAAATGAGCAGAAAGCAAAGTCATCACGTGTCGTGTGGGTTATTGTTTGTTGCCCGGTCACCTTTTCTGATTTCGTCTGCTCAGCTTCATCCTTCTCCCAGCTGGATGCATCACTGAACAAAATAAAGGCACGAGAGTGAAAAATTACCATGGTGCAGTGAGCATTTAAGATGGAGTACATAGCTCGTTTTAGTTACAGACCAGGCCAGCACGAAACAGAACGCTTTTTTATCTTATCAAATGACATCACACACCACCACCTATAAACAGCTTATAAGATCTCTTGTAAACCACAACAAAGAGAGCAAAAAGAAACAATTGAAAAAAGAGATTTACAAGCACTTGGTCAAAGATATGTATCAGAACAAAAACAAATATGGAACCAATGCTAAAATGCCCTCTGTTGATGAAATCAAAGTAAATGCGAAAGACCCAAGACTTTACATTATCAAAGATACTAAAACCATCAAAGAGATATTCAAAGAGTTTGTTGCTTTCGAAAATGGCAGTGAAAGCAAACTGCATGCTGAGATGTTGGTAAATGTACAAGACTTTCTGAGAAACCAAGCAGAATATCAAGTTCTTTTGGAAAGGTATAATCCTGGAATCAAACTTCAAAATGAGTACGGCTCTAATGACTACAATAAGAAAATTGTAGAGAAAACCGCTGCCAAAGTAGGATACAAAATTCCTGAGTATAAAACAAAAGAAGTCAATAAAGCGTAAACAGAAATATAAGCGTGTATATACTTCTAAACTACTTGGTTAACGTTGAGTAAACACTCAATATCATGACCAAGAATCCGAAAACCATCAACATTTTGCTTGTAAATAGTACCAAAGACAGTTTGTTGGTATAGTTGTGGATCTCAATGCTGTATTCTTTCATAGTGAAGACTTTTAACGTTATAAAACCAGGTAATATAAACGAAATGGCTGTAGCCGCAATCCCTCCCACCAACGACAGTACCAAAGCAAAGTCACTGATTGTCAATGATGTGGAATAAACTGCCAGCAGCAGAAAAACGGTTATTGTTTTAAATCTTTTGTCAGAAATCACTTCCACTTCCGTGTTTTCTTCTACAAGAGGTTCCAGTTCTCCGCTATTGAAACTTCTTAATGTCATAAACCACTCCACAAGACTGTTGAAACATAGCCTTAGTGGATAAAACATCAGAGGAAAAGACACTAAAACAACAAAACTCAAACAGGCATTTGTGACAAACTTCTTGTTGTAGTTCAGCAAAATGTTGCCTTTAATATCAGTATATTTTCCAAACGATAAATAGCCAATAGTTCCCAAGAGTACAAATAGCACGCAGGACAGCCCAACACTGGTCACAATTACTTTTCTTACGTTTCTCAAACTTCTATCTTTCAACTCATTGTAGATTGGTAGAATGTTCATTGAGGCGGTGAATGCAAAAATCAAAATGCTAAAAGAACTTAAACACTCCTTTATGGAAGAGATTTTGAACCAGCTGATACCATATTTGACGGTATCTTTATTCCAAATTGGCAGAGTAGAGTCAACAAAAATTTCAAAGATTATGAACAATGCCAAGTAACAAATGAATCCTAGACCTATCATGGAACTGTACTTCAAATTATCCAATCTTGGTAAAAAGCAAAGGGGAACAACGATTATCAAAGATAGCATAATGTAAACGTAGTTATCAAATCTTGGGATTAGAGTATGGAATATATCACCTATCAAAACCAAGTACGACAGGCAAACGCCAAAACACTGCAAAAACATCGGCAAATTAAAAATCAAAGTATTTTTCTTGTAATGATTCAGTCCAAATGTAAATTTACAAATGGAGTCAAAGGATAACTGTTCTTTGTTATTCCTTTTAATTATACTGATAAAATCAGATACCAGAATGAAAAAGTAGAGCCCTATGGAGGTCATTATAAAGGACAGAATAGTCAATACGATACCGATAAACATACCATCCTGCTTGAAGGCAAATGGCACTGCCAACATACCAGATCCAATAATTGTTTTGGTGAGGTTCAGTATGGATGCGGTTGATGTGGACGACATTGTGTTTGCTTTGGTTGGTCTTATATAGTTATCGATTCCTCGTCCTATCCTAGAAGCAGCAAAAACGGCAAACTTGTTTAGCCTGTGTTTTTGCGGTCAGGGTGGGAGATCACGAGGTTAAGAGCGACTTTGCAAGATGAACCCTGAAAAGTCACGTGTGAACATCTGGGTGCACAACATGGAAAGGATTCCTGCCGAGGGCTGCAAATAAGCACAACATATTGGCAACCACCAGGCCAATCTCTCTATCTAGCCTTATATACTGAATTTTGCTTATTTTATGAAAACCCCTTTAGAAAGTTATCTTCTTCAGCTTCGTTGCGAAGAAATAGGCAAAAAAACGTTCATTAAGAACCTGCTTAGTCACTACAAAGTCACAAATCTCCATGATTTGAAGCCTATTTTGGCCCGAGATAACCAGGAAGTCTATATGGTATTAGAACATTTGCTTTTGACTTCTGAAGAATCTGTAGCAAATAATGACTTACAAGATGATGACGGAGAAGAAAACGACTTTGAAGTCGATAGCAATGTTGTGAACAAAGCGGAAAATGATGAGGAGTACTTTGAGGAAGATATTGATGATAAATATAATCCAGAAGAGCATGAAATGAAAAATCTCACCTTAGTTGATAGCGAACTTTTTTATCCCCCTGAAAATTTCTCCAATGTAGTTGGCAATATCTATAGATCGTCTTACCCAAGAACTGAAAACATAGCTTTTTTTACAAAGCATTTAAAGCTGAAATCTATTCTGGTTATGCTGCCAGATGATTACCCTCATGATCTTTTGCAGCAATATGAAGAAAACAACATTACTCTTTTTACTTGTCCCATTCAAGGTAATAAAGAGCCTTTTATTAATATACAAGATGAGACCATCAATAAGGCACTGAAGACAATACTAAATCCAGAAAACCAGCCAATACTGATACATTGCAACAAAGGAAAACATCGAACGGGAACGATTGTAGGCTGCATCAGGAAACTTCAAAACTGGTCCCTAACAATGATTTTTGATGAGTACAGAAGATTTGCCTTTCCCAAAGCCAGAGGTTTGGATCAGCAGTGCATAGAAATGTTTCAGCCCAATGAGATTGATGAATATGCGACTGAAAGAAATTGGCTTCCTCTTAACTGGTCATGAATTAAAGTGATTTATTGGGGGTTAATATATAAATATTATAAATTTCGTACCAATTCTTAAGGATTTAACTTTTTAAAGTCATTGGTAACAAATCTGTAGCCGTAGCCACCAGCATTAGCCAAATTCAAAGCATACAACCCTAAACCGAATTTTCTAGAATAAATAAACATGTTTTTTAAGTACGCAGTGTTTGTCAAAAGGTACAAAGAGGAGGTTACAAAACTCAATCCTGTGGCATCATAAACATCGTCGTCAAGCATCATTGCACCAGCAAGGGCATTACCAGTTGCAAACAAAAGGTTATATATAGTAGAATTGGTAACCTTCAATTTCAAGACTTTTGATGGTCTTAAAGTGTTTGTAGGCTCAGCTTTTTTAATTTCAGTCTGTTGCAGCAATATTGGAGCCAAATGTTTGGAAATCGACGAATAAACTGTTAGAGCAGAGGTAATGAACATAGGAAATGGAGAATAATAGGCTCCATTGTAGACCTTATTGGCGAAAGAAGAGTTAGCTAGTTTAGAATTGATAGTATCAGACATTTGTTTCAATGGTTCTTTAGGTGAAGTTGATGGTTTACGGCGAACAATAATTTGAAGTAAAAACTTAATGTGTTTGATTATCTTATACCCTTAAAATACACCAGTTAAAGAGAACATTGAACAATTCACTTGACAATGGAGAAAAAAATGAACCATAGGGCATTGATCACGTGGTTTACATTTTGCGCTTCGCCTTCCCGTTCGCCGCAGAAAAGCGAAATGAAGGCCAACTAACTAGAAAGGGGAAATGTAGTACGCTAGTAGTGCAGCAGACTCTGAAATGACACACAAGAGCAGTTAACTCTTGCCTTTAAGATGCTGTTAATTGCTACTTTAAAAAAACTCGAATCATATTTTTGTATACCTAAATTAAAAAAGAAAGAAAAATATAAATACAAAATAATCAATAGTATATATCCCTTTGAAAACTTTTCTTCCTATTTCATTATTAAAAATTTATTATAATCAATCACAATGTTGTTTAAGCCTTTTCACCTCTCAATCTTCTAGCCAATTTGATATCTTTCTTTTGGATAGTAACTCTCTTGGCGTGAATAGCAGCTAAGTTAGTGTCTTCGAATAAGGAAACCAAGTAAGATTCAACGGATTCTTGTAAAGCACCAATAGCAGAAGATTGGAATCTCAAGTCAGTCTTGAATTGTTGAGCAATTTCTCTGACTAATCTTTGGAAAGGTAACTTTCTGATCAATAAATCGGTAGACTTTTGGAACTTTCTAATTTCTCTCAAAGCAACAGTACCTGGTTTATATCTGTGTGATTTCTTAACACCACCAGCAGCAGAGGCAGATGGAGCAGACTTTCTAGCGGCCTTGGAAGCTAATTGTTTTCTTGGAGCTTTACCACCGGTAGTTTTTCTGGAAGTTTGTTTTGTTCTAGCCATTGTATATTATATGTGTTAGGTTTATGTACGGTTTTATTCTTTCTACTTTGTTTGATAATTAATTTTAGAATAAGAAAGTGTAGAGGTTGTCTTCGGTGGAAAGGTAATCCTGTGCTTATATAGATTTTTTTGTCCACATTGTGGAAATGCAGTTTTTCATAGAGATAACTGATCTGAGTTTTTTTGGTTAATTGTTTTTTCCTAATAAAGTAAAAACAATTGGGTTTAAGTTTTACAGTATTTTTATCTTTTTTTCTGCTATATGTTTTTGCCTAATTAGGTAAAAAACATTGGCTTTCGCAATTTTGTAAAAATCTTTGTAGAAATATATAATTGTTTTTTCCTAATTAAGTAAAAATAACTATTTTGCACTTTGCTGTTCCAAAAAAAATTCGCGTAGATCAAAACTCTAATGGACTGGAAAACCCCAATATATAAGGAGCAAACAAGCTGAGGAGAAAATCTAATATTCAACAGGTTTTATTCTTAGTTAGAGAAGTATGTATTAAAATAACCATCAGCAGATAAGCTAATACAATAAATCAAAAATAATAATATAATGTCCGGTAGAGGTAAAGGTGGTAAAGGTTTAGGAAAAGGTGGTTCCAAGAGACACAGAAAAGTTCTAAGAGATAACATTCAAGGTATAACTAAGCCAGCTATCAGAAGATTAGCAAGAAGAGGTGGTGTTAAGAGAATTTCTGGTTTAATTTACGAAGAAGTCAGAACTGTCTTGAAATCTTTCTTAGAAAACGTCATCAAGGATGCTGTTACTTACACTGAACATGCTAAGAGAAAAACCGTCACTTCTTTGGATGTTGTTTATGCTTTGAAGAGACAAGGTAGAACTTTGTATGGTTTCGGTGGTTAAATTTAACTAATACTATTATAATTTATAAGAAGATATATATGTGATTTTAAAAAATTTTAGGTGTTTTTTTAAACAAAACTTCAATGGCGCAATAATGTTTTTTATTTTTTTCATTGTAAGTAGATCTAAGCTAAGAGTTACTCTATAAATCAGCAAAACGTTCATTAAAATGAACCTCTTAAAAAACGAGATAGATGTGTTTTAAGTCCCTTCATAAAAGCATTTAGTTTTGAAAATTCTTGTCTCGAATTAATATGGTAGCCAATTCTTATCTTATAATCACGTGGCTTTAAACAATTGTTTATAGTTTTTGTTTACATTTGTAATATTTATGTATGATAATATATAAGTATTAGAAATAAACCAGTAAATAATTTTTAATGTTTTAATACTTTATATGCTGAAGAGGTAAACAATATTTGCTTTGTGAATATTTTGTTATTAGCAATAGACTGTTGAAAAACCACCATCAGACTCATATGGTGCTAAAATATTCACTTTAAAAACATGAAAAATAGCCCAAAATGTTTGACAAGTAATTTATAATTTTGGTGATTAATTTCTATACATATTCATGGGACTTTTAAGTAAATTTTTAAAACATGATTGCTAAACGCTGCTTTGCCAAAAATATAATTATTTTTATATAAACCAGTTAATCAGTTACACTTGGTTATTTCTATAATTTTTATCTAGGAGTCTGTATAAAAGCTACAAAGATCCCACATGTTGGTTGTATCCGTCAACAATGATATTGACAACTATCTGTGGATCCAATTTTTCTTTTTCGGTGTAATCATCTTTCATAATTTTAAATAATTTTGAGGAGCATACTTTTGATGTGTTTTCAATTTCATTGTGTCTTATTGGGCATTCACAATTACAACCTATATCAATACCATTATTTCCTTTCTGATTCGCATTTAGCAACTTCCTAAAACTTGATATCATTTTTTTTTTGTAAGTGTTGGATTTAGTGTAAGGATAATGTTTATAGTTGGACCATTTATCAATTAAAAACTCAGAATCTATGCCGTTCTCAAAATCACCAGTAATGGGATCATTTTTGACACAATGTGTTATCGACGAGTGCGAGTATGAAATATCTCTAAAGTAGTGAACTTCTTCCAGATCTAAAAGCATTGCAACACCTAAAGTGTGCACTGGAGCATCTCCAAATCTTTCTTTGGTAAATCCCATTTTTTCATCCAAAAATTTAAAATACTCTCGGTAAATAGGTGATCTGAAAATCTCAAAACTTGCTATTTCAAAATTGGACCAGAAATGACAAAGATTATATTCTTCATTATAAAACTTATCATCGAATATTTTAGGGATTTTTTTGGCAAATCTTAGCGTTTCCAAAACACCTTTATTAACAACATTTTTAAATTTAGCATTTGCTGATAACTCTTTATTATTTGCTAAGTACTGCTTCATTTCAACATATCTACTCAATTCATTATTCAATTGGCTCTCTTTATTGATAAATTTGTCTAAAACTTCGTAATCTGATAATGGTGTTTTGTTGTGATCTACATTTAATACTTTATAATCTTTGATAAACAAATCCCAAAGAGTTCCAACTTTAAATTTCTTGTCTTTTAGACCGTAGTTATTAATAAAGCTTTTGGTGTACCTGAATAAAGACGGTATTGTCCAATAAAGTTCACTTATTAAAATTGTGAAACCGTATTTTTTGCCTGATTTATTCATCTCAAAAAATGGATCATACGTCAAGTCACAAAAAAAAGTAACATCAGGTTCAATTCTCCAGTAATAGTCAAAGGTCTTTAAAAGCTCATGGTCCTGGAAAAACCCTGCATAGAATCTACACATTTTATGATATGATGCCATGCCTCCGTAGAGTAAACCTCTGTCCTCTTGGTCTTTCAATAACACATTGATCTTGCTTTGGCCTTTCTCCGTATTTTCATCTTTAAAGGTCCATTCAGTTTTCAGGTTCAAAACTCCAAATTGCACCATGTTTTTTGGTACAGAAACCGTTTTTAGAACCTGCTGCTGAAAGGACTCTTCAAAAGGCACATCATTAAGAAAAACATACGGGTATTGAAACCACTGGTTAAATTTAATTTCTATGTTTTCCAAAGTCTTTATTACATCGTCAATTTCTTGGTTTCTGGCCAACATCACAAATGTTGCATTTTGCTTGACATAGCCTTGCTCATTTAAATATTCATCTACATTATTACAGCCCTGCACAAAAGGGTGATCTTTTGAGGAGTTATATGGTGTTTGCGATAACTCAAGGGGTGAATGATAATAAAAATAAATAACTTTGCTAAAAAGAAATAGTGCAAGTGTCAGGAGTAGCAAAAAAACTGTAGACCATTTTACTACCACCTTTATAAATGGTTTTGCTTTCTTCTGATGACTTTTCTCGCAATTTGCTCTAGCAGACCAGGCAGGCAAAAAACCCTTAGGTTTCGACTCTAAAGATCCTGAAATTGCGTTTATGTTTAAATAGCCACGCTTTTCTTCAAAACAAGGGCTGCTTTCGTCAGTTCTTTCTTTATAGCTTTGCTGCTTCTTTTTGCGACGAAGCTTCAACAAGCCTCTTAAAACCTCCATTTTACAGCAAATTTTGTTTCGATCAAAATCACAAAAATCCCTAAACAGCTAACAAGCCTTTTTAATTTATCCAGGTGATTTTCTCAGGATTCAGTGCTGAATGCTGACCGGTTAACAGTCTTGCTTTACGATTAATTGCGGTTTATGCCTAGAGCTGCTTGGGTTAGCTTTTTCACAGCCCGAAAAAAATCTTGCGCTTAAATATTCTGTTTACAAAAAGCAGCTTAAATAGGATTCTATCTAAACAGCTATCTTTCTACAGAGAAAAAAGCAGCTATATATAAACCAATTATGGACAATCAGTAAGGAAGCTGTTTGTGCCCGGTCAATTTTCTAATCAAATTGAGATCATCCGTCACCTCTTCCTTAACCAGGCCCTGGAGCTTAGGAGCCGTTTTTGGTATTTGCTTCCGCTCTTGCTTTCGAGAGCTACCAGAGGGAGCTTTACTAGTGTGTGAATCATGGACTCCAGGACTAGAATCCAACAGCGAATAATGGAAATTAAGCTTGCCGCCGTTGGCATCCATAAGTATTCTTCTTAGCGCTTCGTATTTTTGAATTTCATACAACCATTCGGGACTGATGATCAATTCTTCATCTTCAGCTTCCTTGTGACTGGAAAGAGGTTTTTTGCTTTCACCATTTCTTCTGTTTCTTGAAGCAGGGCCTGGTTTGGAGCCTTTGATTTCACCTTGATCAGGAGTTGCGCTGGCATTGTAATCATCATCCGCAGTGTCCTCACCATTCTTGCCTGCAGGAATCTTGGTAGCTATACGTCTTCTCAAGGATCTTTTTATGTCCGTGGTCCCACCACTCAACAACCCGCTTAACAAGTCATCACTCGTTACGCCGTTGTCAGATAAAAATGCATCCGATAGATTTGACAAGACATTTTCGTTGTGGAGATTTGCTGAGTCATAGGTTTCGCCTTTGTTCACCACGGCAGCTGCGTTAATGAAAGCAGCTTTCAAATCCTCATTTGAGCCCGTGTTGATATAATTGCCCTTTCCGCTTCTTGTTTTGTTGTACGTGAGAATTTCATCATTAAGAGTCTGTTTCATGTCAGCTATGGTTTGCTTATCCATGGAATAGTTCTTTTCATTTGCAACATCCAACAAAATTTTCTCCTCCTGCAGGGACTTGATCTGGTTCTCAACACTCTCAAAGAGCTTTTTCTTCAAGTTTGTCACTATTTTTTCATACTCCAGCTTGGCTTCTTCAATGTCTTGTTGAAATTCCTTATTCACTCTCGAAATTCTGTATTCTTCGAACAATCTTAATTTTACAAGCTCTAGATCTCTTTCTTCTTCTAAATCTCTGTTCTCTCTATTGAACTGAATGTCTTCATTGTTCAGTTCATGCATGGCGGTTAATTTGAGCTGCAAAAAGTTCAGCTTGTTTTGGTAGTGATGATACCTTTCGGCTACAAATTTGGATTGCATTTTTTGGATTCGATTTTCCATGGTCTGTTTCTTCTTTCTCTGCTGTTTCAAAGCTGTGTTCGAAATCGTTGTTTTACTGTTAACACTGGCTTTGTTAATAGCGTCATGAAGGTCACTATCAGTGCTGTTCCTTTGATAATCCATCCTAGGTGTGCAATATTGTGTAAAATTCTGGGCGTTTTGTACCTAATAAGATTGTTGTTTTTCTAAGTTTACGCCTTGGGAATCAATTTTCTTCCATAAACATTTGCTGAGCTTGGAAGGAAGTTAAACCTGAAATTGTTTTTTTTCTTTTCTTCTTAGCTACCCCTTTTGGCTGAAATGGCTTTTCCAGCCGAGCTGAACAGAGGCAAATTTCAGAAGGAGTCACGCGACACATTTTACACGGCACGGCACTGCCCTTTTCCCCTTCCATGGCATTTCACGTGCCCAAGACAGCCCGCGTGACAAAACCCCTAAAAAGCTCTTTTCCTGCCAGCCAAACTGCCTAATTTTACATTGACAACGAACAATCATCTGACTCAGAACATAATTACAGTAAAGAGAAGCAACGGAAGAAGTATACAAAACCAAAAAAGAAAAGATAACAACAATCAAAGATTGTAGTTCTTGAAAATAGATATTTTATATCTTAAAAACACTATTTTGTAACAACTATAGATAAATTATGAATCGAGATAGCAATATCAATTTGAATATACCGCTAATATATGTTTCGCCAGTAGGAGAGAAAGATGAACAAGGGCTTCAAAATGTTGCAACTGACAAGGATTTCAATAATAGCATCAAAAACATAAACCCTGAATCACTGTTTCACAGCAAAACTGCAAACAATAAAAGACCTCTCAGCACAGCGGAGAAGAGAAAGAACAAAGATGAGTCAAGAGTTGTGGATGATTTGTTGGGTTTTAATGAATATGACACCTTAAAGTCTTTTAACAGCAGCTATGTTAATGACATTTATTTGAATGACGCCAACAGGCTATATCCAACGAACAGTAATCAGAGCAACATAACCTCTTTTAGCAATGAGAATGTGAATAGTAATTTCAAAAACAGCGTTCTCAATGAAAACAATCTTAATTACAACAGTACCACAGGAGCCTCCAACAACAACCAAACCTCTATGAGATTTTTGGGTGATGACATAGGAGAAGCAACTTACGATGAAGATGAAGATGATGAAATTCAAAGCTTTTACTCTGCCTTTGGTGATGTTTTAGTCTCTCCTGAAGAAAAGGTTGAAAATGGAAAGCTAACTGGTAGCGGTAACTTGAACCACATGGACGACGACAATTCAAAAAATGATAGTTTACATACCAGTTTTTTGCTTCCAGATATACAAAAGATTAAATCCAATAGCAATGGATTTTTAGCTGTAAACAGGGTGAACAGCAGAGAAGAAAGAAGCAATAGCGTTTCCAAAAAAAGTGGTTCCCGCTCACGGTCCAGATCGAGATCAAGATCCCACTCTGTTTTGTCAAACGCTGAAGAAACAAAGCTATTAAAGGATTTGGACCAAAATTCAAGTCTGCATGGCCAGGAAACAGCTGGAAGTCACAATAACAAAAGTAACTTTCTACAAGTTTCAAAAGACGATGTAGATAGCTTTAGCCAGGTTTCAGAGGCGGAAATGAAAGAGCTGCTGAAGGATTTAAAAGATTTCGATCCTTTGACGGAAAACATTAAAGAAGAAACCATTGTTCCCTGTATCTATCCTGATGCCAGTTTATTAAGCACCGAAAACGATTTTCAAGAAAAGCAATTTGTATGTGATTATTGTTCATTTGCATTTTTACGAAAACATGATTTGAAGAGACACACAGCCAAACACTTGAATTTAAAAAACTACTGCTGTAAAGGATTTTTAATGGGATCTTTGCCTATTGAAGCTGAGATATTTTTGCTCAATATAAACAAAGGCAGCAATTCCTATGGAGCTTTGTCTTTGAAAGAGCTGACTGCTTTATTAAAAGCTGTCGAGGATTTTTCCAATTCTCAGTATTGGGGTTGTGACAGAGAATTCTTAAGAAGCGATGCTCTCAATAGACATCTGAAGACAAAGATGGGTAAGGAATGTTTGAAACTAGCTTATGAGGATTTTAAAAATGGTAACGTTTACAAAACATACAAATTTTTGAAAATGAAGGAGTTGCTGGATTCTTTATCAAACGGCCGAAACACCTTGAGTCAAGCTGCTGCAAAAGAAAACGAACCAATGAGAGATAAATTTATTGAATGTGAGCTAATTTTGAAAGACATGAATATGAACATTTTGGAGACAATAAACTGGCCAATGGAAAGTGATTTGTTTGAAAACGTTTACATTGATACTTACGAGAAGAATTTGCAGAAAGTAATTCAGAGAAGGGTGAAACTGAAAAAGAAACAGGAAAAAGAGATGCGCTAGATTTTCCTGCTCTTTTTCTCTATATTATAAATTATTGCTATATATACCAGATTTAATAGGCTTGACAATTGTATGATTGCCTTTTAGGGACTAATGAGCCAATTGATTAAATCGGATTTAAAGATCTGGTGGCATGTAGTGCTTTGAGAAAATCCCATGAACAGAATTGTTCAAACCCAAAAAGCACAAGTAGCAATCACGAACAACCCATCTAGAGCAAACAGTGTATATGAAGGATGTCATTAGGTGGAGGAACAGTAGGAAATGATATTAACAATGCTATTTCAGCAATTGAGTCTCACACCGAGACAACCAAGATATCGGAATCGTTGATAGAGCAACAACAAGCGATGATGAGACAGCAAGAAGAAATTGAAAGTTTGTTTCTAGAAAATCCGAACCAAAGAATTAAAGTAACGAATATTCACTATGATCACCAGACTTTACCATTTAGCAACGAGTCTTTGCTGAAATATTGCGAGCAAACACTGGGAAAAGTTACCACTATGGAACAGTTTCAATTACAGTCCATGCTTTTGCAGGAAAGATTGATAGGTAACGGTCTTGTTGAACAGGTAGATGTAACGAATATCCAAGCTAAGCTAGTTGATTTAAATAAGCTGAATGCCCTTCCATTTTCTTTCAGCAAAGGTGTTAATAAAGTTGTTGTTATTGAGCCTGAACTGAAATTTATTCCACTTAAAAAGTTTGCTGCAAAGACGGGATCAAAAGTGGGGAACGGCGAAGGTGACGGTTATGTTCAATTGCAGCTTAAAAACTTTTTACACAATGGAGAAAATCTTATTGTGGATGTAGAGAAAGGTACAAAGACGAAAAGCAACCTCATGATTCAACTATCAAGACCAATCAACATATGGAACGAGATGAGAGTGACATTTTTACAAAACAAAAGGGCATGGGGAGACTTTTTGCAATACAATATGACCAACGGAAAGATTGAGTGGACCTATAAATACAGCAAACTGCCCAGCCAAATAGGAGTAAAGGATACAATTGAAAACACTCCTTGGAATTTCAATTTTTCATTTGACTTTGCCAAACTAGCATTGCAACAACAAAGAAAGGAAAAGTTTAAACTGCCTTTTAGAGTCATCAGGGAATTCCAGCCATATGAAAAGATGCAGTTTCAATTGAATTTATCTAAAGACAACAGAGACAACCACATCACGCCTAGCTTTGGAACTTTATTGAAAACTACTATTCAGGCAAATTACATTCCAAAATACTCCAAATATTGGGAATCTATTCAATTTGAGACACAAAAAGCTTATTCGCTAATGATTTCTGACCGATTTTTGTCATTAATCGGGTCTTTTAGAATAGGGTCTATTTTTCAATATGGCAGTGACAGAGAACTACCGCTTCTTGAGAAATTTCAGAAAGGGGGTCCTAATGATATAAGACTATTCAACACGATGGGTCTTGGGCCAAAGACGTCCCATATACGATCAGAAAATCATGATTCCAATATTGGAGTTCCATTAGGAGGTTTGCATCATATTTCCTACGGAATCTCAGCGCTCTATCCTTTTAAGCTAAACAGCAGTTTCAAGTGGCTATTGTTCATAAATGGTGGGCATTTAACAAACGATTTTGGATCGTTGTTTAAAACGGGCCATAGTGTGAGTTGCGGAGCAGGAATCAGTTTTGTTCATCCTGCCGCCAGATTTGAACTGAACTTTGGTGTACCGCTAATGAAATATGGTGACGACTCGTTCAAAGGCAAAGTGCAGTATGGACTAGGTATATCATTCTTGTAAATACAGCTTGAACATTATATATAACTAAGAGGAGGCTTTAATCCACTCTGAATGTCTTTTCGTGACTTCATCCACAATCAATTCTTCAATACACATCTTTGTTAATTGCTCATCAGTCATTTTTATCCAGTGCTCCTTATTGGATTTCTCGGACAAGATTACTACTTCTCTGTTTCTTGTGTTCAAAATGTTTCCTATAACCAACTGATGGTTATAGTTTACCAAGGCTTGCTTGGCTTTAGTAATTAGCAGCTGTGAATCAGTTTCTAGTTTGAAAGATATGATCATTGAATTGTTGGCCCACGTTTGAACCAATTTTCTCAGAAATTTAGGCACGGGATCTAAATCCAGCACAAGCTTACCGGATTCATTGATGTGCTTGTTCAATTCATCTTGAAACTCAGAACGCGATTGGATTTTGTGCTGAGGCAGCTGGTCGAAAGGAACATAGAAGTCGCTTACTGCAGCCGCTAAATAAAAAATACAGTTTCGGTTGTTCAGCAAAATAGCTATGGATCTCAAAGACCACAGATAGTCGTTCACGCTTGTGAATGGGAGCATCAAAAGCTTGCTTTTGTATTTTTCACTCAGCTTCTTCATCGCTATGAGTTCTTGCTTGTATTCAGGCTCAACCTCACCCTCGCCATCAAAGTAGTCAAGGAACGACAGATTTTTCGAGCGGATGAAATGTCTGTTGAAGGGCTGCAGAGAATACTCCCTGTGAAGGAATATTACTTTATAGCCTTTGAACAGAAACTGTTCAGCACTGGAGGCTCCTCTCGTGCCTGCTGAAAAATTGTCAATAAATCTCACAGTGTTGTTTTCTAGAGGAACGCTGGTGCCTCCGCTTGTTACCAGCACAATTTTGTCGTCTGTTTCTTCGTGGTTGTGCTTGTTGACAAACTCCTGTGCTTTTTCAATCAGCCCATCCAAATTCTCTGGCTTTGGGTTGATGAAAAAGTATCTGTCTTCAAGCAAGTCACCAACATCTGACAAACTACCGGATCTTGACATGGCCGTAGGCATGGTTAGTATATCTGAGCTGGTTTTTTCTCCAGTAGTGTTGCTGTTTTCTCTTGTTCTGATTCTCCTTTATTCAGTACCAGGGCCTCTTCGTCTTTATTTCTCCTTACCAATTACCACCGCTTTCATCTCGTGCTACCTATTACCCGCTGTCGTATAGCACACCCATTGCCCAGTCTGCCCCAACCAAACACCAGCCAACCAGCCTCCTCTGCTACCAAAGCCACTGCCTATTCTCTATCGGGGATAGCATTAGCGGGAGGAATGACTCTCCACTGCGGATTCTTTCAACCTATCAACCAGCCGCAGAAATATACTCATAGAGCGTAGGAATATAAGGAAATTTCTTTTTCCTCTAGTAAGAAACGGCAGCTTTTTTTTACCCTTTTAAGTAATTAAAATTTTTTCAGATACACCAACAGTGATATGAACCTGAAGTTCCACCTTCAATTAACACTGATATGACAGGGGAAATGAAGGATATCCATAGCGACCTTGGCTTATTTGGAACGAACGAAGCATTTTTTTACAATGGCAACTCCTAGAAGAACCATACCTGGTATGCTAACCAAAGAACAAGATCTGAAGATCAAGGCAGCTAAAGCCAACGGGACCTATAAAGATTCCTCAGCTGAACAAAAATCGAAGGAGCAACAAGAGCAAGAAGAATTGGAAAATAGCAAGCCAAAAATGGCCAAGGCCTCTCAAGGAAGAAAGGTTGCCAACTCGAATATTGTTTTTGTGGGAAATCTGAACCCTTCCTTGACTTCTGAGCAGCTGCTGGGCTACTTCAAGGTGTGTGGAGATGTTGTTAACTGCAACATCGTTATCAGCAAACAAAACAAACAAGAATATCAGAAACAAAAGCTAAGTGGAATGGAGGAGCCAGACAATTTTAAGCCTAACTTTGGATTCATTGAATTTTCTTCCGCCAACGGAGCAAACATGGCTTTAGAACAGCTGAACGAGAAAACCATCGAGGGCTACGAAGTCCAGGTGAAGAAAGCATACAAGAACCTGTCTGCATCCAATGTATCTGCTGAACCAAAGTTCAACGTTTTTGTTGGTGATTTGAACACTGACGTTGATGATGAAGTTTTGATTAATTTCTTCAAAGAACTGGAAGGTTTTGTCAGCGCCAATGTCATGTGGGACATGGCTACTGGTAATAACAGAGGCTATGGATTTGCAACTTTCAACTCTCAAGAAGCTGCCCAAGCAGCAATTGACAGCAAGAATGGTCAAGAGCTAAACGGTAAGGCAGTTGTTTGCAACCATGCAGCCAAGAAAGAACAAAAACCACACAGAGTCACCAGCAAAAGACCCCCAAGACGTGCATTCATGGATCTTCCAAGTTTTTTTTCCTTGCAGCCACAGCATCCAGATGAGGTCTCTTTGACTCCCCCTGCAGCACCATTCGACAAAGAGAGTGTGTCTGACTTCATTTCCAGATTCATTGCTCCATCTGAAAACACAACCGTATTCATAGGTGGTATTCCAGATGAACTACATAGATTTGTGTTGGATGTCTACTTGAGCGAGTTTTTTGGTCCTCTTGTTAAGACCAAGCATTCACAAGGCTACTGTTTTGCAACCTTTGGCTACAAGGAAGGAGCCGCCAAATGTGTTATGGGTCTAAATCAGTATAATGTTGCTGACTTGTCTACCCTAGTTGTGAACATGAAGAAGGAGTATACAAAAAAACCTTACCAAAAACAACAGCAACAAGCTCCTGCAGAAGGACATCAGAATGAGTCTGAAGAAACGGCCGTTAAAGCAGCTGCTCCAGAAGAAGAATTACAAAAGTTAGAAATCTAAACGCTGTAATTTATGATTAAAATTCAAGGGAAAAAAGAAATCTGTTTTTAGTTTATGATGTATAAGTATATATGAGTGCATACTATAAAACAGTTCATTGAATATGAAAGGGTATTGTAAATAAGAGCCGCCTGTCCAAAGGCTATTTTGTTCAGAGTTGGAGAGACGAATTGATTAAACAAAACAAGCACACAAGCTACCTCCCATGGCATGTGACCTTGTAATCACGTGATGTTTGTGTCCTCACGAAAAATTTTCCGTCCCTGGCCCACATGTCTCCGATGGCAATACGTGCTTAGCTTTGAACGAAAGGGTGGTAGATATTATAAATAATAAATAATCATACACAAAAACCAAGAAATCAAACTAGTTTAAAGGCAACCAAAAGTACCATTTAAAGCATTAGAAATAGTTTTTTAAATTATTATTTTCTACTGAAACGTTTTTACTCGTTGAAATTTGAGCAAAGAAGAGAATTTGTTATTTTTCATAAGTTTGAATGTCATTAGAAAGCAACAAATTATTTTTCAAAGATAACAGTTACACCTACGCCATCGGTAAAAAATTACTAAGAGAGAACTTAAAATTAATACTTGTTTTATCTATTTCTTTTTATTTTTTATTTTCGAAAAACCCTACAAGATATTTAAACAGATTAGTATCAAGAATTAGACATTACAAACAAATAATGAGCAACAGATACAACACAAGATCATATAACAGAAGCAATAGACAACATCCTTATACTGAGGCATTGAGCGAAGTTGTCATTGAAGAAGGAGGTTATCCGGGAGGACTTTTCAATGAGGGTAACACCTGTTTTATGAACTCTGTTTTACAAAGTTTGGCTTCTTCCAAGGAAATCATGAAATTTTTGGATGATGAGTTATTGGCAAAATCAAGAATAAATATGGAGTCTGAAAAGGAAAACATTAAAGGAAGCGTAAAGGAATCAGAACCAAAAATTGTCAGCAAACTGGATTTAAGATTCTCTGAAAAGTTGCATCATTTATTGTGCGTTTTGAATGACAAGTACTATGGAAAGAACTTCACCACCAAACCTACACAGTTGTTGAGAACTATTACAAGAGGAAAAAATAATAGGGATGTTGTTTTGGGAGATGATCAGCAAGATGCTCAAGAGTTTTTCCAAACTATCATCTCAGAACTAGAAAAGAACGTCAAAACAATTTCCAAAGCTTCGGGTAAAAGCGGAGAGTCTAGTGCGAAAAAGGATGATGAATTAAAGACAATTTGCTATAAAGACTTACCCAGTGATGCGCTATTGAATCATGACAACTTAGATAAAGTTGGTACTGTTTATATTCCATCTGATTTAATAGATCCAAATATTGGAGAGGCCGCGAATGAGGAGGATAGATTATACTCCCCATTCAAGTTGATGACTCCTCTAGATGGTATAAGTTGCGAAAGAATTGGATGTGTAGAATGTGGTGAGAACGGTGGTATAAGAGCTTCAGTTTTTTCTGGATTGTCCTTAAATTTGCCGAGCGATTCCATGAATGGAACATTAAAGTTATCAGGCTTATTAAATGATTGGAAGCAACCTGAAATTATTGAAGGTGTAGAATGTTACAGATGTTCTTTGAATCTATTAAAGGAGCATCTAATCAAACTGGTATCTGAGAACGAAGATTCTGAAAAAATTAAAGCATTACAGAAAGTTGATTCCTTGTTAAGTGAAAAAGTAATAGATGAAGACAAATATAAGACATTGAGAAATGATGATTTCATCGCAAGAATTTCAAAATCTAAAAAGATTTTGATTGCTAGACCACCACCCTTACTTTCTATTCACATAAACAGATCTTGCTTCGATATGAGAACTTTTCAAATCAGAAAGAACAATTCCAGAGTTGTTTTCAATAGCAAGTTAAACTTGACTCCCTGGACAGCTGAGTTTGGAGATCTACAGCTAGATGCTAGATATCCAATGAGTAAGAAAGAGGAAGAAAATGATGAAAAATATAGACAGCAGGAAGATGAGGATATTGGACACGATTCTAGGGCTGCTCACGAGAGAGTTCAAAAAGGATTCGAAGATGAGGATGAAGATGACGAGGATGAAGAATATGGTGATGAAGATGAAGAATACGAGGGAGACGAGTCTGTGGTTTTGGAAAACCCACCAAACTATTCAGAAATGGAGAATGACGATACTGATTCTGATGATCAGGATTATGTTCCAAATGAAAAAAAAAGCGATGCTAAGAATAATGCCGATGACGATTTCCCAGAACCACCAGTTACATTGAAGCCTATCAAAGTAGCCAACACTCCTGACGGCCCCTTAACCTACCAATTGAAATCTGTGATTATTCACTATGGTTCTCACAATTACGGTCACTATATTGCTTTCAGAAAGCTAAGAGGTTGCTGGTGGAGAATCTCTGATGAATCAATGGCCTTGGTCAACGAGTCTGAAGTTTTGGGTATTCCTGGTGTGTTTATGCTGTTTTATGAATATGATTATAATGTTGAAACTAAAAAGATGAATGAAGACATGAAAATCGATGCTTTGAACGAAAAAATTGAAAAAACGATGCTAAAAAACAAGGCGGAAACTGAACAAAAGTTGACAGACCTAGAGACTCAAGAAAAAGCTTATCAAAAAAAGAAACAACAAGAAGAGGAAGCTCAAAGTGAAGGAGGTGTTTTACTAGAACAGGAAGAGTTGGAAGAGGAATAGTCAGCATGAACTGGAGAAGCTTAAAAGGAAGTTTTTAATGCATACAAAGATCGCCCGCAATATACAAAAATACATATATATATCTATCTAGCTTTCCTCAACCAAAAACTCTATACTATTATTTTGATTTAAGCTGCCTCTTCTTCAAATTGCGTAAAATTTCGTTTTCTTTCTCATCTCTCATCAAATCTTCTTGGATCAATTCTTCAATATCATACTCAAAAACGTTAGGATCATTCATATCTTTGGCAGTAATGTTTTTCTTCACAGCTGTCATGAGCCTCATGCTCTCTTCAGGATCAACATTCAACTTGTAACCTATTTTTTGTTTGTTCTTGAAGGTCTTTGATTTCTTGGGATCAAAGCTTAGAACTCCTGACAAAATCGGAAACATGAAGCCTATTACAAAAACAAAAAGAATCAGTACAAAAATAATCACAATCATTATTAAATCTGAACCAAAAAACACAACTTTGCAGGGTTCAAGTGCTGTTTTATTGTCCCAGATGTCTGTCAGAAAGCTTGAGAGAAAGATAAAAATTTTCGCCCAATCAATGCCTCAGGACTCTTTCCACCTGGTCACGCGCCGACTGACTTTGAAATTTTGCTTCTGAAAGAGAAGCCATGAGAAAAACTGTGTAAGCTGACAAGTGAAAACTCGTCAGAAACGCACCAGACCCAAACCAGAAGACTTGGACGTCACAACCAGGCATACCAGAATCCAACTAAAAAACACAACAAACCGGACCCGACGAAATGATTCCATCTGTAGCCTGTTTCAAAAAAGCTTTTTTACCAATCGTGGCAATGAGATGTGTGCGCCCAGTTGCCAGGGCCACTGTTGTTAGAGGCTTTTCATCATTGAACAGTACGGTGTACATCAGTAAAAGCTTATGTCTGGGGAATACCATCAAGAGTAATACCTACGGGGAGTCAATACCAGACCATATTTTAAACATCGACCAGTCACTGTATGACAAGAAGTCTGATGTATTTCTGATGGACTTGAACGACTCCCTGGAAGATCTGTCGGAGATAAACCAGGACTTTGTCAGCAACATTGAGTCCAACCAAGGAGTGCTCCAATTTGACATTGCAAATGTTGGTACCTATGTCATCAACAAACAACCCCCAAATAAGCAGATATGGCTCTCCTCGCCTATTTCAGGACCTTTCAGATTTGACTACGACAGTCTGGTTGACGACTGGGTTTCTCTGAGAGATCACGGGGACACGAAGCTGCTCCACTTGCTCAACCAAGAAATAGCTGAGGCATCCGGGGGAAAATACCGCGTTGAGCTGGCGCACTCCCAATGAAGCACATGACAACAATGTTCCGGGGTTTCAGCGGAGCTGTGCGCACCGTCGATTTCGGAGTTAGAACAATCGCGCTTTTTTTGCTCTCACTCAAATTATTTACCCTTGCTTTTTTCTGACTGGCATTATCTGCTAGCTGAAACTATTTAAAGGGACACTTATCACCTTGTTCATAGTGGTCAAACACATGTTGTAGGCAGCAAAAGAGCTCATATATAAGGTTACCAGACCGAAACCGAAATTTCATAAACACCAAATTATTTACAAATTAATACAACCAAGAAAAATGTCTTTTGCCTGCCACGATTTCAAAACGCTTTTAATCACCTTCAAGGATTCCGAAGCTGCACAGACTTTCAAAACAACTGCTTCAAAATTCAACGGAGAAATTGTACATGAGTACGATTTAATCAAAGGGCTGGCCGTCAAGGTTCCGAAGTCCTTAAATATGGGTACTTTGAAAGATGACAAGTCACATGGAATTGTTCATGTTGAGGAGGATCAAGAAGTCAAAGCCAATTAATAGGGGATGTCCAAGTATGTATCAATATCTAGCGGCAATCCAAACTCGAGCTGCTGTGTTAATTTGTTCAGTTTTTTAGTACTTTTATTTTCTTCTACTTTTCCATATTTTTCAACCTGTTCTTCTTTTTCCAGGAGATAAGCAATCTCCAGAGGAATAACCTTGGATGCGTGCCCTGTTAGAAGTTGGAGATGGCTGCATTTCTTGAATATTTCAATTGGATCGTCAAGCTTCATGTTGATTCGTGTGTCTATGTCTGTCATTTTGATAAAAGACAATAAGGTATAGTAGGAGTCATTCAAGGCATTGTGAAGGGATGTATGCGGAATATTCAAGAACCGCAGCTGTTTTTTGACTGAATACGAATCACTCATCATGATTCTGCTCAGCTTCTCAGTGTCATAAACACTGACCACTGTCTTCGGAGCCTTTGATCGCTTGTTGATATTGCGTGGCTTTACCATGCTGAAGGTATTCACCAGCTGCGAATCAAACTCGAAATCTTCTTCAAGGTTAAACTCGCTTCTCAAGGATTTCACATCACCCATTACAGACTGTCCAACTAAGGCGACTTTAAACCCGTTTTGGACCAGAGTTTTGTTGTTGAAATACCTGTCCCATAGAGTCTGCAGAAATTTATTCGTGTTTTTGAAGTCTAGGATATACGTTTCGTTGAACAGGGATTCCTGTTTCTTACAGAAAATGAATTTTTTATTTCTCTGAGTTATTCTTTCTTTGATGATGATGTGGTATGTTCTGAAATGTGGGTTAATGCTGTTATGATAAAGCCCATTTTTGTCATTAAAACCATTTTCTCGTGGGTCGTAAATAGTAATTCCAACCTCAGTAATTTTGCCTGAATTTTCAAATTCTTCCAAATCCAAGGAGAAAAAGATGGTATCATGTACATTTGTAGCGTAAATATAGGGCTTCAAGTTTACACCACAATGCTGTTTAGCGTTGCATCTTTCATAGAGTTTATAAATTAGTAGTTCATCTTCAGTGAAAGAATCTCTCCAATTTTTATCCACTTTTTGTTTAACCTGGAAAATCAATGGGAATTCATTGTCTATGAAATTTTTAATGAAATGCCCTTTGTCTTTGTTTATCAAATTTGTTGTTTTCAAATAATTATTTAGTCTTTGTTCTTGAATGTTTTGAAAACTCCTAGAATAAACAACTTTGTCTAATAGTTCAGTAGTGTCTTTTGAGAGTATTCTTTCACAGTCATTTTCTGTATCTTTTTGATTTTGCAGATAGTTTACACTTTGATCCTCAAGTATCAGCTGTTTAGCCAGTGTTGAGAATAGCAAGTTCTGCTTATGTCTTCTTATTGGCTTTTTTACTGTTTTTTCGAAAAGACTTATATCATCATATTTGCTAAACTGCTGATTTCTATATCCTCGTTTATCATTATTGGTTCTCTGGAAGCCATTATTGCTATAGTTTGTTCGACTGTACATTGTGTTGCTCTGGGTAATGCTGAAATCTAAAAAGACTATATGTGAGTTCGGTTCTTCTACGACAGATTTGAATTTCTTCTATTTTTTATAGCTCGACCTATCTAAGTACAGGTTCTACTGTTGAATCAATTATTTGGCCTGCTTAACAATATATATATCTTTATGACGAAATTAATATATTGGGAAAATTTTTCATTATTAATGATATGTTTTTTATAGGTTAAAAAGAAACTTCACAACGAAACTCTAGCTACATAATTAAATTCAAAACAAGGTCACGAGACTTAATATTTCCGGATTTATGCCTTTCAACCCAACATGCTATTAGAGCCTGAATAAACTCAAAGGTATTAGTAGAGGAAAGCCAAACTTATCCCCTGAGAAAGAACTCTAAAAACACAGCACCTCTGACTCATAATTTTATGGAAAGATGTCTAATGAAACTGGCACTACTAAAAAAACTAGCAATAAAAAACATTTGTACAGTGCTTTCTTAGTAGGAGGTATTTCTTCAGTGGCTTTACAGCCCTTGGATCTTTTGAAGACAAGAAAGCAACAGCAGGGGAATGGGGGTGAGAGCATAATATTTAAAATAGGATCCAAGAATAATCGAATTTTAGACCTCTGGAAAGGAACATTACCATCTTTTCTGCGAACTTCCATTGGTTCAGCATTATATCTGACTACATTGAACAGGTTGAGACTTTTTATATTTTCAATTGAAAATAAGCAAAGAAACCAAGTCACAACCTATAACAAATCTTCAGCTCTGCCAAAAATATCACACTGGGGTAATTTAGCTTCTGGGTCAATTGCTAGAGCACTTATTGGGTTTTTGTTGATGCCATTGACAGTTATAAAAACACGGTTCGAGTCTACAATATACAATTACAAGAGTTTGAATGAGGCCATTAGGGATATTTACAAAGAAAATAAGATTAATGGGTTTTTCAAAGGCTTTGGATCGACAATTTTGAGAGATTCACCATATGCCGGTATTTATCTAGTTAATTATGAGTTTTGCAAAAACTTTTTGAACAAACACACCAGTGCTGAACAGAACAATTTTCTAGTAAATTCAAGCTCTGCTATACTAGCAGCTGGCGCTTCAAGTGCACTAACGGCTCCATTTGATACAATAAGAGTAAGAATTCAGCTTCAGCCTAATTTAAATAAAAATTTAGTAACAACATTTGTAAATATTGTCAACAACGAGAGTTTTCTAAAACTATTTGACGGATTGACCTTGAGATTGCTGAGAAAATCGCTATCAGCAGGAATTGCTTGGGGAGTTTATGAAGAATTGATAAAATAGATAGAGTTACTCTTGCATTATATATCCTCTTTTTGTTAAGAGTTTTTGAAAAGTATTTTTAGGTAAACATAAAGTTGTTTCTAGAATACCATCTACTACTCCAAGAGCACATAGGGTAGTGAAAGTATGAAAAAGATCACTGTTAACTTCACCATCTGCCTCTTCATTTTCACTGGCAAGCAATTTTCCAAAACCTCCTTTAATCATGTCTTGCATTTCAAATATGTATTTCTCAAATTCATTCAAATTGTATGGTATTTCATCAGTCATTTGAAAATAGCTCATCGCTGAAAGATTCCAAAAGCTGTAACACGTATCAACGTTTTTGTTTTCTCTACCATTAAAACCTCCATTGCCAGGAAATTCAAGCACATTCGTCTTAAATATTTGACGTTTGCACAGCCACTCAAACATTAATCTTTTCTTATCCATATCTAGCTCATAACCATATTTTATTTTCAGAATCTTATAAAGAGAAGCAAAACAAGAGATGTAACCACTGTGCAATTCTCCTTTTCCAAAGTTTACAAACCCATAATTTATAATGAAGCATTCCGTTTTTATTTTATGCACAATGAAATCCAGTCCTAATAAATCCAGTCTATCAAATATAAACAATAAGCAACACCCCATGTAAAACTCTCTAATGTCATCACATTCCTTCAACTGCCCAACTAAATGACAGCTCACTTTATCAATAGAAATAAAATCAAATTCTTCTACACCAAGAAGCAATAAATTCAAAACAGCAAAAAAAGTTTGTGATACACCAAAAGTGCCATTTGGAAAGTACTTTTTGTCTGGTGTAAAGCCAACAAAGTCTGGCAAGTCAAGATACAAATCTTTAATATAAGCAATATTTTCATCCTTATCATCATTAGCAACTCCCAAAATACTCATAGAAAGTAGTGTATAAAAGATGATCGTTAGTCTATTTGGAGCATAGCTTATGGCTTGCTGGGGTAGGTAGGTCATATAATGAGAAATGTATCTTTTGTGCTTTTTCCACAAAAAATTGGGTGAAGATATAAGTGACAAGGTTTCCAACGAGAGCAATTTTGACAAGGTGATTTTGTTAATATGCAAAGGAAAATTCATTCTTTCATCAGCCTTAGATTCTGGGCCCAAAGATCGTTGACAGATGGAGATTACATTACGGTTACTGTTTATCCAATACAGCCTAAAATCAACAATTTCTTTGTCTATAGCTATATTATCGTACTGCAGTTTATCCCAGTCAACAAAACTATCATTTTTAAATACCGAAATATTTTTGAGATTAGTGTAAGTTAAGCCCAAGCCTATCAGCTTGGTGTAGCTTTCCTTAATCGCCCATATCATAGTGAATAGTTTAATTCTGCGTTCATTATCTAATTGTTTAGACAATAGTGCCATTTCTTCTTCACATAAAATGTCAGCATACAACTTGTATTCAAAAACTTCGTTTTCTCCCATATGATCATTAACATTAGCAATATCGAGTCCAATTTCAACACCTTGGTTATTTATAACCATAGAATAAGTGCATTGCGAAATGCAATTTGACATGTTGTATTTTAGACCAGGATGGTTTGCAAGATATGGCTTACCATACGAGCTCTTTTGAAATGTCAAAGCTTCATCTTTAGCCAAATAGTTTTTACATACTTTTTCACAAAGCAGCTTGCTTATGATGTATGCCAACTTGTTTTCAATATGGTGATAGCCATCGATAGCCTTGTAGTCTTTGAGGTCTTTCAATCTTCTTTTCAGCATTTCAAATTTAAAGTCATTTTCTCGAAATTCTCGCACATCTTTTGGAGACACTTGCACCAGAAATAGAGCTGAAGAGTTCATGTTGCTGGATGATGAGGCTTGGTCTGAACAGAAGATACAGTGTGCAAAACGGAATGTCAGTTGAACCAAAGCGTTCACAGAGCCTCGCCATGCACGTGAGCACTTGTCCTCCTGAATAGTCGCGATAATTCATCTTCTTCCCACTACCTCCCTTTCTAGGCGCTCCGACTATTTAGCGCCGGGTAAGCAGCTCCTCTATCGCTTTATCTGCGTTGAAACTTTTAACTAAGGTAGCCTCTGTGGCACTCATACATGAACAAATGAATCACTTTACTTTCCGCATTAGGAAATCGCATGACCGACTCATCCAGGGAAGGACGTATCCCTGATAAAAAAAGCAACAGAATTATTGCCACGCTCATTTTAAGGAGACCTTTTATCGAGGGACCAACTAGGAAAAAAGTTCGATAGTGGGACAAAGCTCGGCTGAGAGCAGATAAATTAATGCTCTTTCCCGATCATTAGCTGTAGAAAGCAACTTTTAGCGTTTACGAGGCAGACAATCACGTTTACAAAGCAGGCAATCACGTTTACCAAACAGTCAACTATCCGCCATGCGTACTATCTAACTAACGCTCTTAGCAGCACATATCTTTTCACTTGTTATCGTGCAGAAAAAACCACCAGACCATCATTGTTAGCCAAAGCAAGAACTCTGAACAAAAAGAACCAACAAAACAAGCGGACTTATAATTAGTCATCAATGACGCTTCCTTTATCTAAAAACAGCATAACTGAGAACTGCAAATGTTTACATCAGATAAGGAGCTAACAAAGTAGGTCAAAAGGAACACAGCTCAGATGAGAATGTTCACCAGGTTTACCCCATTGAACCTGTTTTTCGGTATTCGCTCGTAGAGCTAAAGAAGGTGCAATTAACTGAAAAATCCCGAACCACTAACAGCTGTTTAACTCCACCTGACTTTCTGTTAAAACAGGGTTGCTTTCTGCCTACAGTGTGAAAGTTTAAACCCAAGTTGATAAGATATAATTCATTTTCCAAATTAAATCCTTCGGCGTTTTTACCAAAGTTCAAAACTCGGTGCCGATGAGGGTAGCTCACTAGTAAAAAAACGAAAAAAAAATAGCGACAGGGTCCTTAGAATTACATCAAATAGGCGCAAGTTAGCCAAAAATCTATAGTTCAAAAAAAATAGCCTTAGTTTCAGATAAGAACATTGAAACAAAAGATTTTGAAAGACCATTTTGGTAAATTTCATGTATATCTCATACATCTATTAGTTTATTGCTGTTAAGCCTCTGATTAAAGGAGCAAACATTTACAGATAACGAAAATAATTTGTTAAACTACTTCGTTCTATGGATTGCTGACAATTTGCAATAACTATATAAGGAGCAGCGTTTGATGTGTTGATTTGAATGAATCTTATTTAGTTTTTATCAAAAACAGGAAAGGTACAAACCAGTAAAAACTGTTATTATAGATAAACACTATTGAAATGGCTGATCACACAACTTCAGACTCTGATATTCCATCAGCAGATCATGAAATTAAACCAATTATCTCAATCTCCCAAGAGCAAATTGGAGACAAAAGCGCCCAGATAGCTACTATCTTATCTCCAGGTGGTGAGGAAGTTGTTTTATCCGGTGATGTTGATGATGCAATGAAATATGCCGATGAGCTTAAAGATTTTGAATGCACTGAAGAAGAAGACAAAAAATTGGTAAGAAAGTTAGATCTGTGCTTATTGCCTATCATGGGATTGTCATATTCTTTGCAATTTTTGGATAAGACCTCTATTGGATCTGCTGCTATTCTGGGTCTTAGAACTGATTTGAAAATGGTTGGTAAGGATTATTCTATAGCCTCATCTATGTTCTACTATGCTTATATGGGAGGATTGTTGTTGTTCCCTAGATTATTGCAAAAAACAAAGCATTTTATGTTGGTGTTATGTACTGTCACCTGTTTATGGGGTATGGTTCAATCTCTTCAAGCTGCTCCTAGTGTTAAATATGGTGGATTTTTAGCTTTGAGATTCTTTTTGGGTTTCTTCGAATCTTCCATTACTCCAGCCTTCAACCATTTAACCTCTCAATACTACAAGCAAGATGAAATGTTTTCCAGATCTATTACTTGGTTTGCTTGGAACGGTTTCGGTTCTATCTTGGGTTCTGCTATTTGTATTGGTATAGTTCAGCATGTTGAAAATGGTGGAACTTATACTATGGAAGCCTGGCAATTGTTATTCTGTGTTACTGGTATTATGTCTATTTTTGTCACTTGCTGTATGGCCGCCCACATTCCATCTAATCCTATGAAGTGTTGGTTTTTAACAGACAGAGAGAGAAAAATGGTTTTGAAGAGAATTCAAGGTAACCAAAAAGGATTTGGTAACCATACTTGGAAGTGGTCTCAGTTCAAAGAAGCCTTTTTGGATTGGAAAGTTTTTATTATTGTTGCCTTTGCTGTCGCTGACAACATTCCAAATGGTGGTTTAACTAATTTTTCTTCTATCTTGGTTAAAGAAGAATTTGGCTTTACAACTTTGAAGACCTTGAAGATGAATATGATTGGTGGTGGTGTTGAATTTGTATGTCCAATTTTTGCCTACGCTTCCTTATACTTGGCTAGAAAGAAAGGTGGATGGCTTGGTCACAAGATGGTTTGTGCCATCTTTGTTCAATGTCTTGTTTTAATGTGTATTTGTTTATTGGCTTATGCTCCAGACAAATATGCCAAGTTAGCCGGTGTTTACTTGAGTTCTATTTCTCCTGTCAGTTTTGTTTGTGCCTTATCAGCTATTTCTTCCAACATTGCTGGATCTACTAAAGTTGCCACTGTTAACGCTTTGTTCTTACTGGGATACTGTGGTGGTAACATTGCTGGTGCCTACACTTTCAAAACTCAAGATGCCCCTGACTATAACCCTGCCAAACAAGATATGGTTATTTGTTATGCAATTTGTATTGGTTTATTAGGTGCTCTATATGCAGGATACCAGTGGGAAAACAAGAAGAAAGCTAAATGGGTTGAAGAACATCCTGATGAAGGTGAAAACATCGAGAATTTGGCTTTCTACGATTTAACAGATATTGAAAACCCTCATTTCAGATACAGTTTATAATCAAAAAAATAAGGTAGCTGGCTACAATTATATTTTTAAACTCACATAAGCTATTAACATATATATACAGAAATAAAGTATATTTTTAATAATTAAAATAACCAAAATCTGCTTTAGTCTGTGATTAACTTTTAATAGCTGCTAGAAACTCAAACGAGCGGAAATAAGAATTATTTCTGAACTCTAATTGGGTATGTTCCACAGTTATTTAGCCGAAACATATTTGATATAAACTAAATTTAACTTTTGATATTATAAACCTGGCAATTGATAAAATATATTACTACTGGGGCTACAGAATCATCGCAGTGTAGATGCAAAGATCCATAACAATGCACGGGTTTTTTTCTCAAATTCATATAATGCTGGTGGAGCGGGAAAAAAATTTATTTTTTCCCCGGACCGAGTCACAGTTTATAAGACCGACATGTTAATGTGCGAATTTAATACTTCAAACCGATATTGATGCACAACCAAGTGTAGTCATGTATAATTATATTACAAAAATGGTATTTAAGAAATCATTCCATAAAACAGACAATAATATGACTATTTTTTCAAATAAAAACATTGACTTACGAAAAGATTTTGATGAAAGGGATTATTAACAATGATAAAAACCACTCTTCGGAGTCTGTTACAAAAGCGTATATAAGCAGTTCCCATTAGATTGTTAAATGGAATCTTTGGTTTAGCCAAATTCTTTAATATTCTCTTTAAGTAGAGAAAATGTGCTAAAACCAGAAGAAAAATACAACATGGCTAAATCAATCTCATCACAGAGTGAAAACTCTGATATAGCTGTTAAGAATCATATCGTTACTTCAAAGGAAGAAATTAAATATAACAACCATAATGTGGAAACAGTCATATCCTCAAATGGGGAAGAAGTTGTTTTGACCGGAGAAGTTGACGATGCAATGAAGTATTCCGAAGAACTTGAAAATTTCGAGTACACTGAAGAAGAAGACAAAAAATTAGTTAGAAAATTAGATCTCTGTTTGATCCCAATCATGGGTCTATCTTATGCATTGCAATATTTGGACAAAGTCTCTATTGGGTCTGCGGCTATTTTAGGGTTAAGAACTGACTTGGATATGACTACAAAGGAGTATTCAACTGCTTCTTCGATTTTTTATTATTCTTACATGGTCGGGTTGTTATTGTTTCCAAGAATATTGCAAAAAACTAAACATTTTATGCTTGTTCTTTGTGGTGTTACTTGTATATGGGGAATGATCCAGTCTTTGCAAGCTGCTCCTGGCATGAATTATAAGGGGTTTCTAGCTTTGAGATTCTTTTTAGGTTTCTTCGAATCTGCTATCACTCCAGCCTTCAACCATCTAACCTCTCAATACTACAAGCAAAATGAGATGTTTTCCAGATCAGTTACATGGTTTGCTTGGAATGGTCTTGGAACAATATTGGGTGCGTGTATTTGTATCGGGCTTGTTCAGCATGTTGAAAATGGTGGAACTTATACTTTGGAAGCCTGGCAATTGTTATTCTGTGTTACTGGTATTATGTCTATTTTTGTCACTTGCTGTATGGCCGCCCACATTCCATCTAATCCTATGAAGTGTTGGTTTTTAACAGACAGAGAGAGAAAAATGGTTTTGAAGAGAATTCACGGTAACCAAAAAGGATTTGGTAACCATACTTGGAAGTGGTCTCAGTTTAAAGAAGCCTTTATGGATTGGAAAGTTCTTATGTATGTAGCATATGCTGTTGCAAATGATATTCCAAACGGTGGTTTAACTAACTTCTCCTCCATATTGATTAAAGGTGAATTTGGTTTTACAACCTTGAAGACCTTGAAAATGAATCTGATTGGTGGAGGTGTAGAATTTGTGTGTCCAGCTTTTGCTTATATTTCCTTATACTTGGCTAGAAAGAAAGGTGGATGGGTTGGCCACAAGCTGGTTTGTGCAATCTTTGTTCAAGGTATCGTTTTGATCAGTGTTTGTTTGCTAGCTTATGCTGATAGCAAATATGCCAAGTTAGCCGGTGTTTACTTGGTTTCAATTTGTCCAGTTGGATATGTCTGTTGTATGTCGGCAATTTCTTCCAATGTAGCTGGTTCTACAAAAGTTGCTACAGTTAACGCACTGTTTTTGCTTGGCTATTGTGCCGGTAACATCGGTGGTGCTTACACTTTCAAAGCAAAAGACGCTCCTGATTATGAGCCAGCCAAACAAGACATTGTTATTTCTTATGTGTTCTGTATTGTCATTCTGGTAATCTTGTACATCGGATACCAATGGGAGAACAAGAAGAAAGAAAAATGGGCTCGTGATCACCCTGATGGTGAAAAGAAGGATTTAGCTTTCTATGATTTAACTGATATTGAAAATCCTCATTTCAGATACTCTTTATAATGATATCAATTTTTATTACAAGTCATATATATGCATATATAAATAAATCAATGTCACATGACATCTATTTGTTAATTACTAAAACCTACTTTGTTAAGTCTTATCTAGCTTTTAAAGGAGAGCCTGAAAAAGAAAACGCAATATATTTCCGACAGGCTAAAAATTTGATTTTTGAAAAAACGAGTATTTAGATTGAAGTGAACAAAATCAAAACACAAATCAATCCCAAAAATAGAGGGGTTTTTGCTTAGCACAAAACAGTTAATCAATGCTGTATAACAATTTGCCTAAATTGGTCAAGTCAGGAGTTGAATTTCTATCCACTGAAGAGATTAAAAATGATTCTGCTATCGAAAAACTTCAGTTTTTGATACAAAAGGGACTAACTGACAAAGAGATATTACAAGTTTTGGAAATATACAACTTAAAGCAAAATAAGATGATAGATGTAATTTCTGACGTTGACGAAGAGTACTTGAATATTTTGAGGGATGTTATGGAAGTGGAAGAACAAAAGCAAATAAAAGAACAAGAAGCAGCACAACTTTACGCTCTTCCCCCGTTACCACCTCCAGTTCCAAACAAAGACTGGAAAGATGTTTTTATAATGGCTGCTGCAACTTCTGGTGTTGCATATGGTATGTATCATCTAATGCATGAATTTATTCTTCCAAAAATAATGCCTAAATCAAACAATGATTTAGAAAAAGATAAAAATGAGGTGCAAGAAAACATTTCAAATATCGATATTAAACTAAGTGAAATCGATACAAAATATAATAATTCAGCTGAAAAAGAGTTAGGGAAATTAAAATCTCTGGAAGACATTATAGTTAAACTAAATAGAAAAGTTGATGATCTTGAAGAAGAAAAATTTAAGATCAGGCAAGATCTCAAACTCCTAAAATCAGATATTAATACCCTACTAGATACCTTTAACAGGTTTATTAAAAAGAATGACAATAGTAGATTCTTAGATCAAATGGAGAAAGAAATAAAAAGTTTGAACAGTATACTTGAATATAAACTAGAAACTCATAAGCTGAATGGTAAGAAGCAAACTGACGCTGGACCAGGATTGCATGATGAGAAGCAGCCTGCTCTTAGTTTCATCAATTTAACGAGACCACCGCTATTTGACAATGGCTTAACTATAAATCAAATTCCAAGTGCCACAGATATTTTATCTAAAATGAATTTAAAACCCGTCAGCAACTTGGAAAACGAACAATCAGAAAGCAAACAAGACAACGACGCTGCTATAAGACAGGAAATAGAAAATATATCTGTCGATCTATCTTAATGTAACTATATACATTGTTTTAAAAAAAAAATAATCTAAAGCACATAAATGTTGAAAGTCTTATTTTCTTCGCCACTACTTACCTTCCATAACTAATTTTTGAATTTCTTCTTTTTGGTTGGCGATATCTCTCATCTTCTGTTCAATTGTATCTTTACAGATTAATCTGTAAACCGTAACTTGTCTTTGTTGCCCCAATCTATGAGCTCTATCCATAGCTTGTGCATCGATAGTAGGATTCCAATCAGAATCATAAAAGATAACTGTATCAGCAGCGACCAAATTGATACCCAAACCACCAGCTCTTGTGGACAATAAGAAAATGAAAATATCATCATTGGTCTGGAAATCTGATACTAAATCTCTACGTCTTTCTAAACTAGTTGAGCCATCTAATCTAACATACTTATAACCTTTGTATACCAAATAGTCTTCAATCATGTCCATCATCTTAGTCATTTGGAAGTAAATCAAACATTTGTGATCATCTTTCTTTAACTTAGGCAACAATGCATCTAAATTCTTCAATTTAGTAGAATCTTGAATAAACTTGTCAATCGTTGGTATTTGCACGTTCGGAGTAACAAAATTATTATTAATAGGTTCTGTTTCCATTTCAGATTGTATCAAAGGTGTCTCATTTTTTTTCAGACTCAATTCGATCTGTTGCTTTATAGGAATCGTTTTTAAAGCTTTGATAGCTACAGGTTCATTCAATCTGTTGTTCTTCCCGCTTATGTAGGTGCTGATCATTGGAGCAACACATGGCTCAATAAAAGCAGGTTTCCATTTGGCCAAATAATGAGCATCTGAAAAACTTTCTACTGCGATATTATTTGCGAGATTCATAAGACTTTGTTTGCTTGGAATGGCTAAATTTTTAGTGGAGAATTGAATATCAATAACATCTTCAGGAGAGTAAATATTCATTCTTCTAGCAGTGACTACTTCTTGTGAAATTTTATTTTTCAAGTTAATAGCTCTAGAGATGAGATCACTGGAGTGTAAGGAGGCAATATTTTCAGATCCATCCAAATAATCAGATCGACTGTTAAATAGATCCAGTGAACTCATTCCGGCACTATTGCTATTATAAATGTTAAATTCCTTTAATGAAAGATTGTTCTTTTCAAAGTTTGGTTGTAGTAAATCTTCATAAATCAATCTTGGAATGCTGTACTCAATCTCATTTGTAGTAGTGTTAAAGATATCATTAGTGTTATTTCTAATGTTATGAACATTTGTTCCATATGTCCCAAATGAAAAGGACGATTTAATTTCGTTAGCTTCAAACAAGTAAGGATGATTACAAACTTTTCTGAATTCCATCACAATATTGAGCAATTTACCTTCTTGAATAGAGTTGCTAGAACCACTAACGGCTGCAACAGATCCGTTGTTTTCAATATCGTTTTGTCTTTGTTGCTGTTCCAAAGCTTGTCTTTCAATATCTTCGTAGTTACCATTCAAACCAGATTTCAACTTTTCATACATCTGCTTCTGTTTCAAAGTTAAATCACACATTATATCAATTTCAATCTTATCCTCTAATTCCTTCTGAACGTTCTTTTTTACTCTTCTTAACATGAATGGTTTTAAAATATCATGTAATCTTAGAAGGTTTGCAGAATTCTTGAAGTTAGAATCACTATTAAAAATTTTGTTAAAGTTGTCAATAGATTGAAAGAAGTTAGGCATTATGAAATGTAGCAAAGCCCACAATTCCTCCAAATTATTTTGAATGGGAGTACCAGTCAACAATAACTTATTTTTACAATTAATGTTTAGTAAATTTTTCCATCTTTGAGACTGGAAAGACTTGATCGCTTGGGCTTCATCCAAAATCATGTACTGCCATTGTAATTGTTTAATATATTGTATATCGTTTACAATCATTTGATATGAAGTGATCATAATATGGAACTCAGCTTTATCTTTGTCATAAATCAGATTCTTTCTATCCCAAAATTTACGCAGCGTTTTTCTATCATTAGCTGAACCCCAATAAGGCAAAATTTTGAAATCAGGAACAAATTTTTGAAGTTCTTGAACCCAATTGTGCAATGTGGAAACAGGTGTAACAACCAAGAAAGGACCCCAAATATTGTGATTTTCGGTTAAATTTGCTAACATAGAAATAGATTGAACGGTTTTACCCAAACCCATTTCATCTGCTAATATACCATTAACGTTCATTGAATACAATGAATTCAACCATCTTAAACCATTCAACTGATACTCTTTTAAAGTACAAGCCAATATTGAAGGCTGCTGCAAGTTTTGATCGTCGTGGTTCAATTCTGGGTTAGTAAAGTTTAATTCCATACCATTCATATTGTCCTGCAAATTTTTCTTAGCGGCTTCTTTAGCTTTCAAAGTGATTGCTTCATCATTCAAATTATCAAAATCTAAATCATCAAAGTTATTGCTTGGTGGATCAATATGATCACTAGATTTGCTTTCAGTGGTAGCCAAAGCATCATCGGTACCCTTTTTAGCAATGAAAGAAGATACAATTTCAGACTGTTGAAGCAAAAACTCTAATTGTTTGTTTTGTCTTTCTTTTTCTTTTGATTCTTGTTCTTTCTTTGCATTTTCTAAGAGCTCCTTTTCTTTCTTCTTCTTCAAATCCTTTTCATCTCTAATATTCTTCTTCCAGAAGGAGGACATTTCTCTTAAACCTCTTCTAGCCCTAATTTGCAAATCTTTGGCTTGCTTGGTGTTTTTTTGTTGCCACTTTCTAGCTTCTTTGTTGATGAGATGAGCTATTTTTTTGGAGTTAGCTCTTTTAACCGTATTTGAAAGTCTCATAGTTCTGCAATTTCTTATTGCATCTTTTCTAGAAATATCTCTCCAAATAGCAAACAGAGTGTTGTCGTAATACTTCTGCAAAGATCTAGCTTCCTTGGCGTTTAGTTTCATTCCATACTTCAGTAATTGTTCCGGTTCATAATTATTATTAGTTACATCAATTGGCTTCTTGAAATTGGCTGCACCAGCATTAATATCTTGTAAAGAGGTGTCCTTTTCGTTGTCATCATTGTCTACATATTTTTCCTTATCATAGCCATCGACAGTTGAGTAAGTCTCAGCATCATCACCAGAAGCAGTTTTCTTTCTAACATATTTTCTTTTCTTTTTAACAACCTCATTTTCGTCACCATTAGATGCCTTTGATCTCCCCCTTTTCTTTCTTGAGGAGTCTTTGTTAGTCTCTAAAACTCGCTTCAACTTAGAAGCATGCTTTTGAGAAAAAGTAAATTTAATTTCTAGTTGGCCATCTTGCAAACCTTCCTTGGACGGTTGCGTAAACGATGTGATGTGACATTGAGTGAAAGTTCTGATCTTTGTGGTACCTGATTTCTTAAGAGCTTCAATTCTATTTTCTCTTTTGCCGTATGCCTTGACTGCTTTAACCAACAAGTTTCTGTTTGATTCTTGGTCCGTTTGTGGACTTCTGATAAAGCCGTTGGACATTAAAGTGGACTTATTATTGCTAGTATGACCGTTAGAAACATTACTATTTTTTCCAGGTTGAGAAGAAACATGGTCAGAGGAGTCATCAAGCGTAAAGTCATGGTTTTCAGGATGTTTAACAAAAGATTCTTTTAGCAAGGATTTAGCTACTTTGCCTCTTCTTCTAGAAATTCCTGGCTTCATACTGCTTTCGTCAACAGATACAAATTTTGAGCCTTTTACTTTGTCGTTACCATTCGACTGAGTTCTTCTACGTCTTCTTGGTGCAATTATTTTAACAGCACTGCCGTCAGAAGACTCCAAACCGCCGTCTGAATTGATGCTAGAGTTAAATAGTGTTTTCAAATCGTTGATATTTTTTAGAGATTTCAATTTTTCCCCGTTGGCACCATTCTGCAAGGCTGCTCTAAATTCATCATCAAATTCTCTTATATTGCTCTTCATCGCGTCTATAATCATATCTGCTGTTTCATCAACTGACTTGTTGAGATATTCATTATAGTTCTCCAGTAGACACTTGATCAAATTTTCGTCCACAAAAGTTAGTGTTTCATCATCAAAATTCGCTTCAGTGATAGCCAACTTTTGCAACAAATCATTTTTGAATTTGCTCGTGACAGTGCTTACAAAATCTCTGTGGTCTTCATTGAATCCGTTATTTTTATATCCTTCCAAAGATTCTTTGATATTTCCGTTGTAATTTTGGAACGACTCCCATTCTTGAAGCTTGATATATTCAAATTCCTTTTGCAGTTGCTCTTTCATGACATTTTCAATAATCGAAGGCTTAGTGCTTGTTTCATAACGTTTAATCAAAGGATTAGTAACATGTTGTGAATCTGAGGCAGCGCTCATGGTGTGGTCTAATGTTCAAGTGCCAGAATACCACTAGGACAATTATGAAAATAAAAAAAACGGAAAAACTTTGTACGTTTGGAATAAATAGTGTTTTACCTCTGGTCTCGGCTCCTTCTGTTTTAATTGGTTTAGCCTCCTGCAATTATGCCTCTTTTTACTTTGCTTTGTCTATTGATCCCTTTCTTCCTTCCCCTCCAAGTCCAATCACATTGAAAAACAAGAATTTTTTTCCATGAATCAAAAAAACACACGCTCTTCTAACATTGCCGTTAAGTGTGTGAGGCAAAAGGATTTTAAATTAAATTCATGAAAAAAAATTTTTTTTTTCTCCTTGCTTAATTTTCTTACTACTGCATTTTTGGGATTGTGAAAAATTTCGTGTTTTGTTTGCGACTTTAAAGAGTTTTTCAGGAAGAGAGACGGGTGAATCATCAGAGCTGCGTCATGTGACAAAAGCAGGGCTTCCAGGAGGACGTGCAAAAGCATCACGTGGTCTCTCTCCTCCTCTTTGGCCAGCAAGGCTTTGTTAAGTGACCGCCATTTAGCGTGCGTAAGTCTGCAAAGCATTTCGCTTCTGCGCTGCTTGCTCTTTCTCCCTCCTTCCCCTGATTCTGTCAGGCCACAAATAACATGCGATGTTGCTCTTTCGGACACAGGAAATGTTCTTTCTCGGAGCGAAAAGTTTTCATCACTCATCTGGAGCCTACCATTACAAGGGTCGCAGAGCATTAAGACCGCAGAACCAACTCATCCACTGCGGTGGCTGCAAAAGGTCACCTCGTAATCCTGCAGAGGATGCGGAGAAAACGGTGGAAGAGGGTTCTGTGGGAGGCAGAGTTTCTTCACGTTGTTGGCATGATGGCCAAGTTCCATCAGTAACCTCGCAGAGGAGAAAATCTGGACAAGTTTGATATTTTGGCTTTTTTCCTAACCAATTCATGGGTACTTCCTGCGCGTGAGCCATAACGTAACAACATAGCTGCGTCCAGCAGGTTGTGAAGAGTACCATGCCACTGCAGACCTTTCCACAGCGTTAGAATTGTTTAAATCATGTGACCAGTTTTGGTTGCGCCATGGAGACGCAGGTTGTGAAAATACCCAGCACATCACATGATGTGAGCACTCTTCTTCCATCTGCTTGTTCGTGGCCCGGCAGTGACTCAGAAGCGCTACAAAGCAGGATTTCTTTTTTTATAAATCAAAAAATCTGATGAAAAATTTTTCATCTTTTTAATTTCTTAATTCCAAAACTAGTCTAGACAAACCATATCGGTATTCTTAAAATCTCAATAAACATGTCTACTTTTGGAACTATTTTCAAGGTTACCACATTTGGTGAATCGCATTGTAAAAGTGTGGGATGTATTGTTGATGGAGTTCCATCAAACTTAGAAGTAACTGAACAAAAACTACAAGTCCAGCTTACAAGAAGAAGACCTGGACAATCTAAACTAACTACCCCAAGAGATGAAAAGGACAAGGTTGAAATACAATCCGGTACTGAGTTTGGCAAGACTTTGGGAACACCAATCGCCTTGATTGTGAAAAACGAAGATCAAAGACCACATGACTACAAAGGTGATGGTATGAACGATTTCCCAAGACCATCTCATGCTGACTACACTTACCTATCAAAATACGACATAAAGGCCTCCTCTGGAGGTGGAAGATCTTCAGCTAGAGAAACCATTGGTAGAGTTGCTGCTTCTGGAGTAGCGGAAATTTTTTTGAAGAAGCACAGCAACATGGAGATTGTTGCTTTCACATCCCAGGTCGGCAGTGTCAAGATGGGAGGATTTGAAAATTACAATGAATCCAAGGAGTTCCATGAAATCTTGAAAAATATCACCAGAGAAAAAGTTGATGCTGCTGGTCCTATAAGATGCCCGGATTCCAACACTGCTTTGGAAATGGTGAACGCTATTAATGAATATAGAGGCAACCACGATTCTATTGGTGGTGTTGTGACTTGTGTCATAAGAAACGTTCCTGTTGGTCTGGGCGAACCTTGTTTCGACAAACTGGAAGCTTTGCTAGCTCATGCTATGCTATCCATCCCTGCCTCCAAAGGGTTTGAAATTGGATCTGGCTTTGCAGGTGTTTCCATTCCAGGCTCTAAACACAATGATCCTTTTGTCTATGACAGAGAAAACAAGAGAATGAGAACTTCCAAAAACCATTCTGGTGGTATTCAGGGTGGAATCAGCAACGGAGAAAACATTTACTTTAATGTTGCTTTCAAGTCGGCTGCTACCATCTCCCAGGAGCAGGAAACTTGCTCGTACGATGGTAAAGACGGTGTTCTAGCTGCCAAGGGTAGACACGATCCCTGCGTCGTTCCAAGAGCTATTCCAATTGTTGAGGCTATGGCTGCCTTGGTAATGGCCGATGCTGTTTTGATGCAGAAGACCAGACAGTAAACTGCCGTCGGCAATATGCGATGAGGACCAACTTATATACACTACCAATAACCACAAACCTGTTTTAAACACAAACCAAGCTTTTCTTTCTGATCTCTCCTCAGCCTTTCTCGTGAGAAGTTTCAACTTTTCAGTGCTGCGTTTGAGTTCGCACGGCTGAAAAAAACCGCAATGCTTAGCTAAAGGACAGGCATATTTTTTCTTGTTCTGGAAACCGCCTGCTGTATAATATACACTATAAATAAAACAGTACAATGGATCCGTGATTTCCCTAACTGAGAACAGAACTTCTTGCAGTTGGCTAGTACCCGAGTTAGAAGTAAGTCATAGATCCACTTTCACCAAAAAGTTGATCAAAACCAACGAAACACGACTATTGAGTGTTAACTGCAGGCATCTTATTCTGGTGCAGACGACTTTAGAGCAGAAATATATTTTTTTCACTCACCTTCTTTTAACATGTCTTTACAAAGCAGTATAATCGATCCATCCATATACCGAAACAATCATGTGGAGATGAGCAACACTACGTGGCCAGAAACATGCCCTTTCAATGTCAAAGCCAATTACTCCTGGTCAGGAGAAGAAAAATCAGACCTAGGATTTTTGGAGGGAGACATCATCGAGGTTTTGAAAGTAAAAGGGATGTGGTTTTGGGGAAGACTGCTAAGAAACAAAAAATCCGGGAGTTTCCCCTCCAATTACGTTAACATTGTAAACCTTCCAAGTAACAAGGACCACGAAAACAAACACCGTTTAAGATTAAAAACGAGCGCTGGGAACAGGCCAAGCGTGATTACTTCGGCTGAGAAATCGCTGGATGGGAGAACGAGAACCAAAGCTTTGAAGGAAGAATCGAGAAGAAACGGCCATGCCAAAAAATCATCTTCCGTTCCTACAACACCCACAAAACAAAATGTTGGTGAAAGAATAAGCTATTCTAAGTCCAGCAATAATGTCTCCCTACAGAAGCAGCTTCAAAATCTGTCAGTCAATAACGGTAGCTCTCCCTCATCTCCCCTGTACACTGACAAATCGTTAAATCTAGCGTACAAACAATCCTATTCAAATAACACAAGTCCTACCCAAACAAACCTGTATTCAAATGCTTCCTCACCTCGCCACAACATGAACTCCATTACAACTAATGACTCCACCGCAACATCCTACTCTGACGAAGCATTTTATGATAATCAGCCAGCGAACAGCACCGATCCAACTGAATTATCTTTCAACACCACTGGTTCTTTTTACAACACTGCTGCTTCCAGTAATACGAGTAGTTTGCTGCTACTATCTAATTTCAGTGCTACCTCAGCTGGCTCTTTTGCCAGACACAAGTTTGCCAGGTCTTTTACAGACTCAAAAATGAAACAGGATTGCCCGAATGCTGCTGTTGCTATAGACGCTAACATGAGTTTGAACAACTATCAAAAATCAGGTAGTGGAAAGAACTCATTTGGCGGCTTTCAACCTGATCTGCCTAATCTGTCTATGCTGATAAAAAATAATGGCGGTGGAGATAGTTTGAAAATGAACAGCACAGATGATGAGGGATTGCAAAAATGGGCTTTTGTTAATAAATTTTTGAATAGAGGTAACAGCATTACATCAAAAGAAAGATATGATCGTAGAATGAAATTTTTAGACTCTGGTTTAGATACAGATCTTATAATAGAACCTCACACGCAACTAAAAGATGGAGTCGTTGAAAATGAAGGCTTCAATGGAAGAAAGACATCGCCGGTTGCTATGTGGCTAAAGGAGATGGACTTTGAAATTTTTGACAATAAAGTTTTGAAGAGAATTACTAAAGATGGTGTTCTCTCTTTGGAAAGCTTTTCAATGAATAACTTTGGCCATAGATATATGAATTCCTTGGAAAGATTAAGAGCAATATTCATATTTTGCTGTGAGACATACCAATTGATAGACGACAATGGCTCTACTGATTTTAGAAAACCAGCTGCTGGTTTAGAAAAAGTTCTTCATAGAAATTATTGTACTCCTTATGAACTAACATGGTTGTTTAAGAAATTATGTAACTATGTTGGCATTAAATGTGATATAGTGATTGGTTTTTTGAAGACTCCAGATAGCAATAATCTAGATTTTCAATTGAACCACTGCTGGTTGAGCTGTACAGTAAACAATGAAAATAGATTTGTTGATGCAGTTTTGGGAAATATCTCCAATCCTATTCACGAGTACATCAATGATAAGGCTGCAACCAAAAGTGAAGATTTTTACTTTTTAACTGAGCCAAAAAACTTGATATACTCTCATATCCCTTACAAGACCAAAGATCAACATCTGTCTCCTGAAATTGATAATCTTGTCCCGATGTCTTTGCCAGTTATTTTTCCGAGCTTTTTTATCAATAAAATCAAGTTTCTTAAATTTGATAACTCTTTAACTTATATGACCTCTAATGACTGCTATGAAATTTCATTTGATATAGCTAATGATGTTGAGATCTTTGCTACTGTTGTAGCTGATGATTTTAAATTTGAAGATAATAACGATACTTCTCAATTTGATGACAGCTACAAAGCAGCCCTCGACTTGTCTTTAGTTCAAATTAAATGGGCGAAAAACAAGCGTATTGCTGTAGTCAAAGCCATTCTACCAAAAAACTGTGAATCGGGTAATTTACATATTCATACCGGCTTAAAAGGCTTACAAAATTCTTTGGTTAATGTTCACCCTTTAACTGTTGTTATTCCTTTAAGGCAAGAAGTAAAAACATCAAGCAATATTTTAGCTGATGAGATTCAGTATGAATTTGCCAGAGTGGTTCCGTCCATTACTGCTTCCAATCTGGATATTTACATTAAAAAGCCTCAAAATAAACTTTTATCATATAAGACTGAGTATGATATGCAAATTGTTCTACAGCCTTCTGATGGAATTTTGCTAAAAGCTTCAAACAGTAGTACCAATCACAAGAATGTTGTATTGCAATCGCCTTCTGGGAAAGTTTATAAACTATCAAAAATGGATAATAGTGTGAAGTGTTTTGGTACTTGGGATATTAAAATTAAGGTGAATGAATTAGGCTCTTGGACGGGCTTAATCACCAATGATTCTGGTGCTGGATGGACTTGCTTTTGTGAGTGGGTTTGCATTTAGAACATACATAAAGATACGATATACTGTGTCTGCTTTGCATTGCATTCTGATGTTATTAAGAGAGTTTACTAGAAAACAGATGAATAATTGATATTACTTTAAATATCCATGTTTATATAAAATTTGAAGTATTTTATTTATAATTTTTTTTTTTGCTCTATTTGACAGATTTTCTTTGAATTGATTAAATAAAAAAAAACTTAATATATCCGATAGTTTTTTTGGTTAATGAATATCTTCTTCCAAAAAATACCATTTCAGATTTTGTGACAAATAGTACATCAAGAATATATAAGCCACCAAGCCCTTACTATCAAATTCGTTAACAAAAAACGTTAATTATTCTCAGAATGTCTCATGATTTTGACATTAAACAAGAATACGGTACGGCTTTGAAAACATATGAAGATAGAGCCTTGCAGCAGTCAAGTTCACCATTAACGGAAACTACAAAAAACAACAAAGCGCTGTTTATTGCTTTCTTGAATACTTTAAGGGATAGCGCTTATAAGCAATATATCAATATTAAAAATAATAAGTTATATGATTCAGAAAGTATTCTTTTGGAATCACAATTATGGAGCTTATTAAGGTACTTATTTGAATCTGAACAAGAAGATTTTGCGATCAGTGAAAATAGTGAACTTAACAGAGTGATATATTTGAAGAAATGGCTAGAAAGTATTAATTCTGCACCACTTAGACCTTTGAACTTGAAAAAATTTCAAACCAATAAAGCAGCTGATGAAAAATCGGAATTTGAAGAAGCCAATGAAAGCTCTTTTTTTCAATATTGCTTTGAGATTTTATTGACAGGAGATTTTGAAAAAGCTGTTAAGGAATGTGTTTCTGTTAATAATTTTTCATTGGCTATGATTATTAGTGGTTATAAAACTGTTGAAATTCAGCAGTTTCAAAAGTTGGATAATACTTTGTGGAGAAAGACTGTCAGCAAGCTAAGTGATGATACAAACCTTAATAAATATGAACGAATAATTTACAAGTATTTAAGCGGGTCCGTTTTATATGGGAACGATGATGCTATGGGTGAATTGATGGCAAACTCTTACACATGGGAATGCCATTTGTTGTTTTTTTTAAAAGCATTGATAGATGATTCCCTCGAAGCCACTTCTAACAATTTTTCTCCCGTCAACATTACAACTGAGTTAAGAAGGGGATTGGATTTAGTATTTGAAACAACTGGCAAACATAATAACATTCAAGATATGATTGCTGCATTGATTTTACAAGCAGAAAATGAGTTTTTTGCCTCAGCTAAAAACAATTTGATAAAAACGTTCGAAACAGAGGAAATAACACAGTTTAAAACAGAGAACTATTTGCTGAGGGTTTTGACACATGCAATTATTATTTTGGATATCTTCAACTCTGGTTTTAAAGATTTGGATATAAAAAATTTGTTTGTGTCTACATATGTCAGCTGCTTAAGATTAAATAAATTGCACAATTTGATTCCATCATATGTGCTATTCTTAAATGGACCGCAGAGATTAGTGACATATGCAAATGTTTTGAATGATGTAACTAGTGTTGAAGACAAAGAGGAACAGAAAATACTATCTTTACAATTGGGCCTTCCATATAAAGATTCTTTAAGAAAGATGGCTGAGGACTTATTTCAGAATTTAACCGATGATGCTATCGATGAAGATGTTTCTTTAAATAATATAACCACAACTAATCACAAGGAAATTATTAATTGCATTGATTGGCTAATGGTAGCTGGTTTAAACAATGAAGCTGTAAATCTGTTAATTGCATCGATTAAATTTTTTTTGCTTAATGGTTCTGTTGGAACTTTTAAATTAGTGGTTGAAAAGATTAATTTTTCTCAGTTAATAGCAATTTGTGAATTAGACGATAAACCTTTTGAAAGCTCGATACTAAATCAGCTATTGGAGCTGAATAATTGCTTCAGTATTTTAGACGAGTGGCAAACTACAATTGCAAATATTGAAAAAGTAAAGAACTTATCAACTTTTGCAGAAAAACAAAAAAACTTGGTTGAAAAAATACTTCATTGCATTCTGAACTTCTTTAAAGATGCAGATGCAACAGAACATGTTCATCTTTACAAAATTAAGGTTCTTTATGTTCCCTATTTGGTTATTCAACTACATCAAGCTCTGGATTTTGCTTCTGATATTCTTTGTCAAAAATCTTTAGCGGAAGATGCTTTAGATTTGGCTGCGATGGTAGCTCACGATGAGGGAGAAACGTATAAATTATTCCAATTATCAAACAAAGTAGAAGAATACATCCAGCTTGCTACCAAAACTTACATAAAAGTTTACGATAAATGAAATTGAATATATAAAATCTGTTAAAAAACGTTGACTGTAATAGAATGACCACATGTAGAGACGTGTTATGTATTATATTATAAGTGCTATTTTATCAATATAAATTATATAATCCTTCAACAGCTATACTCTTTTTAAAGACAAGATACCATCCAAAAACTTTTTGGTATCTTTGTTTCTGGCCTTACAGCTTTGTTGAAAATCAGCACTTTTGGGAGACGTTCTAAATAGAGTTGCCAGATAAAATAATTTTATCTTTAACTTTGGTGAGGAATTAGAAAGAAACAACTTCTCTAATCTTAGATATTCTGACCTTTTTGGCACCTAAGCAGTTTCTTTTTTCTATGCAGTTTTCGCCATCCTCCTCAATGACGTTTTCATTAATTGGGAAATGCCCATAGGGGTTTCTCATCTTGTACTTTTAGCCCTTAACGATACCAGCAATCATGTTAAAAACCAAAAACCTGACACTTCTCAAGGTAGCAATTTGCTTTTTGTCATCTGAGTGAACAGTCATCTTTATTTGCTTGAATGAGTTGATTAAAGTACCTTTTTGACCGACAACTTTAACTTATCTGGACTTAATGTTAGAAATAGCACCTTCTGGAAGGTCAATATTTTGTTCAGTTGAAGTATATTTCATGTTAACTCTTCTCTCCAGTTTTTTATCTAGGATCTCTCTCTATGCATCGATTAGGCGATGAAGTTAAGCACCTCACATTTCAATCTTGTAAGGGCAAAATTCCACTTTTGTCACATGACCATAAACACGTAAACCAAGAATAGTTTTATTGGTATAATATATGCAGTAGCTGCATCAGGACCTCTATTCTCTGGGAAAATATTTCAAAAAGAAACCTTCTTCCTAATCAGAAAAATAGTCCAACCGAATAAACATTTTTGTTACACTTTTGGAGATGAATAATTGTTCAATTGACAAAATAATGATTAATGGCTTCACTTATCTTCCTTTAATCGTTTTTCCAAGGAGTACATTATTTTGTCTCTGTAAATTGCCAATGGATCGTCTTGATCACTAGCAAAAAAGTGATTTCTTGGAAAATTATAGTTTCCTTCAAACTCCTCATTATCGCTTTTGTTTTCATCATCTGAGTAGTAATATGATGGATAATCATCAGAATCTTGCTCATCCTGAACATTCAAAGAATCCAAGAAACTTCCCGCTTGTAAGTTTTTGTCAAATTTGTTCATTGTATTTCCAAAATCATCATTTGTCATTGATATGTTTTTCGAAAGTTCATCATGACTCACGTTATTGCTTTCTCCGTCTTCAAATGCTCCACTCCATCTTCTTTCTTTATAATAACCATCTGCTTCATCGTAATCATCACCAAATATCACAGATCTATCATCATCCTCGTCCTCAGGGTAGTCGTTTTTATAATAATCTTCTTCATTGGAATCTTCATCATCAGATAAATGTTCGGCTTCACTATTTTCGTCGTAAATCAGACTTCCATCTTCGACAATTTTCAAGTAACCAATGGAAGATTGATTGAATGAAAGCTGATTACCATCTTTTATTTCTTCTTTAACATAAATATCATATACATAATCGCCCGCAGAATTGGAGTCAGAATTTAAAAAAGAAGCATCAAGATTTTCTTCTGCTGACTCGTTTCTTCTTAATCTTTTACCGTTTTTCAGCAATAGGCTTTTGACTTCTGAATTTTTAGTATTTTGTTTCAGTGTGTCTTGAGCTATAAAATCAGATAGTAAACTATTGACTTCAGAAGACAAAGAATCATTTGTATATCCGCTTATAAGATCATTTGCTTCAGCCTCGTCTCTTTTTCGTTTATTTTTTCCCTTTTCATATATGAATTTATTATCAGCATTTTTATTAAAAGTAGGTGTGCTTTCATTAATAACTATGTTGCTATCATTTTCGTTAACACGTTTGTACATAAATTTTCTTCTCTTAAAGGAACTATTGCTGTTTCTTGTATCACCATCCTCTAATAACAATGCTTCTAACGCATCATCTTCTCTAAACCGCTTAATACGAACCACATTAAAATCTGCACTTGAAGATTTATTTTGTTCTTGAGGTTGCATACCGTATATATAGTGAAGGAAAGGATGGATTGCCTCCTGTTTTTAATAGGTAATGAAATTTAACCTTAAATTGTTATATTAGTGTTTCGCACTATATCACCCTCAAAGCTTAGATTTTAAATCCGAAACACAAATTTATGTTTAATCAATTGTGCAAAAAACAGAAAATAAAGCAATACGCTAATTTGAAAGAATAAAAAATAAAACAGTTTAAGCTATAGACCAAAATTTTAGAATGGATTCATTTTTGACAAAAATAATAGCAAATTTTGAAATTATTACTTTAAACAGTGAGTATATATCTCCTACGTGTGATATAGTTCTAGTAACAGGAGGAAGCCGAGGATTAGGCTTAGAATTGGTACTAAAATTTTTAAAGGAAGGCTTTAAAGTAGTGCTATTGGATATTTTGAAACCTCCAAGTAAATTAATCAATCAAAAAAAGCCAAATACAAGCCAAACAAATTTGATTTTTATTGAATGCGATTTAGCTGATTTTAATAACATCGAAAATCTACCAGAGAAATTAGACATTCACGGAATTAAAGAACATCAAATAAAAATAATCATTAACAACGCCGGAATCACATGTGGTAAATATATAGCTGATATTCCAGCAAAAATGATTGATAAAGTTATTCTGATAAATTATGAAGCATCTGTTCTTTTGCTTTTGTCTTTAGACAAGCATATAAACAAAGACCATGGAACCTTGATAGTTAGCATAGCATCAGTTTTAGGACTAATAACACCACCTAACTTAACTTTATATGGAGCATCTAAAAAAGCATTAATAAAATTTCATTGTTTTTTAAGAGAAAACAGAGCAAACACTCCTTATTTACATTCTTTATTAATATTGCCAGGCCAAATAGATACAATTATGTTTAAGGGGGTTCAAACACCAAACAATTTATTTGCTCCTGTGTTAAATGCCCAAAGTTTTGCAGACAAAATATATTATGCTATTACAGAATATAAAATTTCATTGAGGGAGACTGTTTGGGAACATCATATGTTTTCGAAGAAACAAGCGGTTTATTATGCTCCTTTTTATGTTGGCTTAATTCCTGTTTTCAAAGTACTTCCATGCTGGTTTGTCAAATTAGCAAGAAAACTTTCAGGAATTGATGAAGCAATGAAAGAATTTGTACACGAAATCAAAAGAATATAAAAAAAATAAAAATATGTAATGAGGATTCGATTAGCTTTTCTTGTTTTGTCCGAGTATATGTTTTATATAAGTTTTTATTTCTGTTCCGCATGTTTATTGTTATTACTTGTTTAATTTATTCTTTGTATAATTACTTTGGATAGCTATTCGAAATCTGCTGCCAAATAGCTAGTGATCTTGTTGAGTATATATGCATTGCTTCCGAAATTATTTTTATAATCCGCAACATTTCTTCGTCTATTTTCTTGATAAACAGATCAATATCCTTGCCATATACTTGTTTTAAAATGAACATTATGTCTTCATTGATACATGACTCATTTTTTTCTAGGTTTAGAAGAATTTCTTCAAGCTGAGATACTTTGGCCTCGAGCTCAACTTTAGTTGGCTGCATTGAATGTGTATACTTTGCTTTGACGATTGAAGTAAGACTTGAAAGCCTTTTTATAAAAGGCGAAAATTTTGCCGATACCCCTTGTACAGGATATGCTGAATTAGGTTCAACAGTGTTTTTAGAGCTTTCAGTTATAGTTTCAACATTATTTTCTGCAGCTGTTGTGCTCAAATCATCTTTAGGGGCATCTTGGCTATTGTCAGAGGCGTCAATATCCAACTCTATCTTTTTTTGCAAATGCTCAAGCTTTAAAGTTTCATTATCGATTAAAATCTTCAACAACTCCTTTTGCTTGACTTTATCTTTGCCAAATTTGATTAACTGCAAACAGCTGTCATTTAGAGCATCTAACTCTTTCATAGTTTCCAAACAATTATAGTATAATTGCCCACACAAATCATCAACGACTTTATCTAGTGTGATCATTTGAGTGAACTCATAAGAAGGCAACGATGAATCAAATAAAGCATAAGCTTGCAAAGAGTCAACAAAAGATTCCTGCACCATTTTAAAAGTGTTAACATCTTTGCTTAGTTTTTTTATGTTTTTTAACATTTTAGAAACGACTTTTTTCTTGTATTCTTTAACCAATTTATCTGACTTTTGAAAATTTTCGGTGTTTTTCTCTAGATAAGCTATCAAATCAACTTCTTTATTGCTAATCTGGGGTCTTTTAGAATCATTGCTATTTCTACCGTTTGCATTGGTTGCTTGTAAAGACTTGGAAAAAGACGGAGTTCTACTAAAATGAGGTATTGGCTCACTTATTCTTCTATCACTAACACGACGCAAAAAACCATAGTCAGAGCCAGATTCACTGAAACCATTTTCATAGTCTGAGTCATCACTTTCAAGAACTTCATCATCATCATCATCTTCTTCCTGCCCATCCTCACCTAAAACATTTTTGCCATTTTGATTATTCATATTGGCAACTTTAGGGAGAGAACCACGACCAGTGACAGAAGGTAACGGCAAGTATTTATAAAAATCTTCAGTACCCAAAGGATCACTGGGATTTAATCTCAACACATCATTGGACAACAACGTCTGGTTAATTAAGGAATAGGACTTGATAAAATCAAGAAAATTAACGTTTTTACCATTCAAAAACTCCTTTAAAATATTATTCTCATTGTAAATGGTTCTGTTGTTTATTAGCTCATTCAAAAAATCCTGAAAAAAAATGCATCTGTGTCTGATTAGCTTTATGTCTTTATCAGTAACGCCACTCATGTCTATGTCATTCAGCATATGGGCTTTAGGGGTGTTAAATTTAAAAGATTTAGTATCACAAGAATTCAGCAACTTCTCAGCATCCTCCAAGTCTCTTTCGTCGTGGATTAAAGACTGCGATGCTGTTGTATAACTCAGAATGCTATCTTTCAAATGAAGCAAGTTGCTGTATCCAGAAGCCAAAGTTTTACTTGTAATATCTATAGAGTTATTTGCTTGCTGCTTAACAATGTCCATTAAAGTTTCTTTTTTAGGGATAGAAGGAAGCAAGTCAGTGGGAAACAACTTTTTTAGTATTTGATGAAGTAGCTCAAACTCGTTGTATCTTCTGTTAATAATTTCTCCGTTAAAGTTGATGACATAAATATAGTAATTGTTGAGAAAGTATGAGCTGTTTACATTTCCGTTGGCACTTGCTCCAGAAACCTCATGTGTGCTTGATTGTTTGTACACTTTGACCAGTTTAAGGTGTTGGGGATTAAAAATAGTGTCAATGTTCATTGTTGAGTTGCGTTGGGTTTATTGAAATATTCTAACTTACTCCTAAAAATGAAGGTATATGAGATGTAGAAGAATGTTGTTGCAGGGCCTTTACAGAAATACAGCTCCTTGCAAAAAAAAATATCCAGTATACGCCTATAGAAAAAAAGTCAACTCTTCAATAATAATATAGCTGAACGTGTTATATTAAAGGTTGGTTGAGTGAAAGGTGCGCTCTATCAAACTCTTTTCCATGTTTATATAGTACAACAATATCCCAACCTCATAAACTCCTTATCTCTAAATCATTAGGTGTATCTTTTTCGAGGGGCAAATTTTTGTGGAACACGAAAAAACATGTGAAGCGGAGAGACGCGGAAAGCAAATAAGATCACGGGACCTAAGCGAGAAAAACAGCGTTTTTACCACCAGTGTCCTGCATTAAGCGATAAAAGCACAAGCGAGAAAAAACAATCAGTATTGTCGAATTAAGCGAGAAATATGAGGTAAAACACGAATGAACAATTATCTGCTTTTAGAGCAAAGCCGTCTTTTCAACATAATTCCTAAGGGAATCTATTGCCTGCTTTTTTTCTTTGGAAATATAAATAGGCAGATGAGAATAAAATGATGTTGCTTGAAGATATTTTTGGAACTATGGTTAGTTTTGGGAAGTATTTAATAATCTTAACAGAAAACACCAGAAACCATACTTACAATTACGCTTCTAACCACAACGATTTAGGCACAAATGGCGGTTACTAAAAAAATAACTTTACCATCGGGTAAAACATATGAACAGCCGATTGGATTATTCATAAATAACGAATTCAAGGAGGGTAAAACGGGAAAATACATACCTGTGACTTACCCAGCCACAGGTGAGCAAGTGGCAGAAGTTCATATCGCTGATGCTGTAGGGGATGTGAACGAGGCTGTTGAAGCAGCTAACGATGCTTTCAAGTTGTGGAACAACGTGCCAGCTTCTGAGAAAAGAAACTTGTTTTTTAAGCTGGCTGATTTGTGCCAGGAGAACATCCAGGTACTGGCTGAAATTGAATCCCTTGACACTGGGAAAGCTGTTGACAACACCTCCATCCACGATATGGGCAGAGTGATTGAATGCTTAAAATACTACGGAGGCTGGATCGACAAGAACGTGGGTGAATCATTCATCCCATCCTCTAAAAAGATTTGCTACACTTACCACCAAGCCATAGGTGTTGTAGGATGTATTATTCCATTTAACTATCCTCTATCTTTGATGGCATGGAAATGGGCTGCAATTGCCGTTGGTAATACCACCGTTTTTAAGGCTGGTGACCAGACTCCGCTATCTATCCTGTACTTTGCAAGCCTAGTCGAAAAAGCTGGTTTTCCTAAAGGTGTTTTCAACGTCATCAATGGTTATGGAATGGATGTGGGCGATGCTTTGGTTAAGCATCCTAAGATAAGCAAAATTGCTTTTACAGGATCCACAGTTGCTGGTAAAATCATCCAAGGAAATTGTTCCTCTCATTTGAAAGCCTGCTCCATTGAAGCTGGTGGAAAGTCTCCAATTGTGATCTATAAGGACTGTGATTTGGAGCAAGCTATTAAGTGGACTTGTGTTGGTATCTACTCAAACACCGGCCAAGTTTGTTCCGGAACCTCCAGAGCATACATTGAAGAAGATATCTACGAGGAATTTTTGGCAAAATTGAAAGAGTATGTTGAAAAGACATACATTGTTGGCGATCCATTCAAGTCTGACACTGTGGTTGGCCCAGTAATCAATGAAATCCAATATAAGAAAATCATAGACTACATTCAATCTGGTATTGATGACGGTTGCAGAGTTGTTCTCGGTGGTACTGAAAAACCAGCTAGCATTGCAAGCAATGCTTCTTTGAGCAAAGGATGGTTTGTTCAGCCAACTATTTTTGCCGATGTTAACGACAAGATGAAAATTGTTCAAGAAGAAATTTTTGGTCCTGTTCTATCATGCAGAAAGTTCAACGCTTCCACTGAAAATATCATCGACACTTGCAATGATTCTCCATACGGGCTGGGGGCTGCTGTTTTCACTCAAGATATCACAAAAGCCAATTTATTTGCCAGAGACGTTCAAAGTGGTCAAGTGTGGATTAATTCTTCCAATGATGTGGATATGAATGTTCCTTTCCATGGTGTCAAACAGTCAGGTTTGGGTCACGAATTAGGCTCTTACGGGTTGAAAAATTTCACTGCTGTTAAGTCCATCCACATGAACATTGATAACAGATTATAGATGAGTGACCAGAGCTGGAAATGTATATACAAAAATCTAACATTCTTCTTTCATTTAGAAAGCAATTCAATGTTGTTGCAAGGCACGTGCCGCAAAACAGCTACCGCATTATTACTGCTATCCACGTGATTAAAACGGACTTAAGTTTTGCTGCCATCTGAAAAAATTTATTGCAAGCTTCTTTGCTCCTTTGTGATAAAAACTTTCTGATAAAGGACCATCCTAGTGTATCGTAAAGCCAAAACAGGAAAAACACCAAGGGACAGTTGTCTAATTAAACATTTATATTGCTTGGTGATCACACCAACCTAATATTACAACCAGTTTAATTTTGCATTACTTGGTCATATAAATACATTTTACTATAGGCTCCGCAACTTCTTTCTCTGCCAGCCTCCACAAAGAAACCAATATACATTTTTGTGTTTTTGGTTTTTGTCAAATTTGCCAATCCTTTGGATCTGAACTCGGTATATCTGTGTTCAGAGACTATACGTTGACTTTTTGCTAGACTAATTACTGCCTTGAAGCTCTTTCGAGAAAACACTCACAGCAAAACGGATTTTCATTTAGCAACATTTAAACTTTCGAATTACATTTTGTTGAACTAATGGAAAACAATAGCTCTACCAATATTGGTGACGAGTTGAATATCAACTACAATAATCAAACTTTGCCAAACTTTAGTTTAACCAACAGCAATATTACTCAACAACAGCATCAACTGACAGATTTCATGGGAGATAATATTCACAAGGAAGATGAAAACGACCAGCAAAAAAATGGAAAAACAAGGTCGAGGATACCAAGAGAGATCTTGGACATACTATTGCAAGAGTTCCAACGAAACAACTCTCCAAATAGCAACGATAGAAAGAGAATAGCCGTACAGTGTAATATTGAAGAAAAAAGGGTTCGTATCTGGTTTCAAAACAAAAGAGCTAAGCTGAAGAAGCTGCAAAACAGTATTTCGTATTCAGGAAGAAACGAAAACGCTTTTTATTCAAGCCAAAACCAAGGTAACAATGCTAATGATCCAAATCACCAACTATTTGAAGATTCTTTTGATATGGAACCTTTGTTTGATAATGTTCCATGGGGATTAAACAATAATTATTTCTTTATAGACTCAAGTTCCGTTAGCGTTGGGAGTTGGAGAAGATTGAAAAATGGTCATTTGCCAAACGAAGACGAAAATGATATGGATATTGACAATTATCAGGTCATGAACTTGGTCACAACCCTTTCTAATTTATCTCCCCAGTCAATTGATTCTATAATGGGGGATGCAACAGATTTATTGCTTATTATATCAAAGAAGAACAACGAAATCAACTATTTTTTCAGTGCTATAGCTGATGAAAAAAGAATCTTATTCAGAGTTTTCTTTCCTATTTACTCTGTAGTAAACTGTTCCATCTCTGTTAGTAAAGAGAGACATTCACCAAAGATGGACAATGATGCAAAAATGGAATCACCAAAAACTGTCAATCAAGAAGAAGATGAGGATGAAGAGGACAATGAAGAAGAACTTAGTCAACTAAGTCTAATGTTGAACAAGCCTCCCAAGTTTGCTGTTTATTTCACAGATGGCGATGACGACGATGACAACCAATGGAACATATGCGATGATTTTTCAGAAGATAAGCAAGTTAGCATGTCCTTTGTTGGATCATACCAAATTCCTCATATAATCACCGGTCTGGAAGATTCTTTGAAGAAAATGAATAGTCTTATCTTGGAGTACAATAGCAAGCTTGGTGGTATCTATCATGTTCCCCAGCCTGCCGCTGTTCAAAATCAACAAGAAGAACATGAATACTTTACAACAGATAACACAATTTTGCCGAGAACATTGCCAAGTAAATCCAATATTCCTTTAACAGAATCAGCACTGAAAAAGAACATGGCTCATTCTTTTGTTCATTCTGAGTTTGGATTTTCACCAACTCCCTCTAATGGTGCACCTTTTTTCCAAGTTCCTACTACACCAAGCTTTTTAAATGGTGGCAATAATATGAACAGTAACCATAACCTTGGATCACCATATATTGAAAATCCGCTAGTAAACAACAGTATAAACATCAACAACAATAACAATGATAACAATAACAGCGATTTACTACACCAGCAACATGGAATGGAAAGTATACAAACACAAAATATACATACTGGTGATAGCAGTGGCTTATTAAATATAAACGATTCCTTAATCGATGATGATGAAATGAAAAATGACTTATATATTAACAGTATGCTTGATTTGAGTTAATAGATTAGACGAATGTAAAATCAAACTTTAAAGACGAAGAAAACTGCAATGACTACCATGCAACTTAATATCAGGTCATAAAACCTATATTTATTTATATATATTGACGTGCTGCATTGAACTATTCACTTCTATACTCTGGAGGAACTGTGGGTGGCATAAACTTTAAGCTAATTTGATCACCGTAAGAATCAGTGCTCAATACAGGAACAGATGTGGTATTTTCCCTCTTTTCAAAATCAAAAAATGGTGCTGGAGGTAATAAGTCCATGCCACGTTTGAGAAAAGATTTCTTTCTCCGTTTGTTGCTTCCCTTTTGCAATCTTAAATTGTTGATAGCTAATAATCCGTTGTGTTCCTCTTCTTCCTCCCAATCTTCATCGCTTAAATCTTCTTCATCGTCCTCATAATCATCATCGCTAAATCCTTCTTCCAAAATAAAATCGTCTCGAACTTTATCATATGCTGGAGGTGGCAATTTCATACCATTAGTGTTACCATATCCCCATTTCTTTGAATTAGCCTCAATGTAAACGAATCCACGACTCCCAAAGTTAACATGCAGCTTACAAGCCATATTAGAGCCAATACAGGGATACAGATATTTAGGTCTCCATTTCTTTATATGGCCAAATTCATATTCTTTAATTTTTTTACCATTTTTAGTAAAAAAAACAGTCCCAGATCTACATCTATATCCTACACCAATAATATCACTCTTTTTATAGGTGGGTAAAGAACCTATTTGCTCAATAGGCAATTCAAAGGAGTTGTTCATTCTTTTATCACCATTCGAATCGTAGGCAACTGAATGATGATGTCTTCCAGGTAATCTGAAATCAGGATACGGCAATGTTGTCAACCCAATAGAAATTATTTCTTTGTTCAAACCATTCAACTCCGTGCAGTTTGAATCATTGTTTAATTCGAATATTTTGCATTCATAGTAGTAAACTCTTTTCTTGTATGGAATAGGCAAGTTTGTCCATGTGGATATGTCGTATCCATTATTCAAAAATTGCAAGTCAGTCTTATCAGTTATTATCAATGAGTCGTTTGGCAGTGAGGTGTCATTCCCCATACTTGCTGATAGTGAAGTATTACAAGTTTGAGTAAATTCCCAAGCTTTGGCCCCTTCTTCTTCAACATACTGCAAAGCCTGCTCTGTCATGATGGGATTAAAAGTTCTATCAGGTTCATTGTTCATCAAAAAAGGTGGATTCATTTTTAGGTAATCTTCTCCTTGTTTATAGTAGAATTGGTCATCCAGTGGCAATTTCTTCAATTTTTCTTCAATTACTTCTTTGGAATCGACCTGGGAATCCAAATAGTTGTCTAAATTGTATGGGTCAATAACTCCGTCTTTCCCTTGAGCGTCACCAGGATGTTGAGTAGTGTTTCCATGCTCGTCATCCTCCAAATCACTCAGTCTTACAAATGGTCTTAATAGCTTAACAGTCAAATCTTTCACAACACAATAAATCAATGCTAGAAAAAAAACTGCCATGAGAATAACCCCTGTTAAAATAGCAAGAAAAATAAAGAAATCAAGCAGCCCAATTTCTTCGTTATTCGTTCCATCATGGGCTGCAAATGTTGTGTAATCATCCGCATATGATTGATAACTATAATGCGGACTATCCATCTTTGTATCAGTTACCGGTTGAACATAAACCATTATTCTGATAAAAATGAATTGCTTTTATTTCTTGGTTTCAACAATAATTACTCTTTTCTATTGCTTCTTGTACATTTCTGTATCTTACCTATTATTACTATATATAGGGAAAACTTCCATTTTAGAAGCATAGTAATTTTTTGCCGCAGACGAATCGGATTTTATCCTAGACAGGCTGAAAATTTAAAAAATTTATCTCCGCGTAACGCTCCAATTGTCCTGACTCGGAAAACAGATAACTTTCCGCGGATATGGGTTATAGCAATAAAAAAAAAAACATGAAGGAAGCGAGGTTCGAACTCGCGCGGACTCTGTCCAACAGATCTTAAGTCTGCCGCCTTAGACCACTCGGCCATCCCTCCAAAGATTAATTTTATAATCTAAAATAAAGATGCAATTAATGTGAAGTAAGGACATACAGTAGAACGATTATTTACTATTTGTTTTTGTTTGCTGCACTTTAGATTTTGTTTATTTTTTTTTAGCCTTTGATTTTATTTTCCAGCTATTTGTGATGCGCTCAATCTATTTAACAGACTCATTGATCCAAAACAAATGATAGCTCTTCCTGTTCATCTTTTTAAATAAGCTTAACATGCAATTCACAGTATAACTCAAAAATTGATAGTACGTATCTGGGGCTTTATAGTTTGCTATTTTTACAAAAACTAAGGGTTAAATATATGTAAAAAGACAAAGCCAAAAAAGTTTTTTATTTCCTATATAAAAAATCAAATATCAAAGGAAGCTTTTTGTATGTATGCTTTATTTTTGTAAGCTTTATTTTTGTAAGCTTTTCAAGACCTTATCCAATGACTGTTTTAAATCATAGATTAAATCCTTGCTTGCTTCACAGCCAATACTAATTCTAATTAAATTTGGACTGATGTGAGGGTCTGTTAAACATCTCAGTTCAATTAAAGATTCCACACCACCTAATGAAGTGGCATGTTGAAAGAATTTTAATTGAGAAATAAAAGTTTTACAAATCTCAAAATTTTGCAAATACAAAGAAAGAACAGGAGGATGCAACCCTTCACTCAATTGTTCCTTAACAAAAGCATCAGATTGAAGTAAAGCGTGTGTAAATTCCAAGCCAACTGGTTTATATTCTTCTTTGTGTTCAGATAACCAATTAACAACATCAGCAACATTAGCGCTCTGTTGTTTAAATCTTAACTCATAAGTTCTCAAAGATCTCAATAGTAAAAAAGCTTCCAAGTTTCCAATGTTAGTACCCAAATAGATTCTATCAGTTTTCAAAACATAATCAATTTTCAAATCTCTTGTGATTAAAGCACCAGCTAACAAGTCAGAGTGGCCACCAAAAAATTTTGTCAAGGAATGAATAATAAAATCAGTATCATATTTCCAAGGATCAACTGTTGGCGGAGGGGCAAAAGTAGCATCCCAAACTACAAAGGCTTTCTTTGAGTGAGCATGCTCAATATACTTGGCAACATCAACTACTGTGCCATATGGATTGATAGGCGATTCCAAATGAACCAAATCTCCTTCTTGCACATGTTCAAAAATATCGTCTAATTTAGTATATAGCTTGACATTGTGATTTCTTTCCCAGATTCTAGCAATGGATTTGATACCATGATAGCAGTCTTCAAAAAAAATCTGCTTGGGGTTTATGTAACTTATAACACCGTTGAAAGCTGAAAGTCCTGAATTATAGACCGTTGTGTAACCTTTAAAAACGTTGTTAAGGTTGGTCTCCAATCTAAGATTATTCGGGTGGGATAACCTGGAGTAAATAAAATCCTCATTCAGCAACTTGTTCTGTTGCTCAGGAGTTTGGTCTTTCCAAGGAATCCACTCATCTGGATTTTTAGAGTATTTAAAAGTCGTAGACACATTTATAGGTGGTGCTACGTCATTCACTACTCTGTAGTTCAACGCGTCATCTGCATGGATGAGCAACGTATTGATATCGAAGTTATCGTTTTCGGAGGAATCTATATCCTTATAGTCGTTACTAGTTAAGCCCATGTTGCTTGTTTTTGCTTGTTGATAGAGTCTGTTTTTTACCTATCAAATAGCGCTCTTAGGGTTGCTGTTCCTGTTGAAATCCCTCGCTTTTTTTATATATATACAATATTTTATTTGCTAAATCTAGAGCTGCATATTACTGCAATTGTGTGTGAACGGCTTTTAAAATTGTGTGAAATTTGTAGTGGTGAACCGAAAGATATGACACAGCATAATGTTTTAAGCAGAACATCTGTGTCTCGTGATCATTGCTATGATGCTGAGCCCAGAGACCAAAATCTGGTGGGTCCAACAGTAGCTGCGATGCTGGTATAGCAGAAACTCAGTTTTATATCATTATCCAAGGGCATGCCATCTGCTTATACCATAGTTATCTCAATGATAATCGGTTTAACTTATTACTGCTGTGTGTTCAGACCATACTGGCAAATACAGAGTTATACCGAAAGAAGTAAGAGACGTGAACGAAGAAAATTTTTTGGTTAGTTTGACGGTATAGGTTCCTCTGGGGTTTCAAAAGGCTGATTTGTGTTGTTTGTTCAGGACTTTCAGGTGGTAATGAATCATGGCAGGCTGTTTGTAGTCAGCTTAAAGAGGAATGATGAGACACAAGAGACATCGTTCAGTCACGTGAGACACATGCAGGCGCAGCTGAACAACCAGGTTGAAAACATTTGTGCACCATCTTCTTGGCTCACTCTAAGAATCAAATTCAAGAACATCTCGGTCCACTCTCACCACCTAACATGCCAAATGATATCGCAACAGAAAAGGAGACGGAATTAGCCATGATAGAGGATGTTGAAATTCATAATAACAAAAACTTTCAAAAGCTATTTCGAGTAATTCTTTTTTTAAAAGTCTCTCTAAACTTAGTTGTTCCAGTTTTTCTCTCAATACATAAAAGAAAGGGCTTTTTTCAGCCAGATGAATATTACCAAGGATTAAATGTTGCTTATAATAAAGCATATAACATTCCTGCTTCAGAAAACACTTGGGAATGGAACAACAGCCTAAGATCATATCTTTTTCCTTTTATAATCGAAATATTTGGCTATAGACTATTTGCCCAGTGGCTTCCAAGTGTTATTTTCTTTTACTTGAACTATGTTAGACAGCTAATAGTGGAGTTGAATAGTTTTGTTTTTCATAGTGAGTTTCTTTTGGCCTGCTCGCAATATATTGGCTTATTAAATGATGATTTACATGAGACTATAGCCCAATGTGGAATTTCCTATGGTCCTGTGGTCATAATGTGTCTACTTGGTGCTGTCACGGATTACTTTACAATTGCTTTGATATTTAAGATATACACATTAATTCAAAAGCAAAAGACTACTGACAGAATGAGAAAAACAGAAGCTAATCATGTTATTAAAGTGAGTTTCTTGTTAGTAATAACAAACATGTTTAGCGTTTTCTTTCAAACAAGATCTTTTGTCAACACATTTGAACTATTTTTGAATACGACTGCATTTTACTTTTTTGACTGGAACAACGAAAATGATAAATCGTTTATTATAAGTCTTACTTTGGGTTTTATTTCAATTCTTCAGAGGCCAACCAACATATTTGTCTGGATAGTATTAGGAAGTTATAAATTGACAAATGGACTTTCAAATCAGCGGGTTGTAAAGTTAGCTCGACATTTATTGTTTTCTTTTTTAATAGCAGCTTTTGTTACTGTTTCCACAGATTTTTATTTCTATGGAAAAATAACTATTCCTTTTATCACATTTGTGAAGTTCAATTTCTTCAAGGACTTGTCTAAGTTTTATGGCTCAGCTCCTATGAGCTTCCACATATTTCAAAGTGTTCCATTACTAAACGGAATTACACTACCATACTATCTAATATCATTGATAAATTTCTCTAAATCACATGCAATATTAAAATGGTTACATGCACTTTTACTTTTTAATTTGCTAATGTTTTCCATTATCGACCATAAAGAATTCAGGTTTTTGTACCCAGTGCAACAAACATACCTTCTTTTAGGTATTATTCAATACCTAAAAACTCCAATAATAGCTTCGGGACTAGGCCAAATAATTTGCTGCAATTCACTCATTTTAGGTTGGATATTAGCTTATTTCAACGAATCAGGAGTTATCGAATTATGCAACTACCTAAATAAAAGTGACATAAAGAGTCTCAGCGTTTTAATGCCATGCCATTCCATACCAGGCATAAGTTACTTGGACCAATACAAAGGAACAATTTGGCAGCTAACTTGCGAACCACCGCTGCATCTACTTGAAGAGACTGATAATCAAATATTAAATGAAAAATTGGATTCCTACTTGGATATTAGTGATCATTTTTATCTTGATTATGATAAATGGATCGATCAAAATGTAGGTTCTGGAAAATTGCATTCTTGGACAGAGTGTGTTGCCATGTTTTCCAACTTGGCCGATAATATCTATAGCACTCATTTACTGCCAAATGGCTATGTTCTGGAAATGAGCTGGTTCAATTCTATAAAGCATTGGGATGACAGACGCGAAGGGACAGTTGAATTGTACTGTAAAGCTTGACAGCAGTATAACAGATAAAAATTTATATACATAACATATATAAAAACAAAATTGCTTCAAACACCCCATCTACTGTTTATCACATCATTCTCGTCGTTTGATTTTTGCAACAGATCAATTTCTTTATTCATTTCGTCAACTATTTTCCTTCTTATAGACACAAATTGTTCCAATGCCGGTTTAAAATCAGGTTTTTCATTACTCATTTCTTTCAATCTATTCATTAGAGAAAATGCTTCTAGAAACTGCTTCAGCTCCATCTTTAAATCAAACATTCCCATGTAGCAATTCTTATCTTCAAGTTCAATGCCCAATTGAAACCAATGTTCAGCTTTAACCATATCACCAAAATAGTTCATTTCCAAATTACCCAAATGATTGAATGCTTCTCTAAAACCTTCAACAGCAATGATCTGAAAACACTGTTTTGCCAAAGACGGATCATAAGTAGAGTAAATCAATCCTAAAAGATAATATGTGACCAATTTTAGGGACATGTTATTTTCATTATTTATTAGAGACTGCTTGAAAAAGGATTCCGAGTCCAGAATTTGATTGTTCGATAAATAAATTTTGGCAATGTTGTTGTACGTCTTGGCTATATCTAATTGATAAAATTGCCTCAGCAATGGATTCATATGCTTATATCTTTTCATTGTCAAAATAGTCTTGTAAAATGGAGGAGGTTTTTCATTAACCATTGGCACTGCTTGCTGTAAGTAAGTGTTGTAGTTTTCCAAAGCTTCATCGTATTTTCGCAACTGAAAATTCAAATCACCTAGATTTTTGATGGTCTTTAAGTGCTTGTCTTTGTGTAACAACTCTTTGAATGTAGCTTTAGCATTGTCCAAAAATAACTCGTTATTCTCATGACTTAGTTGTTTATTTTTAGCTTCATTCATTAATATATCAAAGCTCTCTATTGCTAGGGCATCTTTTGAATCCATTTCTATCGAAAGTTTCAACAATAGATGTTCTATGAGACCAAAAGCTTTGTTGTATACTCTGTAAGTTTCTTTAAATTGTATCAATGAGTGCCTTAGCAAAAGAAGCTCCAAAGCGGTGATCTTGTTGTTTTTTCCCTTCAAACCATTAGGTAGCAACAATTTTGTATAAAAATTGTCATCAGGCTTCGCTATCGGCAAGTTTCTAATCATTTGACTTATTTTATGGCCGTTATTGTTTTTCTGATCATCTATCTTAATTGAGTTCTTAGAAATCAAAACTCCATATAGAATTGGTATGTTCTCATAGACTTCTTTCAAAACCGGCTCAATATCTTTAAAGCTAATATCTGAATCCATCTTGAAAAACAAATGCTTGTAAAACTTTGGTTTTAGTATTTGATTCTTGAAAGTAGGAAGAGTGAGAGTATCAGTACTGTTGAACCTTTTAGAAGCACCAAGAATAAGTCTTCCTACAACTGTATTTGAGCAAGTTAACTTGTACATATTTATTGGCTTACAGTGTTATAAAAAGTATATATTTATCTCTTAAGATAGCCAGTTTTCAATGAGTCCCCCTGGTCTTATATAGCTATCTTGGCGAGAAGTTTGTGTTAGTGAAAGATCTCTCAGGTGGCACAAATCCGATTAATCAGGCATACGGCAAGAAGAGAAAACACTATGGTAGACACGGGAGCAAAGCACACGTGTAATCACGTGCCATAATATGTCCTGTCCGCTACTCCTTCATCAGTCTTACCAGCTCCATGGGGTCGGAAGGTCGTGGAAACTCCTTGATATATTCACTTTCCAAGCATCTAACAATGTCCCATCTTTCGCCAGGATTCATTTCTAGCATGCTTATTAAGAGATCGAGGAAGTTGTCGGATATAGCAATAAATCTCTTTCTCCATTCTTGCCTATTGGGCTTTGGATACATGTATAAATTGGTGTTGTAGTTCGGCAAAGCCTTTACTTCTGGCCAATCCTTTTCAGCTGGCGTACCTAAAACCTTGAATATCAAGTTCAACTGATCCAGGTCATCTTTTCCTGGAAGGTACGGCACTCTAATAAGCAGTTCAATTATGATCAGACCAACGGACCAGATATCTATTTTAAAATCATAGTTTTTCGATCCCAGAAGCAGCTCTGGAGACTTGTACCAACGTGTCACAACATTGTTGGTCAGATTTGCATGTGAATTTATGCCTCCATCGTCGTATGTTCTTGCTAAACCGAAATCCGCGATCTTTATTAGCCCGTTTTCTCCTATCAAAAGATTTGCTGGTTTCAAATCTCTGTGTATTATGCTCAGCCTGTGAAGGTGATTAACTCCTCTCAGTATTTGCAATACAATGAGCTTGGTGTCCATGGAGTTGAAAATGATGGTTTTTTTTTTTATCAGCTTTTCTAAATCCATAGGTAAATATTCCAGTATAAGGTTAATAGAGTTTGTTTTCACATCGCTGTAGACGTTGTGGAGCTTGATAATGTTGTCATGTGTTTTCAATTCCTGTAAATACTTGATTTCTCTAATAGCTGATATATCTATTCCCATGTTGTCCCCTAAGTCAGATTGTTTCATGAGGTCCAGTTTGATTTCTTTGATGGCGACATAAAAATCATCTTTTGTTTCTTCTACCTCCTGCTTTTTTTTCTTTCCTAAGTAAACAATAGCAAATGTTCCTTCACCCAGCTTCTTTTCTTTAACGTACAGTTCTGACATGGCTTTTAGGTGGTCTGTTTCACTTGCTTCCTTGTTAGCATAAATAAACGCTCTACTTTTCACACTCTAAATTTTTTTGTGATACTCCAAGACTGCGGAAACGTGAACAATTTCAAAAGTGAACAATTCCAGATGTGAAGATTTCCTCGCATCTACTCATTTTCCTAGCAAGCACCAAGGATTCGAACCCAGGTTCCATATAGTGACATGTTTCAACACTCAGCCATGTTTAATAAATACGTGAGGTTGAACAGTGGAATACTAAGAAGCATCAACGCTTCAATACGACCTATTCACAGAAAATACGGCATTGAACCGAAGATTTTGGAAAAAATTGACTTCATAACAAAGAATATAATCAATAAAGATAACATTAGCAGTGGAGATTCAAACCACGGAACCCCAACGCATTACAATGATGAGATTAAACAATATACAAAGCTATACCATCTTTATAGCAAGTTTAACAAAATGAAAGAAGAAAAGCAAGAACTTCTTTCTCTCGTAGAGCTTGAAAATGAAAATGGAGCTGGAGACAAGGAACTGATTATGGAAGCAGAAAAGGAGCTGAAAGATTTTGAGGTAGCATTTGAAGCTATAAGGAAACAAATAAATACGACATATTTGCTAACCGAAAAGTATTTAACTGAAGAGGAATTGCCCGAAAATCTGCCTAAAGGTTGCATTATTGAAATCAGGCCAGGTGTAGGAGGATCAGAGGCATCGATTTTCTGCAAGGACTTGTTTAATATGTACATTCAGCTGTGCAACAAAAAGGAATGGAACTACAACATTATTTCCTCTGTCAACGATGAATCCACAGCTTCTGGTTTAACAGAAGCCATTATTGAAGTCAAACCAGGGGAAGATGAAGCTGGTGGATGCTACAATTTCCTAAGGTATGAAACAGGTGTGCACAGAGTTCAAAGAGTACCAGAAACAGAAAGCAAAGGTCGAATGCATACCTCAACATCTTCTGTCTTGGTTCTTCCTTTGCATGACAAAGAAACTGAAGACTCTAAAGCAGCTATAAAGGAACTGTCTAAGTCTAAAGATGTAAGAATCGAAGTGATGAGATCGTCAGGAAAAGGTGGTCAGCATGTCAACACAACAAATTCTGCCGTTAAACTAACCCATGAGCCCACAGGCATCACAGTTTATATTCAGACTGAAAGACAGCAGCATAAAAATAAAGCTAAAGCTTTTCAACTTTTATATGCTAGATTGAAAGACCAAAAAGAACAAGCATCCCATAACTCTGAACAAAACATGAGGAAAAGTAAGGTTGGAAATGTTGACAGATCAAACAAAATTAGATCGTACAACTTTCAATCAAGTAGAGTCAGTGATCACAGACTTCAGCAGCACGAATGGCAATGTAACGATTTAGATGGTTTCATAAATGCTGATAACATCAATAAGTGGGACGAACTAATTGTGAGTTTGGAAGAAGATGAATTCAACTCTAGACTGAAAGCTGCTTTAAGCTCATAGATATATTTTTTTTACATATAAAGCCTCCAAACCTTTTGGATTTCCTGTATAGTTAAAGTTTCCAATTGATACATCCTTTGAAATTTAAAAATGCTTTCTTCACTCGCATTAAATAGAAGAAGATCTGCATTCATGTCTTTATAAATTAGCAAACCTATCAATCTTGTGTAGTCTTGAAACTTGATCCATTCTATAAGCGTTTTGGGCTCGATCTTCAAAGATGTGATATCCCTAAGTAAAATGTTGATAATAATCTCTTGGCTCATACTAAATTTATAGGTCAATAAAATATTGTTAGTAATAGATTTTATAATGAGAGAATCGTTTACTGTTTTCAGTTTGTCATATTGTAATCTAAGAAGGACATCAACACTTGAGTCCTGTTGACTTTCTTTGTAATTAGTTACAAACACTTCTTTGGAAACTTCCAATAAAGCATTGTTTGCCTCCAGAAATCTTGACCACACTTGGCCATCATAATCTTGTTTATTCTCAATAGTATTCCAGTTCACATTTATATATTCTGACAGGTTCTCTCTACTTGTTTTTTTCATAAAAGGAATGACCATGTTGTTAAAATTTTTTACTATTAGCTTCTTATATTCTATAATTTCACCTTCCAATAAAGAATGCATAGTTTCGTTGTCATCGCTTAGCAAATCATTGAAGTTGCTGTTTATCATAATAACAGTCTGATTTTTGCTTAATTTTAATAAATTATCATAGATCAATATTACATTTTTCTGAAAGTTCAGGTACGAATATCCCAACAAAACACTATTATTGCCTCTGTTACCGGAACTATGATTTATCAACGATCCTGGAAGTGAAATGTTATCTTGTATTTTGCTGTTCACATCTATTCCTGATCTATATGCCTCCAGAATCAAAAGAAATATTTTTTGAAAAATCATAATTTTAAACTGCAAAATATATCTTGTGTTAGAATCAGTTTCCAATATCAGAAAAGGTTTGAAATAATCAAACAAATTCATGAGATATTTGTTTAAATTTTGTCCATCATTCAGCTGATACTGGGTTTTGTTGAAATTTTTGGTATAGTAATCCTTAATCAATTGAATTTCAAATTTTATCCACTCTTGGATCTGCAGTTTAGGAATTACATCGTAGAGTTTACAATTGGTTCCAAATTCTTGTTTTAAAAGAATGTTGAATTTGAAAAGTTTCATAATTATTTCAGTGTTTCCATTAATAGTATTTTTTAACTTGCTTTTAAAAACTCTCACAACTTCCATTAAAAAATTGTTTACAGCCTCTTCAAAGGTTAAATCCACATCACCTGTAAGAGAGATTCTAACAGCATTGAATAAATTATCATCAATATAATTTTTAATAAAGGTTGTCATTATATCAATGTCAAACTTATTATTTGAATTATTGAAATGGTAAATAAATTTTATCTTGAAATTGTTAAGCAAGCATTCGAAATTGAAGAATCTATATGCATCTGCACTTGGTGCAAACTTATTGTATACTACTGCTATGTCGTAAAGTACTCTGTTTAAATGTTTAGCCCTTTGTGTTAGTTCGTAACTTCTATTACTCTTATTGTCCCATCTCATGTCATTCAACAGGTAATCCTTATATTCCTCCATCAAATTACTTAGCTTATTCCCATTTTTTAAAGATTTGTTCACAAAACCATAAACATCTTCTTCATCTTCGTAGTTCAAACCCTGTAATCCTGATAATAACTCACTTTTAAATTCATCAAAATCTAAACAATATAAAGATTCACTCAAATCTTTCTTTCCTGCAATTTCTGACATTAGTCTTGGTAGTATCTCCTGTCTTGATGAACAGTTTTTGGTGCTGTTTTAAGATTATAATAGCTTGTGAAGAGACCAGCAAAACTGTTTTTACCATGAAGAGTGATCAAAACATGGCACGTGATTGATTTTTAAAATCTGTTCAGAATACGTTTAAACAAAACAATGCACGTGATTTGCTGAGGAATGCTTCTCCAAAGCGTTTAATCAAACCATTCAATGGCAGCAAACATCAGCAGCAGTGTATGTAAAATAAACATCTTTGTACTTATGATAGTATATAGCAAATTGGTTAAATTTAAAAAAAAGAATTACAAATATTATATACATAATTAACTCTTTATCAAAAAATTGACTATTCCAAATTTATGTGTACTGCTTTGACATTGGTGTAGTTGAGTAAGGTGTAGGCACCATTGTCTCTTGAACCATTCCCAGATTGCTTAATACCACCAAAAGGTGTGTGTGCGTTGGTGTCGTTTGATGAATTAATCCAAACTATACCAGCCTCAATGTCTTTGGAAAACTTAATTGCTTTTTGCAAATTGGAAGTGAAGCAAGCTGAACCTAAACCATAATCATTATCGTTACATTTTTCAATTACTTCGTCATAAGTTTCAAATTCCGCAATCCCCATAACTGGACCAAATATTTCTTCCTGGTTAATGGTGTGCTTATCAGTTAAACCAGTAAAGATTGTTGGTTGAATGTAATATCCGTTTTTTAAAGATTGATCCTTTACAATATTAGCAGGAGTCTCTGTACCACCGACCACTAAATTCAACCCTTCTTTGATAGATGTTTCAATGTATCCAATAATTTTATCGTATTGTTTTTTTGATATAACAGGTCCAAGTACAACCTTGTCATCAAATGGATCTCCAACAGTATAGTTCTCCTTCAAGTGTATCAAAATACCGTCCAAAAACTTTTTATATATGCCCTTTTGAACATAGACTTTAGAAGTACCAGAACAAATTTGACCGGAATTAAAGAAAAGCCCAATGCATGCCCATTCAATGGCTTTTTCCAGGTTACAATCGTCAAATACAACCATTGGTGATTTACCACCACATTCTAAAGATAAGGACTTCAAGTTGATGCTACTCTTTGCTTGAATCGATTTACCAACAGCAGTGGAACCTGTGAAAGCAATCTTTGCAATATCCTTGCTGACTACTAGCTTGTCACCAACGGTGGTTCCTTTACCAATCAAAGCTTGGAAAACACCAGGTGGAAACCCGGCTTCCTTGACAAAGTTGGCAAAATATAACAAAGATAGCGGGGTCTGATCAGCAGGCTTAAAAATAGCACAGTTTCCGACAGCGACACTAGCAAATTTGTTAACCATCATTGCCAAAGGATAATTGAATGGAACAATGCAGGCAACTAGACCTAACGGCTGGTGATAAGTTAGCTTCATGTTGTCATCATCTGGTAAGTAAGTGGAGCCCTGCAATTTGTCAATCCAACCAGCAAAATATCTTAACACATCAATGACTTCTTCTATATCGAATTTACTGTTTTTAGCAACTGGTTTTCCTGAATTGAAAGACTCTATTTCCATCAAAATCTGCTTATTTTCTTCAACCAGAGATGCCAATTTTAAGAAACAGTCTCTCTTTTCTGATTGTGGCACTTTTTTCCAACTTTTGTAAGCCTTTTTGGCATATGAAATAGTCTTTTCTACATCTTTTTCAGGACAAGCCTCATATAAATCCACAATTTTTTCTCCTGTGGCAGGGTTGTAAACCGCAATACTGTTGTCTGGAGAAAGCTCTTGGGTAGATAATGAAGAAGCTGTAAACTCGTTGTTGATAAATGACACTAAAGGTTGTGTGTATGTTTTGCCTGAAGGCAACGTGATTTCTTTGAATAATGACATGTTGTGTGTTTGCTCAACGTTGATTAAGATATGGTTTTATATCTTAACCTGATTTAAAGAAGAGAATTGATTAAAGTGTAAAATTTAAAAATTGTTCCCTTAAAGGTCTTTCTCTTCTTTTATATAGTTTTCCTGGAAAGTTCCATTTTTGAAAAACGTAATTATTATCCATTCAACAAATTTTGTTCAGATAAGCTTCACAAAGATTGATTTATTTTTCACCTTCGCTTATTTTTCTGGGCACTCTACATTATACATGATTTTTTGCGCCTGAAAAACCCACAGGCAATGGAAGTTTCAGCCATTTTGAGAGAAATAAGGGATTATTAGTCCAAACGGGGGCATCCATTAATTGCGTATTTCGTCTATTGGGGTGAAAAGAAAGGGCTGTAAAAAGTGGTGGTGAGTAAAAACGGACATGGGAAATAGAAATAGCTAATATTTTTAAGGGTATATCAGGGGAGATCATGTGCTTAGAGCGCAAGAAGTGACAACGTGACACAACTGAGCTTCAATGGCTTGTAGCTCCAGTAGTGCTGTAACTGTAAACAGACTGGGACTTCGTCTAAATAATAAAACGATGAAATAGTTTGATCCAATGTTTGAACGGAGATTGCCTAGGCCTTCAGCAACACGGTGCTAACATTAGATTTAACGAAGCAGAATAAAGATTCAGTAAACCGACCAACTCCCGTAAGATGGGCTGGGATACTGAGAATTCAGTAGCCTTCACCGAATTATTCTGTTATGAAAGTGGAGTTACGATGGCAGCTGCATGAAGATCTTCATTGGTTTGCTTTTGGAAGCTGATTGGCGCTTCACCTTCCTAATTGGTGTATGGAATCATAGAGAACGGAAAAAAGCTCTTAGACGCTAGAATCGCAAGGAGCTATTTTTTAAGCGATCACAGCAAAACAAAAATAGCGACGTTTACAATTGCCCAGAGGTTTACATGCCACTTTAAATGACGGTAGGTGGGTTTCCACAATGAGCAAATTAAATATTAGTGTGTGCGAGGGAGTGAACTCTAAAACGAATAATGAGCTCAAATCTGAAGACTGTCGTTATGTGGCTGTTTGTTGAGCTGTGATTTAGCAAGAGCCACTATGTTGAAGCACGTGTCAAAAAGGGCTGCGGGCGCTGCCGTGGAAGATTAGCGCTCTAAAGGCAAAGTCAGGTGACTGTATATTTGTGGTCACATGTACGATTTGTGTTTTTAGTCAGTTGACTCGCCAAATCACATTTGTTTTCCTAGCAATTGTAACTGGTTTACTGAACCCACTACCCACTCCCAAAAGAGTTGTGTAAAAGGCATTAAAAACCATATTCCAGTAATTAAAAGAAACAGGCTCCTTGGATATCAATGGTAGATAGTTTATGGATCTCGAATGAGGAAGATGCAACTCGAACATCAAACAATGTTTCGCCCTCAAGGATTTTAAAAGGCCATCCCACCCAAGAGAAATCTCAATCATACACCAAGAGCGATTTACCCAGCTGTGCAAACTGCCAGAAACGGAAAGTCAAGTGTTCCAAGGAAATCCCTTGTAGCAATTGTATCAAAAGAAAGGAGGAGTGCATATACGAAACCCAAAAATCACAAATCATTTTAGGCATCGAGCGAGAAAGAGAAGTGCTTTTGAAAGGTTGTGACAGATGTCTCCAAATGATGGTAGCAAACAAAAAGTGGACTTGTGATCTTATGTCACCATGTTACAATTGTATGAAGTTGGGGCTAGACTGTAAGTACGGAACTTATAAAAAAATTTCTCCCAACAACGAGACTGGAACGAACAACGCAAAGAGTAACAACAACCTTTTTTTAAAGAAGTACATTCTTGAAGAATTCATCAACACTGGTGCTGAAAATGACATTGAGTTTTTGGAAATGCTTCAGGAAAATGAAATGTTTGTAGCAAGTCGAGACGATAACAACGATGATGATATAGAAGTTCTGCAACTATTTCAAGATTACTCTTTTTGGATAATGAAAAAAGGCTTTTATAATGGCATTGTAGTTTCAAACCGAGGGTTTATTGTTCAAAACAGCAAATACAATGGAGAGATATTTGATATGAATGATTTTTTAACTATAAGTTTTTTAACAGGTCATGCAATCGAAAACTTAGGATTTATGTTTCTAGGTATTTTTTATGATCCCATTAAAAGCTTCACTGAAAGACCGGAGTCTTTTATAGACAGTGCAAAAGATTTCAACAAAATAGTGACAGTTGATGTGCTTATGGATGAGTGTGTTTTAAGAAGCATTGCATTACTTTCTATTTATTACATGGACTCAGAAACTTTTTACAAGCTAGCAGAAATATCCAGCAGCAAAAAACTGTTTTTTTACAAGGCGCATTTAGATCATCTTATTGAAAAGCTTACCAAAGTGTCTCACTTTGAAGATATAAGAATTATTCAGATTTTATTGGTTCTCTCATCAACTGACTTACCTTTGCGCTATCCTAAGAAATACAGCACCCTGATGACAATCTGTTTTGATTTAGTTAAAACTTTGAATCTGGACAAAATGAGTTCCATAATCAATGATGCTGCTTTGCTAAAGTATACCTTTATTCAAAAGAACATATATTACAAGTTTGTTTACTTTTCCTATCTTTACCAAAATCAATTGAGTTCAAATCACTTAACGCTGATAGCTGAGAGACACACATATGATTTTAGAAGGATGCACTTTCAAGACCATGAGGATGATGATGGAACTCGTTTATCTTTTGAGCAATTACAATATAAAGTAGGTCTGTTTTTCAAAGAGCTTCAGGATAAAGAAATGATTGTTCATGGACTAGGCTTGGGAAAATATTATTCCAATACTAAAAGTAAATTGAATTTTTTCAAGACTAAAAATGTAAATGTGTTGCTTGAAAGCCTAAGCCCAATTAATAACTCAATATCTACTATTGGAGAAGCATTGTTGGTTACCATAGATTATTACTTCTTAAACTGGAAACTTATAAAGTATAAATTTTCCAATTGTGAGAAACTTTCATTGAAAAATACAATGATTTTAGTTGATGAAATATTCAGTGCCTGTGAACTTATAGTAGAATCATTGATTGATTGCTTAAATCATGACAGCATAAAATATAAGTTCTATAAATATCCCAGCATTATGAATTGCGTCGTTGAAACTGTAACATTTCATGCTTTGTACAAAATTTTCAACAAAAGTGAAAGAAATATCAGAATTTATGAAAAACTTGTAATGATTATACATAAGTTTATTGAGCTTGAGTTGATCGAGAACGAAGATGAACTCGACGGAGATATTGAGGGGGGTGATGACTTTAATTTTGATTTTAAACCATACTTCTCAAAATATGTACAACTAACAAGACTACTAGATAGGTTTAACTCAATCAAGAGTTTGTTTAGCAAAGCAGAGATAAACAACAAAGATATCACCGAAAACTTGCCCTATGTAATAATGAAAGAAGATGTACTTTCTGTTAAGTCCAATTTTGAGGACAGAGTTTGTAACATTATTCCAGGAATGAACACAACTGTAAGAAATGACTTGCATTCCTACAAAACTATAATGGATTCGCCAAAGAAAATAGAAATAATCACATCCTTTAGAGAAAACCTCTATGTAATATTAGCATCTTTCAAAGATTTTATATAACCCAGGCAAATTAGCTATTTCAATTATATCACTTATCAATGATTTTGTTGGTAAAAAGTTTTTGGTTTTTAGCATTGGAAGTATAGTGTTTTCAAGTACCAGATTTAAAGCATCTCTTTCCGCAACATTTTCTTGGGGAATAATTTCAGGAATATACCACAGACTTATTTGCTGTAAAATTCCTTCTAAGCATTCTTCTTCATCCTCATAGTTAATGTTTTTAAAGAGTTTAAATAAGAAAAGAGGTAGCTTATTTAAACTCGGAGTATATTCATTAAGCAGCATTGGTAGTTGTTTAAGTCTCAAATCATTATTTCCTTCTTCAAATACAACACCAAAATATTCCCCATACATATCTTTCATTTGTGCGAGTCTTTCTACTGTTTCATCAATTTCTTGTTGTTCAATCTTAATCAATTTTAGACACTCTGTGACAGATATGTCCACTTCATAACTTCCAAAACCACCTACATTTCTCAGTCCCAGTTGATAAAACAAGGAGTTTGTTAGAGTGGCATAGTCTATCATATACAATCCTAATTCAACTTGTACTGAGCATATTCTCTTCTCGGAATCAATAATACCAATGAACTTGCTTTCTTGGAAAAATTTCAATAATTCTTTATGAACAGATAAGTCGAGCTTAAACTTTAAATTTTTAATAGATTGCAACTGACTACATTCCACAGCAACTTCATTTGTTCTGCTTGAAAAAGACATGTTCTCACCGTCAACTTTCAAAAGCGGTTTAAATTGTAAAGTTGGCTGTGCAGCATCAACTCTTACTAACCTTGTTTCATCTCGGTATTCTTTTTTCTGCTTCACTTCTTTGTAATTTGATTGCGGAAAAGATGATGAAGTATTGAGCAGGGGTGAATGAGCTTTAAACGTTCTTGATGCATCCTGCTTCTGGAGCACCTCTCCTAAGCTGCCACATATCTTTTCAATAATTTCACTTTCATTTATAAAATATATTTCTTTTTTTGTAGGGTGAACATTAACATCCACATTTTCCGGTTTGATAGACATATTCAAATAAATAAAAGGTCTTGATGCTGTTTTTGGAAGAAAACTACTGTATGTAGTAAATAAAGCTCTTCTTAAGGCCTCACATGCTATAAGCCTGTTGTTAATAAAAAAGACAGGAGTGTTTGAAGCGCTGGTGCTTGACCTTTTTTGACCACTAATTTCGTTACTGTATGACAAATTGGTAATAATTCCTTGACACTTTATCAGTCCTAATTCAACATCGTTTTCAGATTCAAAATCTAACAAGAACTTGCTTATGGAACTATTTATTAATAGTCTTATTCTGTCCTTTACATCACTGTCTTGGCTACAGGTATAAAGCATCTTATTATCCTCCACTCTTTTCAAACAAAAAGAAATTCCTTTGTTGTTTAAAGCGTATTTGGAGACGCAATCTACAATCTTTTTAAGCTCATCTTTTATGGACAATGACTTCAATCTGCTTGGCACATTATAAAACAAATCATTCAGTATAAATGTTGTTCCCGTCACCCCAGCTATAGGCTTTTCAGATATAACATTTCCACTTGAATCAAACTCAGCTTCATAAGAAAAAGGTTGATTTGCGGTTCTCGTGATTATCTTCAAGTGGGAAATGTTGCAAATACTGCTCAAAGCTTCTCCTCTGAACCCAAATGTTTGTATAGCTTCTAAATCATTGAAAGTCTGAATTTTAGATGTAGCAAATCGTTTACACAAAAGACTAAAATTGTCTCGAAAAATACCTTGCCCATTATCCTGAATCTTTATAGTTTTGAATCCATTGTTTTGGATGGTTATGTCAATCTTTGTAGCCTTAGCATCTATACTGTTTTCCAATAGTTCTTTGATGCAATTTATCGGTGATATAATAATCTCTCCTGCAGCAATCTTGTTAATAGTTTCAGTGTCTAGCTTTTTGATAATTCCAGTCATTATCCGCTCATAAAACCCTTGTTTTATTGGTTCTCTAGAGCTGCCACAAAAAGTCGTTTAGAGTCGATCTTTACGTGTACTTTACCATTATTGAGATGCTCCTAAGAAATGTGTTTAAATCCGAATCCTCTGTCAGGCGCAGTTGCACGCGTCAGGGTTTTGAGCCCTACGGAAGAAGCAGTTCTCCACAAAAGCATCACAGAAGAAGAGCTATAGACCAACAACTATCAGGAGGTAACCTGTGGTAATCTAGTTTGAAAATGGGGTCAGATAATAATAAGCGACGCTTGTCAAATGGAAAGAGTTTTCGAGCCAAAAAGCCCACCATTAATCAGCATTTTACGGATTCTGTTAATGAGCTGAAGGACCTAAGAGAGACTAATAATCTGGTTGAAGAAAATGATGATAATGCAGAGACTAACAAACTCACGCCAACAATAAGGAAAATTGGGAAACTTGAAATGGTTTCGAAAAATTTTAAAGATAAAATGACAAAGACGGTGAAGGATGGCCTAGGTGCCAAGAGTGAATACTATAAAGAAGAATCCACAACTTTGAACAAAATTTCGAAGGATTTTACTGAGGATATGAAGCAGTTTTCTCATGGAACAATAACAGAAAAATTCAAGTCACAGTTTTTGGTAAACGACATGGTAAGATTTCTTGTCAGAAACGATGGAACAAAGTACACAAAAAATGAAAACACAGGTGTTATTTCTTTAACGCCAGAAGTTAAAATAAGCGAGTCCAAAGTGCTGATGAGATTTGGAGCTTTTTACAGAAATTGGACGAAAAAACCGACTGTCAACACAAATATATCTCAGATAATAACCATTGAACAAAAATTACGAAAAAAGCCACAGAGAATAGTTAACTCCTCCTCTGAGAAGGAGCTTGTAACAGCAAAAGAAGTGACTAGAGACGACTTGGCGAATGCAGAAGAAGAAACCACACACAAAATCCAGCAAATGCAGTCTGTTTTGAAAAACCATACTGGCGAATCTTTCAACCTGTATAAGCTGTGTTTGGATCCTCAGTCATTTGCCAAATCAATTGAAAACCTGTTTTATATATCCTTCTTGATCAAACCGGGGTATATGAAAATGTTTGAGGGATGTGATGGCTGGCCCTATGTGACGCTACTGGACGACGCAACTGTGCACGACCATAAAGGACAAAAAAAGGCTCTTACCCATATTACTGTTTCCATGAGCATTGTAACATATAAGGAACTCATAAAGTTTTTAAACATAGAAGAAAGCTTCTTCTAGGCTAGGCAGCTCAAAGCCAAGCCCATTGTAATATGCAAAGAGAAGCATGCTGTCAAGTCAGGTGACCAAAACTTCAAACAACTGTTACCCGGACATTTTAAGCGCACTGACTGCGTTTTCGGGTAAGCGCGGGTTTACCAATAGGAAGCTTGCGCCTGAAAGCAAAAAAATTTTCACTTGAAAAGCCTTACATAACACCAAATTCAGGCGGTTTCACCACTTTAACAAAACCAAAACCCGAGCCTTGTCATACTGTGATTGCTTTTACTTCTCTTGGATTCAAATTGAAAAATATAACCGCACTTCAGTTTTGTTTAACGAAAAAATCTGAACTTAAAATCAATATAAAGCGCACAGGTTTTTAGCATTCGAGTGAACACCAAAAGTAAATAAAGTAATGCTTCTGTGAGTTATGGCAGAAAAAAACAATGACACAAAGGCAGAAAATGATACTGATTTAATTATACACCAAACAGACAAATACCCGCTTTGGCATTACATGTTTGCAGGAGGAATAGGAGGTCTCGTGGCAGATTTCATAATGCATCCTCTGGACACCATGAAGACGAGGCAGCAAGCAAGTCTGGATACAATGAAAACCATGGATCTGAAGCTGCGAAACTTGCATCCAATAGATATTTTGAAAATGGAGGGAATAAGAAAAGGCTGGTATTCGGGGCTTTCAGCAGCAATGCTTGGATCCTTGCCGTCAGCCGCTTTGTTTTTTATGACCTATGAGTTTTTGAAGGAGGAAATGATTCTGAACTATAAAATGAACGAAACGCTTACGTTTTTTATAGCAGGTCTAAGTGGAGATTTTGCTTCTTCTTTGGTCTACGTGCCAAGTGAGGTGCTGAAGACTAGATTGCAGCTGCAGGGGAAAATGAATAAGAAGCTTTTTGGATATCATAGTCTTAGAGATGCAATAGTAAAAATGAACAAGTTTGAGGGCAAATCTGTTTTTTATTCTGGTTACAGTGCTACTTTGCTAAGAGACTTGCCCTTCAGTGCAATTCAGTTTGCATTGTATGAAAAATTTCGACAGATAAGTTGTCAACTAGCTGCTAAAAAGGATGACCAACTGGGAGTGGTTGAAGAATTGCTAGCTGGAGGTTTGGCTGGTGGTATAGCTGGGGCAGTCACCACACCCCTTGACGTGGTAAAAACAAGATTGCAGACAAACATGTCTCAAGTGATAATAACCAACGATACCACAGCAAAATCAACTGATTGTCCCCAGCCAGCGAACCAAAACTTGTACACAACTTTCAAAAACTTCTATAAAAGAGAAGGTCTTCTTAAAATGTTTGGTGGTGTAGGACCAAGAATCATGTGGTCTTCAGTTCAGAGTAGTATAATGCTCTACATTTATCAAACAATACTGAAGCAAATGCATGAGAAAGATCATATAGAAGTTAGAAATATAAAAACGGATGATATTGATAAGCTTAAAAAAGTTTAGACGGAAAAGAATGGAATGAATGCCACAATATCTGGCCTCAAACAGAAAACTATGTAAATATTTATACAGCGGTGCATATCCTCAGTTCTTGGCCGTTGTTTCTTGTGATTCTCGGTTGAAGGATATATTCATATATGAATTCTTATATAGATACTGAATAGAATAAATCATAAATAACAGATGGTAGCTATCAAGGCCACATATGTTGTGGCAAGTGCTATTGGGCTTAAGTAGGAGCCAAAAGGCGCGGCACTTCTTGGTCACGTGACCCTTTGTCCATCTGCGGCCTTGATCGCGATGCTCTCCCCAGCTGAGAGTGAGGGTGCCTGTTCCAGCTCATATCGCTATAGCTATCAAAAATTTACTTATCCCAGCCGAACCTGGTGGGAGCACCGGCTGCTCTTCTTCCTTCTCTCCGCCGCATTGCTCACGTTACTGATTCTCTCTCCAACTCGACTGCTTAAACCTTCCACGTGCATTTTGAAAAAGCGAAAAGCGCGCATTTCTATGGCTGAGATCTTTTCCTTATATAAACGAAAATCGCCACTGCACAGAGAAGGGCAGTAACCAAGAAGAATTACTGTCAATTAGCTTTCCATTAACACCTCAAAAAGGCCCTGTTGGAGATTGTAAGTGTATATTCATATTCACTGAAAACTGAAGCCGAAAAGCAATAATCACCTTTGCTTGTTAACTTTCTATCGCTATTTACAAGTTTCTAGTTATTAATAGATACCTTCATACAGAATTATATCTCCAAAAACATGCAGTACTTTGGTAAAGCACTAGACTCAGTCACAAAGTCATGGTCTTCTATCAATCCAGCCACGCTTTCGGGAGCTGTCGATGTGATAGTTGTTGAACATTCAGACGGTGATTTGTCCTGCTCCCCATTTCACGTACGATTTGGAAAGTTTCAAGTACTTAAGCCTTCACAAAAGAAAGTTGATGTGTTCATTAATGGCCAAGCAACTACCATACCCATGAAACTAAGCGAGCACGGTGAAGCGCAATTTATCTTTGAATTTTTAGGAGACGGCTTGCCTAGTGAAATGTTTGCTTCCTCTCCTGTCGCAAGTGTTGCAAGTTCGCCAACACAAACGCCTACAAAGGCTAAACAACAGGGCAATAAAAATAGTTCCTTAGAAGAACCAGATTTTTTAGACATCAATCAGCCATATGCCGAGCAAAACACACCAGATGTTGAAAATGATAACAGCTCTTATACTGACAGTGGACCCATTATTAGCACTCCCTCTTCTCCACATTTCAATCCTATCAAAGAGAAATTAGAGAAGATTAAAATTCCAACTAAGCTAGACAACTTTACGGGCGATCTTTTGTTAGATATTGAAGGATATAAATCAAGTAAAGATAAAATACATGACTCTGATGAATTAGTTCAGCAAATATTAAGAGATGAATTTGGTGAAGATATGCTGCGTAAGATTATTGAAAAGGATGGGAACGGAAACATAAGAATAATAAATAATGGAGGTTTGTCATCAGTAGTTCACCAAACGTGTGCTGATTCTCCCCTGGCTAATACGGCTATAGGAGTTGCAACAAATGGAGCTTCCAGTGGAATTGTGAGTTCAGCAAGAGACGGCAATCAAGATAACGACGAGGACCTAGAGTCTACTCCATTTTATGATCCAGGCTCTCCGGGTTCTGTAAACAGTGATTCTACGTTCAACAGTTCAAACACTTCCACAGTTACGAATAATTTTGTAAAATCAGATACAGATATGCAATTAAAATCCAAGAGGTACATCAAAACACTAAGATTAACTTCGGATCAATTGAAATGCTTGAATTTGAAGTATGGCAGAAACGGTTTAAAATTTGTTATTGACAAAGGAGGCTCTCAGCTAGAAGCTAATTTATATTTGTGGAAGTGGGATACACCTATAGTAATTTCTGACATTGACGGCACCATTACCAAATCTGATGCTTTAGGCCATGTTATGGCAATGATAGGTAAAGACTGGACACACCCTGGTGTAGCAAAGCTTTTTACAGATATTCATGCTAACGGTTACAATATTATGTATCTTACTGCAAGATCAGCAGGTTTATCTGACAATACAAGGGCTTATTTAAAAAGTATCCATCAAGATGGCTTCACTATTCCAGAAGGGCCAGTTATTTTATCTCCTGACAGAACTTTTACAGCACTGAAAAGAGAAGTAATTTTAAAGAAACCGGAAGTATTTAAAATGGCTTGTTTGAATGATATTAGAAAATTGTATTTGAAAGATTTAAGTTTAGATGATGAGGGCGACTACGGTAAAGAAAATGAAGCTCTTGCAAAAAGAGATCTTCAAAATGGGGTTTCAATGAAAATGACCGGCAGCTCTGCAGGGGTTTTTGATGATGACATGCCTACCCCTTTTATTGCTGGTTTTGGAAACAGAATTACAGATGGTATTTCCTATAGATCTGTGGGTATTCCTAGATCAAGAATTTTTACAATCAATCCTTATGGTGAAGTTCATATGGAGCTTTTGGAATTATCAGGATACAAATCATCATATTTGTTTATTAATGAATTAGTAGATCATTTCTTTCCTCCAGTTGCCAATATTATTGATGTTAACAAAGAAAATGACAATGAATTAAATTCAGTCGACAATAGTATGAAAAATACCAACAAGGCTAATGAAGCTCTACAGGCGAAGATGACCTTATTTAGAAACAAAGAAGGTAAGTTTTCAGATACAAATTATTGGAGGGAACCTTTGCCTGATATTTCAGATTTAAGTGATGATGAAGACGAGGATAGCAGTCTTGTAGGTGATTCATTTACCGGACAGAGGAAATCAATTGCTTCAACTGACGAAAATTCTCACAAAACAATGCCTGTCTCTGCTTCAAGCATTGGCAATGGGTCTTCTTATAACTCATACACTTCACCATTACGTAGGAAGACCGGACGTCCTTCTGTAAGTCGCTCAACTCTAGAGGGATTAGAGAGCTCAGGGTTTTTAGGCCAGAGAAATAAAAGCAATAGTCTTTCACATGCTAGAACTAAGTCAAACGATTCTCGGTTTTTTTCTTGGCGGAATAATACCGCTGATGAGGACTCTTTAGATTTCCTTGAACCCCACCCTCATATTTCTAGTAGCATTCATGATGAAGAATTGTCACCTCAAGCGCTTAACAAAGCATCAGAAGCTGACGTTGATTTATTCAAAAATAATGATGGAGAATCTCCCAAAGAATTTGGGAAAAAAGTTTATTTAGAATTAAACTCTCCCCTATCTTCACCTAAAGCTTCAATTTTTGATGATGATAATTATAAAAAATTACCTGAACCAGCAATAGCGAGGGAAAACACTTATGTTGGAAATGATAATATAGAACATCTTGCACTTGATATAGACAAAGACCCTCTGCATATAACGCCACAGCTATCAAACAAATTGGTATTTAATGAGCAAGCACCTGTACTACTAAATGATGAATTTGAAGATGATGACGAATTTGAAATTTAATTGAGCATATATAAAGATGTTTTTAATGAAATTAATAAATCTTATATTTAATCAATTAATAAAATGTAAAAATAAATAGTCACGTGCATAAAGATCAACAAGTAAAAAATTAATATTAAGTATAATTTAGATTAATACCTCATAAGGGGGTCGAACCCTTGACATTTTGATTAAGAGTCAAACGCTCTACCAACTGAGCTAACAAGGTTATCTAATACTTAATAAATATGTAATACTTTATTTCTTTACCTATTCAATAGTACGGCGTTATTGTTTGCCTGATCGAAGTCTATATTTAACATGAATCAACATTTGTAAAGTTAAAAAATAAAGTGCCTTATTTGACAGATCTAATGTTTTAACTGTCAAATTTTTGTGCGTGGTGTGGTATTTTCCTCTCTGCATTACATTTCAAAAACTAATAAGAAAAAAAGAAGATTCAAAAAGCATCAACGAAGGATCACTTCTAAGATATGTTTCGAAAGAAGGCAAAGACAATGGTTAAGTATACAAATTGTTAGCTGTCTGCTTTTTGAAAGAACCATTGAGGTTTCGAAGCCAACAAATGCACGAGAGTGCAAAAAGTGCTACACTAACTTTAACAAAGTTTTTTAGGTTTGCCATATTCATTTATACATACACAATTGTAGGAATCGCTGGACCTCAACGCTAAATAATAAAAATTTTACGCACTACGATTTCCAAACCCTGCTGTAAAGGCCAGCCAGCCAGCCATTTGAGCTTGCAAACCTGGGAGAGAAAGATGCCTGTTTGTCTCAGAAAGACACATCTTTTGCACCGTGGCTACGCATGCTTTTCTGCAGCTCAGCAAACCACAACATGAGCTCTGGTTGTTAATTAGCTGCTTAAAACATCATCATCTCACTGCAACAAGGCACCTGCATAGACCCCGGTGATTGAAAACAGGTCGCGTGACTTAGGCCATGCCGTTTCAGAATTATCCTTCAGTTCCGGTTGAAGGCTGCTGACATTGTTCAGACCCAAAAAAACGTCTTCCTGTCACGTGCACGCTCTGTTTTCTTTACTTCCCGCAAGCCTGATGAATCCCTCCGAAGATCTTCTGCCAACCACCCCCCAGGACGCCCATCAGACGATAAAAGGTCTGCAAAAGCAAAATTGCTATTCAGATCCTCTATCTCTCTTTTTTCCCTTTTTCTCTTCTCACTACTCAAAATCTTTCATCTGCCCTCTTCTTCTCACATGACTGTTTTGGCCTTCTTTATTAAGGTTTAGCGTGGAAGAAACCCTTGTTTATTATTTTTTTTTCACGTAGAAAAAATTTTCCTTTTGGCTTCAAGCAATTCACCTAGTAAATATTTTGCCAATTAGCAAAAAAAAGGTTCGAGAGGAAAAGGGAAAACCAAGAACCTCAACGCAACATTGAAGTTTTGAGCAGTTCATAAGCATATAATAAGAGCAGATTATTTGAAGAATTGAGTACATTTATTTTTTATTTATTTAAAAAAGCATTCCGTTGTTCTTTTAACTTGTCTATTACCTTCAGCTCGAGGTGTTTATGTTCTTGCCTGCGCTTCTCTCAACTACCATCTACAATAACGGAAAATATCTAGTTTAGTACTCAGAAGCACTGAAGTTTTGGTTATCAATGGACTCTTCGCAATCTGATTCCTTGTCACCAACCACAAATCCAACAGGGTTCACAGGCCCCAATATGAATATAAAGCCCAATGGAAGTCATCATAGCCGTACCAGCAGCCACATTTTTCATACAAGCAGTAATAACTTCAAATTTGGTGACCACGAAAGCAATGAATACATCCATACATCAGATACCCCAACGAGTGGTTTAAAATCTGAGGAGCACTTGGGGTTTGTCGAAACAGCAAAGGCTATTGTTTGTGATTCTGTGGCAAGTAACAACAAGCAGCTTCTTTTGGCCAACTTGTACAATTACTTTCTTGAAAATAAAAACTACAGATCAGCAATATCGCTTTTAAAGGAATCAGAACTTCCTATATTGGTGCCGGACAAAAACACCATAAAAATAAGCATCTCTCCTAGCGAACAGAGCAATCCGTCTAAGGATAAGAAACTTATTTACAGAATAAACCATCCCGAGGGAGAAATTGAGCTATTTGGAAATGAATATCTCAAATCACAGTCCAGCATTCCCAGTCAAGGATCTTTTCTCCTTCAGTGGTGGGAATGCCTGTGGTCGCTTTACAACTTCGTTAATACACAGCCTTTGGAGCTGGTCACCAGTATTAGACCTTTTATTGATGTTATTCAACCTATATTTTCAGAAAACAATTTCAATATGCCTGGAATGCCAAATATTAAAAGTCCTGCGCCGCCTTTTTCCCAGGCATTTCCCAGCCAGTCCTCTCCTAATGGCTATCCACCTGCTCAACCACCTGTGAAACCCAATTCTGTGGGAACCCAGCCAAAAACTCCATTCGGATTTGACAACATCAAAGCGCAACAATACAACTCTTCTCAAAGAATTCCGAAGGAGACTAGCTCCTCATCCTCCCCTTATCCATATTCAGACAATGTTCCACCAAGTAGCTTGAAGCCTAAATATCCTTACAACGAAAACGATATAGAGTATATCAAAAATGCTCAAGATTATGCCTCTGGAGGTAGTATCAACAAATATCAAAACAACAGTCAATTTCAAAAACGAGTGTCAAAATCATATTACCCAATCACTAACAAAAATGTTACATCGGCCACTTCAACGCAATTTTATTCTCCAGGTAGTTCTGGTGCCCACCATTTGCAAGCAAATCTTCAATCCTTCAATGCAGTAGACTTGGAAAACAGTAAAAACGCAATGGCTGCGAATTCTGGTGAGTTTAATAGCAAGCCAGATGGAAAATTTTATCCACAAGATGGTGTTTTCAGGCCCGTATCTAACAGCAACAACAATAGCATTAGTACTAATAACAATCAAAACACTTCTCCATTAAACGATCAAGCAACTGTTTCATCTGAAGCCAACATGTATCAACAAAATAAACGTTCAGTTTCAATGAACATACCTATCCAGAGTCCTCATGTTCCTATGATGGCGCAATCAATCACAGGTCAAAGTCCGCAGGTTCCAATGATGCCACAATCAAAGTCAGGCCAAAGTCCTCATGTAAACATTAACAACCATCAATATCCTGTAAATCAATTCGTTAATATACCACAACTTTATAACCAACAAAGCAGCTTCAATAATTCTAACGGCAACAATGTTACTCAACAACCCAGCAAGGACAATTTCAATCAAAATTACACGGGAACAAGCCTGTCGCAAAGATCTCCATATCCTCAAAAACCAGTAAATCAGCCTCAAGCCATCAATAAGATTAATTCAACTATGGCACCACCACAAAACAACAGCAGTATTCCAGTTGTTCCAAATTCCGTTAATTCCTTTAACGGAACTATTGGTTTAAATGAACAGCAGCAGCTGATGATGCAGATGCAGATGCAACTTCAAATGAAATCTGGAAACTTTCCTTCTTCATTGAACGGACAGCAAGCAAATCAGCCATTTAATGGCAGTAGTATGCAAGGGATTGTGCCAAATATGATGCCGTATATGAATAATTCACAGAATAATGTAAATTATAAGATGGCTCAATATCCCACTATTCCTGAAGGCGTTCGGTTCAATATGGCTGATATGCAATCCATGCCAAATATTAAGCATCCTACAACAAATGCTTCCGTAAATCAAAATGCTGGCAGTAGCAGCTCAGGAGATTGGGGGATGGGAAATAATGATAACAATTCAGAGCCAAAAACCAGTTCAAAAAGAAAAAAATCAAAGACCATTTCGACTCCAAGCAACATTACTACTCCAACAGGCAGCTATCCCATCTACAACAATCCTTCTTATCAGCAAACATTACTTGCAAATGGAAATTTGAGCAATTCAGTAGCTTTTCATTCGCAAAACAATGCCAATTCAGCGGGGAAGAGCATGGCTGTTGTAAAGCCAAAGCAGCAACGGGGTAGAAAATCAAAAGCTGGAACAAAGGCAAGCATTGGAGAGATCAATTACGATTCTCCCTATACACCGATTGAATCACCGTTGGGATCATCTGATAAACAAGTGAAAAAGAACGTAACAAGAAAGAAAAGATCCAAAAAACCAGCAAATACTTCCAATGCAGATACTAGAAAAAGTAGCAACTCAAACATTGAATTAATGGGCCATTTTGCTGAAGCCACATTTTTGACTACCAGAGCATCACAAGCAAATTCTGCCTCTAAAGGAACCAATGAGAGTGAATCCTTTGTTCCAACAATAATAGCAGGTGGCCATGGGCATACTGCAAACTTTGTACAAAAAACAAATAATATTAATCACAAGAATGATATTGTTGATTCTTTAATGAATGGAGATGATTTTGGCTTAAAATTCTTATCAGGTTCAACAAAAGGTCAAGAAGCTAACCTTCATGGCAATGACTCAGCAAAGTATGAATCTGCTGGTAACAATTTGGAAGACGATGACATTCTTTTGAAATCGTTTTTGATGGATGATGATAATTTCGGTGGATTAGACTTCAATCTTGACCACAACAGTGCAGATATCGACAATTCATGAAGGGTATTTCGGTGAATAGGTCCTTAGGCCTTCCTTTTTTATTGAATTGTTTTTTCTCTTTTTCCTTGCTATAATATTATTAATACTTTCTTCTGAAGTATTCACATATGTAATTAGAACATATATATATCATGTTCGTTCAATTTTTAAACTTTACCTATTTTCTTTTTATTATGTTTTTCTTATTGATTAAATGTATTTACTTAGTAAAAAAAATTATATTTTCATTAAAAGGATATATAAATAATTATATTTATTGGAATAGTTTTATGTATATTACACTTCAACATTTTTTTACAACATGTGAAGAGTTTAAAATCATGAATATTATTTGTACTATAGATTTTTGGTGAATATGCTTATTGTCTACCAACTAAGTTAAGTTTAATCCAGTCGCAGGCAATCAAGAACTTGGTTCTGGCAGTGACAGCCATGGCCAAGTAAGCACCTTGCCAGACTTTAAAGGATAACCCATGCCCAGTGGAGTTCCATTTGAAAGTTCCAGATCTGATGTCGTTGATAGCAGCTTCATTACCAATGTAGCATAAAGCACCTTTGTGGTCGTATTTAAAATCTTGAATGTGAGATTCTAATCTTCCAATTTTAGCTTGGTCTTTGGTATTGTCAATTTCAGCCTTAACCTTGAAAACTTCAGCCAAGTATTCACCTTCTTGGTGAGCAACTTGGGCTGTTGGCAAAAATCCAGGGTGGAAAGTACAGTCACCCAAGGCATAGATAGAACCTTCAGCACCTAACAATTCTAGCTTCTTGTTAATTTGTAAGCCTCTTCTGTTGGTTTGAACTTCTGGTAACTTTGACATTAAGTTAGCAGTGATTGGTCTGGTACCGTTACCAGTAGCCCAGACTAAAATACCAAAGTCCAAATCCAAAAGAGATTGATCGTCAGCATTCTTGACAGTTATAACATTGTCAACAACCTTTTGAGCCATGTATCTTAACTTCAAATCAATACCAGTCTTAATCAAGTGATCTTGAGCATATGTGTACATTTTTTTGTCGAACATACCCAAAATATTACCCAAACCTTCAACCAAAGTGATTTTACAGTCAGCAGCCAATTCTGGATTCCACTTACCAACTTCTTCAGTAACGTAGTCTTGCAATTCAGCAGCAGTTTCAACACCGGTTGGACCACCTCCAACAACGATAAAGGACAACAATTTCTTTCTTTCAGCAGAGTTAACAGGCAATTCAGATGCTTTTTGTAGATTTTCTTTCAACTTGTTCTTTAAAGAGACTGAATCAGAAGCTTCTTTCAAAAAGTTGGCGTTTTCAAACACACCTGGAATACCGAATGTGTTTGGTTGGGCTCCAACGGAAAAGACTAAATAATCATAGGACAATTCAACACCGTTCTTCAAGGTAACGACCTTAGAATCTGGGTTAACATCAGTGGCTTCTTGTTGAACAAATTCAACTCTACCTTTACCTTGTCTGGACAAAGAGGAAACAGATTCGGTGATGGATTCAATAGCAACGGTGCCGACAGGAGCTGATGGTAATAAAGGAGTAAATAAAAAGTGGTCTCTTGGAGAAACTAAAGTGATGGAGTATAATTCAGTATCAATGGATTTCAAAAGGGTGATGGCGGCCCAACCGGAACCCAAAATCACTATTTTCTTTTTAGCCTGGTTGGTTTCAGCTGCTGGCAAAGCAACAGGGTGTTGTTCCTTGTACAAAGAGTAGTATCCCAACCCTGTGGCAAAGGTACCTGCTAACAAAGCGCTGTATAAGGTTCTCTTAAAAAAAGAAGTCTTCTTTACAACTGGGGTGACAGGCTTGATAGTAGATTGCAGTCTTTTAGCAAGAACTGATTTGTTTAAATGAGCTGCTGTAGCTCTTAAGTTAGAAGCAAACATTGAAGTTTATATGCTAAAGCGATTTGTTGCTGGCAGTGATTGCTTTTGATTTGGTGTCCCTCCCTTGAACTATTCATTAGAGTTTCCCTCTTATAACGAATCGAAAATAAACTTAGGAATATTTCTCGGAAAATCTTTGGAAAATTTTTCAGGAACTGAAGCGGAAAAAAGAAACAATTTCTGGAGGAGAAATATATCGGCTAAATAAAAAGCTCTTGGTAAAAATGCGTTGCGTGCCTGAAATCTAAGGATATTCATCCGTTTCATGCCACTGTTTTGGTAGGGAAGCAAGTTGAAAATACCAACAATAAACAAAAAAAAGTCGTATCTTCTTGCAGGCATTTTTGACATGTTTTTTGAGGTGCAATTTTTCTGGCACATTGCTTATGCCGGCGGGGGAAGAACAAGAAGGGTGAAGAGAGAAAAGCAATATGCACGTGATTTAAATGTGTTTCCGGGTAACGTTGTTTGTTTACATTGCGTTACGCACAGGAACAAGTTTATTTATTTTAGTAGTTAGCTAAATTAGACCAGTATTATTTCGTTGCTGCTTATTAGTTGTAAACAATTGAGTGTAATCAACACAGTCTTTGGCTATGTTGTTTTCTCTGTTGCGGACCTCAATTTCCGCTTCTAAACTCCTTCGGTGCAGCAATGTTCAAGTCACCTCACCCCATGGCGAGTCTTTCTGTGTCAGTCGTTTGTCGCAATCTATGTGCAAAAGTTTAGTCTTATTTTTATATATAATCACTATTATGGCCCAGGCTCAGTTTATTCAGTAATGTCTACAGTGTAGTCAAAGTAAGAGGGTTCAAAAAACCAGACTCTGACTGTACCATCTTGACCACCACTAGTGAAACTTGTACCCTGAGGGTTAACAGCTACGCTCACTACAGGACCAAAATGACCTTTGAATTCAGAGATATCATTGTTGAATATTTTATGCAATAATTTAATTTCAAAACCACCATGTTTGGAATCAGTTGTTGTGACGGATTTGGCGTCTTGACCACCTCCCATCAAGATAAAGTCCTTAATAGGAGTTATACAGGCTGTGTTTAATGGGTACATGTTTTCATAAGTCTTGATTAAATCCATGGTTTCAACATCTATAATCTTGGAAAATCTGTCTCTGGAAGCAGTAATCAAATAGGTGTGATCAGGAGAAAATTGCAGATCCATGATGACCTCCTTATGTACTTTGACGTAACTGTCTATTTCATGCTGTCCATTTAGCAAATCCTCTAATATAAATCTCAAAACGGAACCATCATTAGTGGAGACAAACAAGTATTTATTTTCATAAGAAAAACCCAGCTTACCATAGAAACCCAAGTTTTCTTTATTTTCAGGATCGTATTTCAGAGTTGTGACTGGTTTTTCAGATAACTCACCAGTTTCCTTGTTTAGTTTGTAAATTTGTACAGACCCTTCAAAACCCATAATTGGGGAAATGGCACATGCAACATATTCGTTATCCAGAGAAATAGCTACAGAGTTCACGTAACCTAATTCGTATTTTTGCAAGTTCTCACCTGTTTGCAAAGACCAGGTTCTCAAGGTGGCATCACCTGATCCTGTGATCATGAATTTGGAGTCGCTTGTCGCAGCCATACCGTTAACTGTACCTTCGTTACCTTCCAATGTTCCCAAAAGTTCTCCTGTTACAGCATTCCAGACACCTACAATACCTTCAGCAGCTGCAGTGAACAGCAAGTCTCCTTCCTTGTTGTATTTGACCTGATTCAAATTTCTGGTATGTAAAACTAAGTTTAAAACTCTCATCGTTAAAAAAGAAGTGTTGAAATAGCTCTGTTTGCTTGGTTTATCACTCATATACCCTCCATCTCCTGCTTCATTTCAGTGTCGAAGAAGTTAGAAGTGTGTTGAGATTTGTCGACTTTTGAAAAAAAAATTTTCAGGCGCAGTAGGAAGCAAAAAAGAAATAATGATCACGTGACACATACCGGATCAGGAAAATCCGGATAACAGGATTTCAAAACGCTATCTAGTCACGTTTTTTTACTTTTGTGCCAATCCCTTCTCTCGCCTACACAAAAGTGAGCTTCATAATTCCAAAACGAAGATTTCTTCTAAGAAGAAGAGTTCTTTTAAGTTTAATCATCACCAGTGATAATAAACGTCGTATATAAAGTGGCTATCAAATACTTCTTTTCCACATTTCGGCGCTTCCTAGACACAACTCTCCAAAATTGACCCGTCGCATGAAAGTGGTGACAAAATTTCATGTTTTTGCCAAACTTCTGGCACTAACAATGTTGTTGGCCATTGCCTTTGCAACACTCACCCCGTTTATAATAATTCAGTTTGTTCTCTCATTGGGTACCTTATTATTTGGTTTACTTAACAATATAAACGTTGAGTTCTCAACTCGGTTATATAACATGGAAGTGAAAATGATTATTTCTTTACTAACAAATATCCTGGAAATGAAGCAGCAAGTTTAAAGTCACACTTATTCTTCACATTCCTTTAGATACTGTTCATATTTATCGCTATCCATCAACTCTTCTGCAGATTCTTCGCTCAACAATTTGACTTTCAACAGCCAAGCTTCACCCATAGCATCCTTGCTAATCAAATGGGGAGCATCATTCAAAGCATCCATGTTGTTTTCCAAGACTTCAATTTTGTATGGGGTATAGATTTCATTGGAGGATTTGACAGATTCAATAGAACCAAATGATTCACCAGCATCAACAACTTCTTCAGGATCTGTCAATTCAACATAGGTAACATCACCCATGTGGTTTGCGGCATACTGAGTGACACCTAAGTAACCAGTTTTATCAGCCTTGTTGTAAGCTAACCATTCATGAGAAGTGGTGTAGACAACAGTGTCTAAAGATTTGATTGGCAATTTGGAAAAATTGACCAAATTGATTTTATTAGAACAGTCAGATTGAAACCTCAAAGCAGAAATTAACCCGAACTTGCTGCCTTGAACCTGGGATTTAATCAGGTTTAGTGGAGTTACAGTAGATGATATTCTAGTTGACAATCTGAACATTGTGAATGGGTGTAAGAATAAATTTCAAATTTGTTTAGACGGTTGTAAGCACAAAATACTTCTTCATTTGCCTTAAAAGTATCGAGCAAGAGGCACAAATATGTCGGTCTTTTAATTTGTCTCCTTTATATAGCGATTTTTTTTTTTGCTGTTTAAAAGATCGCTTGAATAATTCCGAGGTTAAAAAGAGAGAAGTGGAAATTTTGTGCCGTTCCTCAGTCAAAAAAAGCGCCTTGAAAAAAGAAGTCAGGAAGTTACAGAGGAGAAGTCAAAAAAACATAACTCATATTATTGATCACGTGAAATTATTTTTGCGAAGAAGTTGTTATAACTCATGCTGTTGGACACATCAGGTTGTCATCTGGGAAGTCGCTGTGTCTGACAATCTACAATAGCGGCAAGAAACATCAACACCACATTCTCAAGAAGCTTTACAGCAAGGAACAGTGAGGTGCTATACGGGCCATACTTTTTTTTTTCTGATCAAAACTATCTTTTGCCTTATCACAACTATTAGAAAGTCTTTATTCACGTTACTCTCAGCAAATGTGCCAAAAACATCTACATACAACGAAGAGTCTCTTTCTGTCTACTCAAAGCGTCCAGTTATTTGTATTGAAACCGAGCTCGCCAATTAAGGATGTATATTAACATATGCAGTTGTAGATGAGCTGCATCATGTGATCACACTTCAAAAAGTTTCACTGCAGCGTTTTTCTTGCGCTTATGTTTCTTAAAGAACACGTAAATCGATTTCCAAACAATTCGTTGGAATATTCAAATCTAATAACCCAAGCAGAATACCACTTCAATAGCGATGAAATACTCTTATTCCTTAATTTTTGCTGCCTCTTTACTAAGATTGATTACTTTTGCTGCTGCAAAATATACTAATGATGTTGCTTTGGTTTTAGCCAAACAAAACAACAAATTTCCTAATTTGATTCAGAATTCTGCAGAAATTGAATTGACTTTACCAGAAGAAGACGAATTACTAAAGCTTATTGTCAAAAACGACGACATATATGATTTTACCTCACTTCTTTTGAGGGTGAAAGATGTTGAAGAAGCATACACACTTAAAATAAATGATAAAAAACTGCTAGAATCAGAGGGTAGTGCCAGAGACGACACCCTAGTATATTCTTGGACTTTGCAAGTTAATCAACTACCAAAAACTTTGTTGTACTATGCACTTGATGAAAATTTACCAATTGAAGCTGATTTGATTTTGAAAAGCGGTGAAAATTTGGTCAGAAGAACGAACATCTTCAAACTAAGTTTAGTAAAAGGTGATGATTTCGCTCTAGATTTCAAAAAGCTCAATAACATCAATAAAGGTATAAAATCAGCTTTTAAGGCAAAGGAAATAATCAAACATGTTTTTAACCCTCCTAGTAAACAAGCTCCAGAAGAACTAGCTATTATTTGCAGTTTCTTCATTGGTTTGGGAGCTTTTATTGCAATGATGCTACAGGTAAAATCTATAGCTGAATCTGAGAAAAAGGTTGTTACTTTGAAAAAAAAATGCGGAACTTTATCTTACATGTCCATATTTTTGTTTGGTGTTTTAGCTACTGAATATACTTTTTTGCAGTACTTCTTGAACAACTTATCGATCTTCGGCCTTTTGAAGTATGCTTTTTTCTCTATGATCGCAACCATCTTGGCTGGTATTAAGTTGTCCAAGAGACTGTTTTGAATTCACTGAAAGATGTATTATATATCCTTATAATTATTATGTATTTTTTCAAACTTATAAAATGTTTGATTGAAGTTGATATGATATATGACCTTTCCTTCAATCAATCCAACTGGAACAAACCCATAGTTTCTTGAATCCACACTGAACTCAGTGTTGTCCCCTCCTAGCCAAACATGGCCTTTTGGCACTCTTACCAATTTGCTATTGTAGCAATCAATGAAACTTTCATCTTTATTCAACTCGGCTATTTTATCCTCAATGAAGTTCTCCTCGTTTTCCCCCACAAAACCCTCATTATCTGTATCTAAAGAATCATTTCCTAAGACATTTAAGTGATATGCCACAGTGCTCAACTTAGACTTACTTGTGGGATCCATTAGTATTACATCACCTTCTTTGCCAAGAACTCTTTTGCAGACTCTAACATTGCTATTGGTCGGTTTTCTGGCAACAACCACATCTCCAATCTCAAGATTATCCAGTATAGAGAATGAACGCAGAAAAGACTGCTTTGCCGCTTCTTCATTGTCAATTTTATAACCGGAATTGGTCAAACTTCTTAGTTCCTTTTTCGTTCTAGTATCTATTTTATCGTTACAATTTATTTTTTCAAGCTGATCATCTTTAGCGTGTCGTCTAGTGGGTAGTTTAAACTTCCAAATTAGCAGCCAATCATTCTGAGGCTGAATTGTGGGAAGCATTGATTCTCCTGATGAAGGGTTTAAAGATATGAAGTTTTCTTCAACTAGTTTGATAGCACAAAACCCGCTAATAAATTTTATAGTTTTGCCAAAAACAGTAGACATTAGAAAAAAACAGAATATATTTTAGGTGTTAATGGTGTGATTTGGTTTCTTGTTGACTTGCAGCTTTAGTTTTTGAACAAATAAGATTTATTGATCAGCTATAGGAGCTTTGCTAAGCATCAGGAACAATCCCAATCACGTGACACTTGAGCTTCTTTCTACAACTCGTCATATATGCCAGTGATCCACTGCCTTGAGCAAATGTATTTGAATTTACTGCCAGAGCCAAACACAATTGCTTCATCTTTTAGTCCAATAGAGAGCTTCTTAAGAATGCTTTGTGACACTTTTTTTTCACTTTTTGAAACAGAAAGTCTTGAATCATATCCATCAAGAGCTGTATCACTGCTACTCAGTGCTCTCTGCATTCCCTCTGAAAGCATCAATAGACGTTCTTTTTCATAAAAGCCTGCAGCAATAGTAAGCTTTAAAAATTTAATGGAATAATTTAGGGTTTTTCTACTATACTCTGTAGAAAACTCCAGCAGCAATGCTTCCCAAAATTGCTGTAAACATGCAGCTTGTTCTTCATATAACCACAACTTATTGGGAATATATGCAGTAGCAACTTCCTGAGACTCTCGATGCTTTGAAAACTTTTTTAAATTGTGTTTCAAATTTGAAGAGGTTTTATTTTTTGATGTTGACGAAGCTATGGTACCAAGTTGAATTAAATATAGATCAAGTCTTAGAATTTTGTTGTTTAGGTATAAAAAGTATTTTATCAACTTAATAATCAACTTAACGTTTTTAAAATTAGAGATTATAAATTCTGATGAGCTAATTTTTAAGAAGTTGTTGCAATTGCTAAAGTTTTGTTTGATTTCGGTGGAATCTTGTGGAAAATTACTATGAATTAACAACAATGGGGTTGTTGCTTTGTTTATTTCCTTTGAACAAGATTCTTTTGATATTTTAATAAAGTTTACTAATTCAACTACAGAACTGTTTAAATACTCATCTAAAATTTCTGATTTATTGTTTTTTATTAAATCATTGTTAAAATCAGGTAAGTTAAAATGCCAATAACTTGTATTTAGCGTTGCTAGTATCATCTGAATTTTGGTGTAATATAATTTATTCCCAACATTTTGCATGTATATATTATAGTCATGGTCAATGTTTAAAATTTTACAAAACGGCCTTGTTGTTATCAATTCAAGAATGAGATTTATGCTCTCCTTCGAGTTCAAACCTTCAACAAAAACGATAAATTGATTTGTGCCAATATTTTCATTGTTTAATACAATATTGTACCCACCTGTCAATTTGTTAACTACTTTAACATAGCTTAAAAAAATTTTGTCTAAATTCATTTCTTATGACCTCTATGGTTTTTGTGCTTTGAACTGTTTGCTCTAGGATTTTCATGATGAATATAAATAATAGTTTTCTATACACAAGGCTGCTATTGATAAAACCTATTCTACCACGGACATAAACACATCACATGATCACAAATTATAGAAACAGTAGAAAAAGAAATAACGGTACAGCTCAAGCTGATAGCCAAAACCACAGAACACAAAGGTCCATCACCAAACTGAGATATCTGTCTACACGCTGTTTCTCTTTTGATTTAGTAGAAATGAGCCTGAAAAATGAATCTAAAAAAGAAGCGAGTAAAAGAGTAAAGCCAAAGGGGTGTCAAACTAATAGATACAGATACAAAAAGAGAAGCATCAGTATTAGCGCAACTTCAAGCAAGAAACTTGTGAGATTGGAAAGACAACTAAGAAAGAGAAATGATAGACTTAGTGATTTGAAACATAGTAAAAAATTGTACATTGAAAAATTTACAGGTTTGGATGTGAGACAGGATAACAAAGTTCGTCCAGTGCAATCACAGAGAAACCATATTGAAGAGTTGATGTCTGTCTACAAGATTGATACTGAATCGGATAAACTCGCAATCAAATTGCTTGGTCACAACATATGTAAGAGGTATTTGATAAACGAAACTTGCTCTAATGATTGCAGGCTGGCTCATGACTCAGGTTTGAGGTTTTATTATATCAATCACTTCAGCCACGTTCTTTTGCAATTGCAGAACCAGTTTGATGGCGAAAACATTGAACGCAAAGGAGTCATTTTTAAAGATAACGAAGATAAAAACATATTTGTCTCTTTATTCGTTTATTACTACAAAAATTTGATGCACTTAGTTTCAGATTATGAAGGCAAAATTGATGAATATGAAGATTCGCTGAGTGTAAAACTACCCAAGGATTCTATCAACACAACTGAAGATGCAGATAAAAAACAATGCACTGAAGATGAAATAAACAAAATGATGGCAGAAGCTTTAAGAAATAACAGCTTTTTACGTCAATACAAAGGATTACTAGTGAAATTTGATAAAAAACATTCAGTAGGCTTATCAAATTATACTAAATTTATTAATGTTGACGCCGAAGACCTAAAAGGCCAGATGATCGGACCCAATATAGTGAGAATACTGAATATTTTAATTGCCAGTAACAAACAAGCAAGAGAAGACAAAAACAAAACGTCCTCGACAACTTTTGGTGTTGACGCAGATATAAAACAGAGATCCCATTTTACGAATAAACAAAACTTTTTTGTCTGCAATGACTGTGGTTTCAGTTTAAGTTTGAAAGATAATGATCAGAGACTATTGAAGCATTTTCAAGGAAGAACGCACATTACCTATGTAGGACTTTGGAAAGAACTGGCAAGACTGAATTTGATATTCAAGTTACTAGAAATCGATCCAGATAATTACTTACCAATAGAGTCATCCGATCATCTTCCTTCAACAAACCAGAGATATAACAAAGGATTCAAAAGAACTAGATATAATGCGAGAACAAACAACTATCCAGAAACAGCGTTTGATGAGAGTGACAGATACGAATATAAAGTCAAGGCTTATAATAGCAGAAGATTTGTTGACAAGAGAGCGGAGCCCAGCAGCAGCATAATTGCTAAGCCAAATGTGGTGCAACATAAGGAAACCTTGTGCCCATTGCCAAGCTTCACCGTTGAGAAAGCACCATCTAGTGATAAGGAAGTTGTGGGAAATAGAAGAAGAAGACCTCAGACGCCCTCTATTGAGTACTAAGAGAAAATGCCTGTGGATAGCTGCAAAGGCTTTGTAGATCACGCGAGCAGTTATAATCACGTGTACGGTTCATGTTTTCTTTTTCCAGTCTCAGCTGCAAACGCTTGAAAAAATTTTTCGTAGTTATCAAGTTTTTCTTTGAAGACCCATTAATAGAAGCTACACCAAACCAACTGATCCAGAAAGCACCCTTGTACATTGAAGCATGTTTAATTTGAATAGCTCTACCAATAAATCAGGTGGCTTGTTTGGTAACTCATCTTCCCAACCACCACAAGTATCTCAGTTTGGTACGACTGTAACGAATAACAATAATACCCCTCATTCTTTGGGAGGTGGATTTTCTGGAAACACCAACAATTTTAATACCAATTCGACAGGTGGAAGTATGTTTGGTAATGCCAACAACAATATAACTTTAGGCGGTGGACTATTTGGGTCAAAAGCACCACAGCCTACAACAACTGGCGGGGGTTTATTTGGAAACCAGAACCCATCGTCAAACATTGGTACATTTGGCAACAACGCCAATAACACTTCTTTGTTTGGAAACAGTAACAATAATAATACACCTTCACTGTTTACTCAGCAACACAATCAGCAGCAGCAGCAAAATCAGCAACAACCTAACCAAACACAATTTCAACCTGAATTATTATCCACCACTAGACAAAGAAAACTAATTGTCGAGCAACCAAAGATATTACCTTCGTGGACAAAAGTAAATGACAGCAGTAAACAACCACCGAGAGAAGTAATAAGAAGACTCACAAACGTTGGTAATGATGCTAATACCAATTTCAACAATTCAGATGATTCAGATTCAGATATTGAATTTGAAGAAGATATATTTGGCAATGTTGGATTTGGGAAAAATAAGAAGGTAGGAAGTAAAAGAATGATAAACAAAAGCAACATTTCCGTTTTAGAGTTGGATGCAAACAAAGAGAACATTTTGAATACCAAATTGAATGCTAGTGACGATTTACCACCTATGAAGTCATTATTTGATATAGAAAAAGAAATGGAAATTGATTTTAAAATTCAACAGAACAGATCCAATCCATCAATAATTACAGAAGAACTAACAAGAAACTCTAATGAAGATTCTCACGATTTTAACAATCTAAACATATTTGATAGATCTGATAATATTAAAAAAGCCAATGAAAATGATGTATTAACAAGTAGCGTTGATACAGACACCAATGAGCTGTACTCATGCATAATCTTTGGATACCCAGAAAATATCTCTACGCAAATATTAACTTATTTCAATAAGTTTGGTACTATATTGGAAGATTTCCCCTTCTTAAGCAATAGTACAAATACCTCTAATAAGAAAAACTTACCAATTGAAACAGGCGATTCCTGGTGTAAGATTACTTATGACAACAAAGTTTCCTACTTAAGAGCTTTGAAAGAAAACGGTACTTTATACTCTGGATATATTATTGGATGTGTACCAAATAAAAACAATAACAATAACAGCATGTTGAATACAAGCAATATGGAAACTTCTCAAAGTAACACAAACACTACTGGCATATCAGGAGTTGAAAACAAAAATCTGAAAACTGGCCTTTTGGTGGCGGATATTTTCCAAAAAGGAGGAGTTGTAACATCTATGGAAGAAGATCTTAACAATGAAAAAGAAAGCGGCAAAATCAGTGGAAAAGTCAATGAATTGTTATTTGGATTCAATGGGGGCAATATATAAGTATTTCGTAGTTTTTAATGTCGTAAACCGATAAATAATCCAGTGATTTCAAGGTTATAACGCTTTTGAAAGAAGCTTCAATTTCGGTTACTGAGACTGGCTTTTCTAGACTAAGTTCATATTGTTGGGTATCTGAGTCGACTCTTTTTTCCAATTGAAGAATCAATTTGTTAAATGTAAATGCGTTGACAATAGAGCCATCTTTAAGCTCTGTTATTTTGAACATTGGCGCACCGTCATTGCAGATACTGAAAAAAGGATTAAATAATTTCAAAAAGACAGTGGACCGCTTCATTTGAAAAAAGTTTACTTCAAAAGTAGCTTTGCCATCTGCTGTAACTTTTGGCTCAAGTTTCAGAGGCTTAACTTCCGTAATGTCTAAATGGTTGTTAGAAATAATCTCCAAAGAGTTGTCAATTGATTTGAACGTGTCTTTGTTCAATGCCGCCAGTCCAATAAAGATTTTGTTGTGTTTCTGAATGCTTACGCAGTCCAAGTTTGTATTATTATACTGCATAGAATTATCCATCTTTTCCAGCAGTTGATGAATGCTCAGATTTTTGAGTATTTTGATATTGGGTTCTTGACTCTTCCAAATTAAGTAAACTATAAGATCTTCTGCGTCGCTGGATATGTGGTATATTTTAGGCAAGTAAAAATTGTCTCTACTAAATGCTAGATTTCTTTCATATCTTCTAGCCGAATCCAAAAAGTTAAATGATATGTAAAAGTATTTATACGCACTCAAAAAATTCAAGAAGTCCTTTGATTCATAAACTAGTTTCTTTTCTGGGTGCAGTGGGTCAATAAGGCGTATTTGAGATTTCGAGAATATCTCAACAACCAAATCATGATTACTTGTGCCACATCCATACAACTTAACCATGCCTGTTTCATTCTTATGTATATCAGGAAGAAGCAGCTGATTGACAAAATAATGAAACTTTTCAATGCTATCTATAATGTGATATTTTATCATCGAGAGGTTGATGATCATATAAGAATATTTCTGCAAATGATAAACGATATTGGGCAGATTGTTAATTTTAGTCTTATTGCTTAATATGATTCTTTCAATAGTTATATCATCAGGATCACCACTAAGCAGGGTATGTTTAGCCAAAGCTTTATTGGCTCGGTCATAATATAACAGTTCTTCTTTATCAAAAGGATAGTCGAATACTTTTAAATAAGGCCTCCCAAGTTCATCATAATTTAAGTTGATATTAATATTATTCAGATATTTTAATAGAATTATTGCCGACACTAAAGCACAGTCAATGTTGTTATAGTTCTGCTTAACATACATCTACTTTGGGTCTTGGGTGGAGATGCTTTCTTGTAGTTGACTGCCGTTTATCAGTCATGCATTTGAAACTGCGGTGCTGGAAAAGCAAGTCTAGCTTGGAGGAAGAACATTCAGTGTTCAGCCGCACCACTCAAAACAGAGAAACAAGAATTAGGTCACGTGCTTAGCACAGGCTGTTTTTTGCCTGAAAGGAACACATCAGTGGACTTTGCATTAATTCACTGACGATTTATTGGCCATCAACCAAGACACAAACGACTATAAAACGGACAGGCCGTTACTTTTTAATTGAAATAGTTGATTTTGAATGAGTATGAACTCTTTTAATGCTATGCAACGGACTAATTCATCGTCTTCTTCGGAATACGAAGATATTATCGAAGACATTGTAACCGATATCCACAACAAATACTACAGTGTAATGGAGAACAGCAGAACTTTATTAGATAAAGCCGAAACAGACTATACCATCTCCCTGATTTTAGTGGAAAAAGAGGTCAGGCTAAATAAAAACAGCCATCTACACTATTTACTGTATTTTCTACTATCAAACCGCAAGCTTCCCACAAATTTCAGCCAGCTAGAAGCATCCAATCCATGGATCTTGTACTGGCTCATAAACTCTCTAAAAGTAATAAAGTTTTCATCAGATGATGTTGACTTGCCAATGAGTATTGAACAACTAAACAGCTTATTAACAAAGGAAGTTTTTCTGAAATTGAATAAATTCCAACGAAATGACTTTAAAGGAGTATTTGCTGGCGGGTACAGCCAACTTCCGCACTTGGCGACGAATTATTCTTCAGTTTTAGCATTGCTTCTGACTGATAATTTGGATGAAGTTGACTGCTCACACATTTGCAAGTGGTTTAAAAGTTTACTTGTTACCTCTGATGACGAGCATTTCAAGGTCAAAACGAGTCAGATTTGTGGAGAGAGAGATTCTAGATCCCTTTACTGTTTACTGGTCGTTGCAAAGCTGCTGAAGATTGATTTAGATATAGATTTTGTAGAAAAACTTTGGCGACTAGCAATAGATCTGCAATCTGACTTGGAAGGTGGTTTGACTGGGGTATTTAGAACTGATGAATCTCATGGTGGTTACGCCTACTGCTCATTGTCGTCTCTTGTCATTTTGCTAGAGATTCTATGGAATAAAAAACCAGAGACATATAAAAATAAGAAGCTGCATGATTTCATAAATGTTGATAATTTCATTGAATGGCTTTCAAGAAGACAAGATTACAGCAATGGAGGGCTAAACGGGAGAAACAACAAGCTTGTGGATGGCTGCTACGCCTTCTGGATAGGTGCTTGCGGCTCGATTCTTGAGATATATGGTTATGTCAATCCCATCAATATGAGCAGACTTAAGGATTATATTTTGTTCTACTGTCAGGAAAACAAGGACAAGGAGCCTGGTCTGAGAGACAAGCCAGGTAAAAACAGTGATTTCTATCACACAAACTACGTCCTTCTAGGCCTGTCTTTGTGTGAGTACTCAAAGCAGCTGTGCCTTGAGGATAGCGATTCTCTGAAAGTCACGTGTATGGCCTTTTCCGAAGACCATTCCAAAGACGTCTATCCAATCAATCCAATATACGCTGTGCCACTCTACACGCTCAAAAGCCTTAATAGCAAGGACTGAAAAAAAAAAAAAAGACTCTGAAGCTCGCTGTAAAGTCGGTTCTAACTCTCACCAAAACTCGGTCTTTTCGTCTATTTATTCGACTATACAATGGGTTACTGGATTTCTTCTGCTTCGCCTATCGCCGAAAACGTGAAAAACAACCCAGCTGTTCCATTTATAGCGAAATAAGGCAACGTGAGAGGAATGGGCATTTGAAGAAGAAAGGAATGTAACAGAAAACGGATAAAGATCAAAACCAAACACGTTCACAGTCAACTTGACATATTTTTTAGTGAGAAAATGTTATCAAAATCGAAAGATTCACTGACTGACAAAGATTCCATCAAGTGTTTGGTCGGGTCGGTCTTAATTGCCCTAGGCTCGGGGACGGTGTACTGCTATTCATACTATAACTCTCAGCTTTTCATCAATTGTGAAATTCCATTAGAAGAAATATCTAAACTATCTCTGGCGCTATCGATAGGATCTTCTTTATTGGGACTAGTCGTTGGGCCAATGATTGATAGATTCGGATGTAACAAAATGTCGTATTTTGGAGCTGTTGAAACATTTTTGGGCTATTTTATTCTTCTCAAGAACTACCAATTGAAAGGGGATTGCAATGTTTTGTTAATTTGTCTAGCCTTAACCATGATCGGTATGGGTTCGATATGTGGCTTTTACTCATGTGTGAAATGTGTAACATTCAATTTTCCAAAGTCTAGAGGATTGGCTGGATCAATCCCCGTATCATGCTATGCCTTATCATCGCTAGTATTCAGTACGTTTTTCAAAATATATGTCAAAAACAACATTGAGGCAGTGTTTAAAATCTTTATGTTTAGCTGTACTTTGATGATCAGCTTGGGAGGATTTTTAATATTTATGAGAGAGCACGATGGAAAAGAGAATGGAGAAACCATCTTAGTTGAAAACAACAGCGAAAGCTCATCAATAGTTCTAGAGGACGATAGCACCAGAATTCAAAAAAGCACCGTTACGGAGCCTATGGCTATTAAAAAATCCTCAAGAAATTACTCGTTCACGAAGGAACTACAAGGATCTTTGAAATTTTGGGGACTAGGTGGAATAAGAGAAACACCCGACTCCATGATTGATCAACCAAATATCCCACTACTTTCAAGTAGCACTAACAAAAGGAGCTCTACAAGTTTCAGTGATATAAATCAAGCAAGCAGAAGAGATTCAGTGATATCTGCAAGATTGGAGAACGAAAGAAGTACTAGCCCCTTAATGCATGCGAAAACAGCTTTGAGAAGTACTAATAGCCAAGGCAGAGATCTGGATGTTGTAACATTTAATCTTGATAATCCAAATCACGAAAGCATAAGCACAAATATCAACAAAAAATCAGCTTTAAAACCCACAAAAACAAATTTAATTCAACATTCCTCAACTAAAGATCTTCCAATTTATCAAACCTTAACTAACTGGAAGTTTATTGGTTACTATATTATTTTAGCTTTATTGCAAGGTATTGGCCAAACATACATATACTCTGTAGGTTTTATTGTTCAGCTGTTTGTTGGAAATATTGATGATGAAATAGTTGTGGACACAGCAGCCATTCAATCTGTTCAGGTTTCCCTAATTGCTGTATTTAGTTTTGCAGGAAGATTATTATCCGGACCACTTTCTGATAAACTAGTTAAGAGAAAAACACAGAGAAAATGGAACATTATACTGGCTTGTTGTTTCATGTCTATTGCTTCAATAATAATAACACGCTTTCACTTATATGACTTACACACAAAAATTCAATGCTTGAATGCTTGTTCTTGTATCTTCGCATTCGGCTTTGGAATCACTTTTGGAACATACCCTGCTATTATAGTTGATGCCTTTGGAACTGAACTTTTTTCTTCTATTTGGGGTATTATAACTACAGGTGGATTGATAACGGTGAAATTATTTAGTAAACTACTCAGCTCTGATTTGGAAAGGGATGATTGCGATGCATTAGGCAACAAATGTGTGCTCAGAACATTTAATATTACACTATGTTCAAGTATTTTGGCTATGTCAATGACGGGTGTAATGATTTACTTGAAATTTAAAAAGAGGAGAGAAAGATTAGCCAAATATGATCATAATCTATGAACAAATGCTTAAAATCTCATTTATTTATTATTTATATTTAAAAAAGAAAAAGGAAAAAAGTAAGAAATATATTTTAATATTTATAATAAATCGTATATTGTTTTTTAATCTAATGGTTATCGATAACAGTCTTATGAATATCCAACACTTCACCACCTTCTTCCAACATCTTCATGGCAACTTGTGGATCTATTTCATTACCATGTTGGTCCAAAAACTTCTTTGGCCCTTTGTTTTTTTTGATTTCTTCCAAGTCTAGCTTTCCTTTTGGATGCTGGTTTGGTTGCTGGTTTGGATTTGGTTGTTCATTAATATTTGAAGGTTGTGGGTTTTCATGAGCAGCATCAGTACCCTTTTTAACAATAGTATCTTCCACTTTCATAATTCTACCACCTTGTTGTTCAATCAGCTTCAAGGCTTCTTCTTCTGGAATTTCATTTCCATCTGGACCTATAAATTTCTTGTTACCTTGATTATTGTGAATATCTTCAACACCAACTTCAACAGGTTCGCCTTTGGCTTCAGTCTTTAACACAGTTTCGCCTTCTGGTTTGTCTTCAATGGTAGTCATTGTATAGTTTTCATACGACTCCCAATCTTCTAGCAATAAATCACAAGTGTAATCCCAATCAGAAACCCATTTGTTTTTAACACAGGTGGATCTCAACTGAGGTGTACCATAAGCAAAATTTTTGTGAGTTTCAAAAAATTGATATGAAGCACCAAGGACTACAATCAATAGTGAAACACCAATGATAATTTTGTTCTTACCAATTCTAAAGAACTTGACCACAAATAAGTTCAACAACTGTGTGAAAGCCATTATCAAAAAGTAATAAGCTGGCAAATAATGGTGCAAAAACAATTGTCTACCCATCAAAAAGAAAGGAATGTAGTGAAGAACCCAACCTAAGATAAACTCAGTTATTTGAACATAACTGTTAATTTCATCCTTATCCATGTTAATTGGGACACCCAACTGGTACTTAAATATTTGAATTAAAACCATTCCAGAAAAGATTGCAAGAGTTGAAGAGGATAACCACCAAGTGACAGCATTACCTAATAAGTAAACCTGTCTGTGATCCTTTGCCCAATAAGAAATACCTCTGGTTAACAATGGCCACGTAGTTGGATCAGATTGATAAACATGTGATTCAGTGAAGCCATTATTGATAGACCACATTTTCTTGTTGGTCTCCAAGAATTTACCCCAGAAGTTTAGTTTAGGATAGGAAATAGTTTCTGGTGTTTCATTTTCTTCTAACAAGAACTGATTGGTATTCAATTCAATGTACCATAAAGTTAATGCTGGAATAGAAGAATGTGCACATGTGACTTCTTGTTGACCATTGTCTGGCAAGTTTACTGGATGGGAAAATAACAAACAACCAGTCATAGCATGTCTTAATCTAAACTTAGACTCAATTGCATTCACAACATCTCTAGATTCACCTGGAATAGTTTGACTTTGGTCTATCTCAACAATAAAATCATCATTTGGATCACCTTCAAAGTTTTCAAAACCGTAAGCAGAAGCTTCATATTGCCAGTCAGCTTGCGAAGAAACAGGCGGCTTATGGTCATGAGAGTGGACTCTTTTGTGAGTGTTGATGTGTTTTAATCTAATCTTATCGCCATTTTTCAATGGTTCAAATTTGGTTAATGGAACTGTAGTTTCATTGTATTTTTCAACCAAAAAATCATTGTTGGTATCAATGTGTGGATACAATGTCAACTGTTGTTGCTCAGAACCAGAGGAATAGTACAAATCATGTGAATGTAAGTAACCTCCGTGAGTGTTAAGGTGTTTGATGGAAACAACCGAACCGTATCCCACATTTTTGATAATATCTTTTGGAACGGTATTACCTTTTAGTTCTGATCTGTAACTAGGAGACAATAAAGATGCTCCTTCAGAGTCATTCACTAAAGTAGAGAAATGCATTTGAAAAGAAATCACGTAAATAATTGCTGGAATTCCGAGAAGAATAGCTCCCCATTTGGAAGCAACGGTTGTTGTTTTGACCAATGAAGTATTCAAATCACCAATCATGAAGAATAATTTAATCAAGCATAAAACACCAATCCATCCAATGGTGAACAAACCAACCCATTTGGAAGATAAGCCTAAACCCAAAAAGACAGCAGTCAACATCAAGTACTTCCAAGAACCAATAGAGTCTTCGGAAAAGTTCTGGTACTTTTTGAAGTAGTAAGCAGTAAAACTGATGAATAATATCAATGGTGAGTCCAATAAAATGTATCTGGAAATAGTGACAAAAGAATTTTCCCAAATGAAAATCAAAGTTCCAATCAGACCAATTACTGGTTTAACTCCTGAACTTCTTAAAGTTAAATACATCAAAATACAAGTGATGGAACCACAAAGGGAGGCAAATAAACGCATAGCATAATAAGGGGTAGTCTCTGGGAAAAAGTCACCAATGTTTTCAAATAAGAAATCTCCTTTAAAACCAGCTACATAACCAACAAATGCAAACAGCATCTTTGACAAGGGAGGATGAACATCGAAGAAGTAGGTACCTGTGATGTACTTGGCTGCAAACTTACCAAAGTGAACCTCGTCAAATACCACGGAGTCTGGATATTCCAGATCCTTTAATCTGATTATAACAACTATAATAATAATAGAGAAAATCAAAACGTATTCGAGAAGATTGCTTGGCTCTCTTAATTTGTTTAATTTGTCTCCATCACTTAATTTGGACACTTCCACAAACGGTCTTTCAGGACCTTTGGCCACAGGAAGCTCCAAAGTCGTTTCATAGTCAAAGCTCAATAACTTAGGGTCAAATAAAGGCTCAGCAGTGACTGCGGTGGATGATTTTTCTACGCGGCTCTTGGTAGCAGAGCTTTTGTTGTGTCTAGAAGTCTTCTTACCCATTTTAAAGCAGAAGGAGTTCCACAAAAACACAAATATTCAAAAATGAAAGAAGAAGCTTGCTAAACAAATGTTATATGTCCAGTTTTTTCTAGCGTAAGAGGCACTATTGATATGATATAGTGTGAATAAAGATTCAGTTTTGTTTTATTTTTTGGGCTTATTTATAGAAATAAAAAATAAAAAACAAACACAACTGGATATATTACCGATTGGAATCAATAATGTATCAATAACAAATAAACGGAACAGAAAATATATGTGTTACTTGCTGTTGTAGTCGAACAAAGGTCTCTTGGTTTGTTTAAGCTTTCTCTGCCTGACGATTCTTTTCTTGTTTACGTGTTCTTATTAAAGAGCAAAAAAAATTTGCGGGAGCGCGAAACACGGACTTAAGCTCGTGACAGAAAACAAAAACTATGAAACGTGACCTCTAGTAAATGCACGTGATGTAGCAGTACTTCATCCACTCTTTTTCACGGTGGCAAATCCTCTCTTTCTTTCCTGGCAGCCCTTTTAAAGGCTTTTGTGATTGCTTGGACAAGTCAACTAAAAGGACAGAGAACCACTGGACACCATCCACCAATAAACAACAAACCAAGGAAAGGAAATGCTTGCTACAAACAGATATCAAGAGAAATACGATAAAGCGCTAAAAATATACAAGGAGTCTCCAACGGATATTAGCACAGCAACCACCATTATTGAGGGCTTGAACGGTATAGACTACAAGACATTTTTAACTACTAGCTGTGATGAGTACCATTTCACGAAATCCAATACTGAGACCTTGAAGGAGAAAATAATTTTGCTGCTTGGAGAATTATACTGTGTGAATGAGCAGTTTGGAGATCTTTCAAGACTATTACTCGAATCACAGGTTGTGATCTATGACAACTTCAAAAGTAAGCTATCAAAAATCTTGAAGAAGTTGATCGAGTTTTTCAGCATTAATAACCACAACAGAAACTTACAGATTGAAACGATAGAGCTAATGATAGACTTTGCTATTGAGAAACAAAGAAAGTTTTGGGCCAACACTCTTTTGATTGAGCTAGCAACTGTACAGTTCCACAATAAAAACTACAAGCTATCCTTGGAGATCCTGCAAAAGAAGTTGATTTCAAGCTTCAAAAAATTGGACGATAAGTCTTCATTGATTGATTTATACATCTTGGAATTCAAAAACTACTATCAATTGAAGAACTTTGTAAAGGCCAAGAACTCATTGATAGCATGCAAAACTATTATTCAGTCGGTTTATGTTAACAATCTAATTGTTTCAGAATTGGATATGCTGAACGGGATTATTTTCTGTGAAAATAAGGATTACCAGACTGCCTACTCTTACTTTTATGAGTCTTTTAACAACTATTATGAAGAATACATCAAGATGACTGGCAGCAGCAACAAAAGGGGTCAGGATAAAATCCACGAGGTGAAAAACAACAAAATCCACCATATATTGCTTTCATTGTTGAAGTACATGATTTTGTGTAAAATTATGGCAAATAAAGTTGATGAAATTCAATCTATCTATTCTTTACAAGCTTTCAGAGACACTTTCAAAGAAACCGACGAGTTGAATTTCATCAAAGATGTTGTTAAGGCTTACAACGATAATTCCTTGTTAGAATTTAACAAAATTTTATCTTCAAACAATACTGTTCAAGACGAGTTGATTTTGAAGCACCTAACCATACTATATGACATCTTGCTAACCAAGAACTTGATCAAAATCATAAAACCTTTTGACTGCATTGAAGTCCAGCATATTTCCAACTTGATTGGCATGCCATATACGGACATTGAATTGAAAATATCACAATTAATTTTAGATGGCAAGATTGTTGGTAAATTAAACCAAGATCTAGGATATTTGTACATTTTCGACAACTCAAAAGAAGACGCCATCTATGACCAAGGTTCGGTATTGATAAACGAATTGACCCAGGCTCTGGACAAAATGTATGAAAAAGCCAGTGTTTTGTAATGAATTTCATATATAGATAAAGGTTCTCAAATCTTATACTCATAGAATATTTCCTCAGGCGTTTTGAACACAATGTTTGCTCTTTCTGCAAACACTTTATCGCTGTCACTAAAGTCAGTCTGTCTTCCTGCCGCATCTCCTGCATAGAACTCTATGTGATCTTTCGACACTTCAGGTCCCAAATCCTTATATAGTTCTTTGATCATTCCCTGTTGCGGCTTTCTGTAGTCAGAGGAATTTAATTGTGATTCAAGTTTTTCTTTGTTTAGTTTGTCAAAATCTTGAAAGTAAACCGCTGTTTTACTTGAGCTGTCAATGACTAAGGAGTGATGGGGAATATCATGGTAATATTCAACCTGAAAGTTTTTAATCAAACAGTCTTCCTTCAATTGGCCTGCATCTGAGAAAATACTTTTTGATTTGAGTATTTTGTTCAACTGCAGTTTCGATTTTTGAGTCACCTGTGGTCTTTTTCTTGTGCTTGGTAATACCAAAGGCGTCTTTATGCTTCCGTAAACCAAAACCCTGTCTTCTTTCAAAGCATCATGGAAATATTTTAAAATTTGAGTCACCTTAAAAATAAACTGTTTGAATCTTAATTCTATATGATGCGCTTGGGCTTTCTCGCTTTTCATTCTGTTGTTTTTAAGGTATCCTTTATTGAAAGGCTTCACACCACCTTGGTTAGTGAATATGACAAGTTTAGAACTAGGGTTTTGTTTCAAAAGTTGTTGCAGAAGAAAAAACATGTTTTTGTGCTCCCCATTAGCCTCACTTGGATTTGGTAGCCAGTCCCAGTCATTGTGGTTTTTGCTGTGAAGACTACCGGACTTTGGTTTAATCAGAGTATAATCCAAATCAAAGCAGTATAATATAGTATTATTGCTACATTCCAACTTTCTTGGCAGAAATTTCAATAAACAAGGCGAGCAAGAGATGGTGTAGTCCATTTTTAAGAATTGAAGAACAGGAATGCAAAAAAAAAAGCCAAAAAAGCTAAAAATAAGGTATACTTTGGTTGCCTAAATAGCATTATTGAAAGGTGAACAATTTCAATATCCCAACCAAACAAGCGTACGGGAGCTTTTTTCTCCCGCCTTAAAAAAGTAAAAAATTCCCTAATATAAGCTGTAGGTCGATCTTCCATTGGAAAGAACCCTGTAATAGACTCACCAGAACTTCATATACAGCACTTCTGAGGAACCAAGAAGATGGCTGACCAGAATAAAGACCAAAATTCGAATTTTGGAAGAAGAACTTGGAATAGAGAAGAATTCAAAGTTGAAAATAACCAGGGGGCTTCCCAAGCGGAAGAGACAACCAGCAGATTCTCAACTCAGATAACACTCCCGATGGATTTGGATAAGAGAATACAGCGACAATACAATCTGACATCCAGTAAACATAAAAAACAAAAAATTCTAATACATAAAAACAAGGTCCATAGAAGAAGTGATGCTGATGAAGGGAGTGGACTGACGTTTCAGTGTTATGTCTGCAACTATAAATTCAACAACGACTTGAAGCTTATCGAGCATTGGAATACAGAGCAGCACATCAAGAAACTTACAGCTTCAGAAGACATAAAATATCCTGTAAACTATGAAAAAAAATGTAAAGGAAAAAAGTTTGTTGTGAAGCAGCATTTAAAGTATTTACAAGACACCTGGTCAAAAACTAGCCAGGAGTGACGAGAAAGGCAACTATATATATTTCAGCTTATCGACAGTATCGAAGTAATCAACCACTAGACCATTCATCTTCGCCTGATCTTTTTTCAGCACTAATTCGTCAACCTCTGCAACATCGATTTCGAATTTTAGCAGTTCATCGAGAGAGATGTACTGGGCATTTGAAATAGTTATGCTTTCAATCTTGCTATCAGGTGATGTAATTTCTGCGTACCTGTCGCTGATAAACTTAGAAATCATCAAGGACAACAACCCAGTGGGCAATATTTTGCTTAGTTCTATGACGTTATCAAGTTTTCTTTGTTCCATGATCTCTTTCAGAAAGGAAGAAAACTTACCTGATTGATCGTGGTTTAAAAAATAGTTTAAAACATTTAAAACATCTACGGAATAGGTGTTTGGCAACGATTCATCACCAAACATAAAATTGAGAGTGCTTGGAAACTCGCCATCTGCCATCAATGCCGCCAAACTTTTTGATTTTCTCTTTAAATTGCTGTATTCTTGCTCCTCCATAACCCTCTTTTCCAGAGACTCGTCTTTTCTTGAAGTATATGTCTGATCCAAGTATAAAGTGTATCCGGCAATTAAAGCAATAGCAAGGCAGCCTAAGGATTTCAAGCCTTTATTAGGCACTTTTCTAACAAGCAAGTCAGCCTTCTTGGAACTGGAATATGTTCTAACCATAAACAAGCTGTGTTTTGGAAGACAGTTTCTGGTGGTTCCTAAAAACACATGTTTGTTGGTTTGTTTTGTAAAAACTGCGCATGCGACTCTGCTAAACATAGTAAAAGGCATTGCTCAAGTATCTTGCAAGAGTAAAAAGCTTCTTGGTTGGGCTATTCACTGTTGGACAAGATATAAGTAAACAAGTTTTATTCCAGGGAGCAACAGGCAGACCTCATTTTGTTCAGAGTCACGCGGCGTTACCAGATTCAGCTAGGACTCCAGCTTCAGGTCATGTGATGCAACAGGAGCTCCGAAAATTTTTTACAGACTGAAAAATTTTCCTCTGCATCTGCCAATAAATGCCATCAGACAGTGGATACCAAGCTATAATCTATAAGCATTTGGATATAACCAAATCCATCTTTTCAACATGGGTATGTCATTAATCAAACTGGGTGACTTATGTGCCCACATGCAAAATGTCACAAGGACAAAAAATGCTATCACTAAAATTCCATACACGAAGCTAAATCTTGTTATTACTTATAAACTATTGATGAACGGATTCATTTCTTCCATACAAAAAGGCTCTGTCCTTGGCCCTGATGTTGATAAATCAGTTCCTGTAACTCCAGATAACATTTCCACAAGAAGACTATGGATTGGTCTGAAATACAGAAACAATGAATCATCCCTAACTAAAATGTCATTGCTTTCCAAACCCTCTTTGCCTATCAGATTGACACTGCCATTGCTGGAAAAATTTGCCAAAAATGATCTGCAATCAGATTCCAGACTAAGTGGATTAGAGTCCATTAAGCCAGGTGAAATGGTTTTGGTGAGAGAAATTCTGGATAACATGGATTCCCAAGGTAAGAATAAGAATTTCACGCTATCTCAACTATATAAAAACGAGAGATACGGAGAAGTAATGGAATTGCATGAGGCTATAGCAAAGAGAGTTCAAAGATCGATCTTGCTTGTCAGGGCCCAATAAGCTTGTATATAGTAACTACGAATTTTTTTAGACCCCAGTATATATAAAACAGTCGAAACTAAATTTTTGCTCTGTTGAGCATAAAACATATCCTTATGCCTTAAACCTAAAACTGAACAACAGGACCCGACCCAATAGATCTCCAGGTGCTCATATCTAGTGTATAATTCTTCCAGTCATTGAAGTTAATCTCAGTATATTGCTCTTCAATTTGGGGCGAGACAGGGTTATGTGGAGCGGAGAACTGCGCCTGTTTTTGTGTTGGCTGCTGCTTCTCTAGTTCAAGTCTCAGAAACTTGATTTCTTGGTCTCTATCTTCAATGATGTTTTTTAACTGTGCTATAGTAGCGTTGAGTGCAACAATAGTTTTTTCATCGCTGCTTTTTCTGCTATTGGTTTCTACAGTCAGGGGTGAAAAAGATGTTTCCGTCGTTACGTTACTGTCTTGCTGATTCAAAGGAGAAATTGGCGCACTAATTGGTTCAACAGAAGCCATTTTTGAAGCATTCTGTTTCTTCTTGTTTTTTAATCTTTCAATTTTTTTTCTGGCCTCTTCCAATTTCTTCAATCTGGTCTGCTCCTTGGTATCGACAGGATCGGCATCATGTTTAGCCGCTTTATCAACTTCTTGCTCTACAGGAGTTTCATCTTTCACCTCAGCTTTTTCTTCCGTTGGGGTTTCTACCTTTTCTTCAGCCAATGTTTCTTCCTTTTGGACAGCTTTGGCACTCTCTTTAGCTGTTTGTGCAGCCTCGTTATCGGCATCAAGAGGCGTATCTTTGTCAAGCTCTTCTTCCAATAAAAAAGGTTCTTCGATATCTGCTTTTTGAACTTCATTTTTGGTATCTACCAAGTCGTTTAATTCGTTTTCATCATTGGATTCTGAAAGTAAGGAATGATCATCTTGATCAGCAACCTCATTTTTTGTAACATTTAAGTCTTCTCCACCTAACTTTTCAGCTGAATTATCCGCAACTGTACTAATTTGTTCCGATTCACTCATTGGATCTCTGTTTTCCTATATTCTGAAACCCAATATCGTTAAAAACTTCTTCTGCTTGGTTCTGCCACCCTTTTATAGTGCCTTTGGGAGTTGAATGTGAGTTAAACACGGCTGCCCACTTGGGATATCACGCGACATAGCATCATGTGATCTAATCACGCGACGCAGACTTGTCTTGAAAATTTTTTGCTCTTCACTCCTGTCATGTCGGTGTCGCCCCCCCAAGCACACCGCTCAAAAATTTTCAGCAAAGAATCTTCTAGAAACGGCTATTTCTACGTTCACACAGCCAGAATTCGTCTAAGAAGTTGAACAGCATTCATGAAACTTATTAAACATAGAAAGGGAATAAAGTACCAGAAACACACTAAATATCAACATATACACAAGTAAAATGTCCGATTTTGAAGAAGAATTGCAAGCTGAACCAAATTTGAAAGAATTAATTTCCAGTGATACCTACAAATGGATTTTTGTTGGAGGTAAAGGTGGGGTTGGTAAAACAACCACATCTTCTTCTATTGCTATTCAATTGGCTACCAAGAATCCAAATAAAAACTACTTGCTTATTTCTACCGATCCAGCTCATAACTTGTCAGATGCTTTTGGAGAAAAATTCGGTAAAGACGCTAAGAAAGTTTCTGGTTTAAACAACTTGTCTTGTATGGAAATTGATCCTTCTGCTGCCTTAAAAGATATGAACGATATGTCTGTTGCAAAACAAGGCGAAACAGGCGAACAAGGCTCCTTAAACGATCTTTTAAATGGAGGGGGAGGTGGTATGCTTTCCGAATTGACTGGCTCAATTCCAGGTATTGATGAAGCCCTGTCATTCATGGAAGTTTTGAAACATATCAAGAAGCAAAGTGTTGATGACGCACAAGGCTCTGAATTTGACACTATTATATTTGACACTGCCCCAACAGGTCATACCTTGAGATTTTTACAGTTGCCAACTACCTTGTCAAAGTTGTTGGACACCTTCGGTGGATTAACCAAATCTATCGGCCCAATGATGAATTCCTTTGGTGGCTTAGGAAAGGGGTTTGATATCAATGCTATGAACGAACAAATGGAAGAGTTGAAGGGTAATGTCGAAATCATCAGAGACCAATTTACTGATCCATCTTTGACCACTTTTGTCTGTGTTTGTATTTCTGAATTCTTATCTTTGTATGAAACTGAAAGACTAATCCAGGAATTAAACTCCTATGACATGGATGTGTCAAATATTGTTATCAACCAATTGTTGTTTGCTGATGGTGATGATGAATGTAAGAGATGTGTTGCCAGATGGAAAATGCAAAAGAAATACTTGGGTGAAATTGATGACTTGTATGAGTACTACCATTTAGTTAAGATGCCTTTGTGTGCTGGTGAAGTTAGAGGGTTGGATAACTTGAAAAAGTTTAGTGACTATTTGTACGACGAATACGATCCTGTTACTAACAAGGACTTGGTCTTTTCATTGAAGAACGACTTTTAGTTAAAGCTTTTCACAGGTCCATTATATAAAAGGTTTTTTATACTCTAATAAGTAGTTGAGAAGAAACTGCACTAAAAAAGAACAAGCATTGATTTCTTTTTACTTCAGACTTTGCTCTAGTTTCATCATTGTGAACTCATCTGAAAGTTTCTTGTTTTCATCATTAAGCACTTTATTCATCATTACCATATCTCCGAGCTTCTTTCTCATGGTAATCAGTTCTTTGTTTAGACTTATATTATTTTCGATCACTAAATTCGTTATGTGGTCAGGATTGATAATATGCTGAATGAAATTGGATTCCTGAATCACATGGCCATTTTTCTCAATATATTTTTCCTGTAAATGTTCTCTGAAGGTTAGCCTTTGAAAGACTGAGTGGTTGAATGTGTCGTAATCTCTTTGTGACTTATCGCTAAGTTTTGTCAAATCATCATTGCTATTTGGTTGCGTTATTGGGTTGCCAAACCCTTCCAGTCTTGGTGTCAGTGACAAAGTTGATTTAGAAGTATTTGAGGTAGATGACGACAAAACCGACATATTGAAGTTAATTTGGGGACCAGTGAGATGTATTTGGCTTATCCCTTGCCTGTTGATCTGGTATTTCCCTGAGAAAGGCTTGCGCAGGCTGTAACCTGGTGATGGGAAACATTATATCACGTGATTGTCTTTTTTTGATCTGCTGTAAGAGCGGCTTCAGTTGTCAATGCAGCTAACCAACCAAGAAACCGAATTAGTTTCAAGAAGACAAGAAGTAAGCCTTAAAAGCTTAGTGTATGCGTCTGCAAAATCAAAAAAGATGAATCAAATAAATAATGCTTTTTCTTCGCTGAAAAGTAAACAGTTTTTTAATATCAGCTATATAATAGATGGCTGAAATAGGCGGAATGGTAGACCTCGTGTTTGCCTGCAAAAGACCAATTTAAATTGTTCCTCGATAATTTTTACAAAATATTTGCTTGCTTCCTGCATTATGTATAGTATATAGTGTCATGATGTATCTTTGGTTTAGCCAAAAGTTTGTTGATATGCGAATCACTCTTACGGTATTTTAAGGTAAAAAAAGCAGAAAGTAGAAGCGGTTGTCTTGTAGAATGAACTGAACAATCCAAAATTTTTGAAAAAAAACATTATAATATAGCTGAAGCAGCTTTGGAAGGAGCCTAAATGAGAAAAGTCTTATCGAATATTTCTCTTTAATCGAAATCTGCCTATTGATTAAACAAAAATACATTTGTCGGACATAACAGCTCATCAGGGGGATAATTGAATGTAGCCTTTCCTTTGTCATAAGATTTGATTATTTGCTTTCACTTCTTGTACACAAGAAATTATTTTCTATAAAAACTAACCAATCCAAATACATCAGCTTCTATTATAAAATGCCAAAAGATGAACAAGATTGTGCGGAAGCTACAACTGCAGACATCTTGGCTGATTCTGCAACTCCAAACAATGAAAATATCATCAATGAGACTGGTGGCAATAGTAGCTATTGGTCGTACTTTGGCTCAACCAAAATTGCTGGCTATATACCTTACTTAAAGAACAGCTCAGCAGAAGATAACTTTACTAACAATGCAGATTTTAAAGATCGCCCTGTTCAACCTGCTGAGACAGTGGATAATTACGATAAAATAAAGAAAGAAATACAACTTTTAACCTCTATTGAGCGACTATACAGGTTTTTTGATCTTTTAATAAACAAAAAGATTATAATGCTATCTTCAGTCCACATCACTGACGAAGAAAAAGCTGGAATATTTATGTTTGTGGAGTTAGCAAACATACTTCTCAAAACGGAAACATTCGACCTCAGTCCTGTCGACGATCACTTTGTTAAATTACATTATACCAAACTTATAGAGGTAGAATACAAGCAAGATGATTTTAAAGAAGAGTACCAACCTTTTCTGCTTGAAAATTTAAATAGTGATATAAGAAATCTTGATTTGTACAACAGAAAAGAGCTACTGAAGCAATATTCCTTGTTTCAATCTGATAATACTATTGTAGATAACAAAATGAAATTTTCTAAAACCTCGGCAGAAACCCAGAGCGAGAGTAGTGGAGAAAGTATTGCTGCTTTACAAAATGATGACAATGGAAGTCCAGCAAATTTGAATAAATTTTACAATATATTGAACACACCCATGCTACTATCAAAAATTCAGGGAACATTGAATAGTGTGTATACGAGAAACATTTATGCAGTTAACGACAGCGATATATTTCTTAATAATAACAATCCCGATAAAATTGCATTACAGATTTACGGAGAAGAAGGAGATACCCGATTATTATTAGAATATTCGTTAAGTTGGCATTTGGGAGGGATTAGAACAAAAACTGAGTATTCTTCTCTTAAAAGTTTTCAGATTTCGCCAACCTCTGATGAGGGATTGACGGCCACAGCCAAGAAACATTTGAAAATTGATGACTCAGTTCTTTTACCAAGTAGAGATGTGGATGAATACTTTCATAAAAGAACAATATGGAGTAAAATAGGCCTAGGTCTAAGGGAACATTATAAATTAGATAATGGAGATTTACACTTATATCTAAATTCCAATTATTTTTTAAAGCAACAAGAGAAAGTTTCATTTAATGATAAACCATTTCACTTACCTAGTATTTTTAACAGTAAGCAAGCTGATGATCATATAACTGAAAAAATCCACAATTTAATCATTGGATTTCATATAGTCGATGTAGCGACTTACGGAAACGGAGACGATCAAAACACGTCCTTTAGTTTTAAAAGCGTAGTAGAAGGGTGTGCGAAACAAGTAGACCATCTACTGAAAGAGCAGCATGATTTACAAAATGACGAAAGAGTTCATCAAATCATCAGCACTAAAAGAGTTTCGATCGAAATTCCGGTAATTACAAAGGATTCTGTATGCTTAGACCGTTTGTTAGAAAGATTGCAAAATGTGTTCATCCAACTGGTAAGATTAGATGTGTTTAAAGATGTTGACAACCTTTTTGTCACAACAAATGGAGAATCCTTTAATTTGCTAGTTTTATTATTTCCTTACTTAAACAGTATTCTTAACCTACGATGCGCTTCAAATGAATTCCCATATAAAAAATATCCGGTAAACCAATCATTCTTTTCAAATAGTTTTGTTAATTTGAAAAAAATAGGTATTTTAGGATTGGACGTTAATACTGAGCTTTCTCCTCTCTATTTTCTTAATGATGATCCATTATCCAGTGGTAGTTTTTTTGAGGAGGCTTTGAACTGGTGTGCTCAAACTAATATTAAAATATCCATTGTTTCTAATCTGTATGACTGCAAAAAATTTGCTTTGACGGACAAACTTCTCATAGATATGCTGCATCCCAACATCATTAGAGGAATATACGTTCAAAATAGGGTTCTTAATTATGACTTCAACAATTTTGAAGATGCAGATGATTCAATTTGCTTAAAAAAAGTTCCCCTTGATCGACAGTTTGAAATAAGATTGATTTCTTTATTGCTACATTGCTTGAATTCAGGCTATGTATCAGAAGATACAATACCTTTGTTAAAAATGATCAGCAGTAACTTTCAATCTCGAGCTTTCAACAAATTGACATTAACTTCTTCATTAAAAAAAAAATGGGATAAAATGAATAGAGAGTTTGTAGCACAAATGGACAGAGTGCATTTAGATTGGAAAAGTATGGATCCGTGGTTTATTTTTCAAAACTTGGATTCAAAGAAAAAGAAATTTGAATTTTTGAATTATTGGATGATTAAGAAAGAGCTTTTGATGTTGGGTGATGAACTTCTTTCTGCTTCACATTTTGATGTCAGTCAGTTGAGCATTTTAAATGATCCAAAGGTTTTTGACTTTTTCATAAACAATACCTTATTCACATCAGATGTTTACATTAATAAAAAAATACTAAAGTATGACCGCAAAGAACTGACAGCATCACTAGCCAACGATGAGGAAAAACAGTTTTTGTTAATATGGAAATTAAGGGACTTTGTAACGAACTTTTTGAGTGTAAGAAACCTTCCCTCCTCGATGAACAATTTGTTTTTAGATGCTTCTAAAATGCAAATCAATATAATGGAGTTAGGAAGTTGCTTCTCTTTTTCAGAAGCTGATAGAATGGAGACGGTTTACACTAAAAACACGGAGGTTTCAACTACACTACTTATTGAGTTATTTGAATTATACCTGGTTTATGTCCCACCTGAAAATAACAGAAATTTATCCGCTTTTAAAAGTGAAATTTTAGACATGATTTGGGATAATTATGAAACTTCATCTGACTTCCTTGAAGATATAAGTAGTTAGTTTAGCTGTATGTATTTGATTAAATGCATTATAAACCCAAGATCATTTTATCACGTGATAATGTTTTTTTATTGCTGACAAACGAAGTGAATTGAAACTATTGTCAGTGTTCACCTGAAATCTGGAAAGGAAGTATCAAAATAGTTTATTTTGCAACCAAACCAGCCATATTAAAAAAAAAGATGAGCCTGAAGAGGAAACTATCTGATTCTAACAAAACAGCAGGCACGTTAAAGGATGTCGAATTGGTTGAAGAAATTTCATATCAACACCAAAAAAGATCTAAATTCGATCGTTTACCTTATTTAGGTGACTTGCCTACCCAAGAGATGACTATTTCAAGTACAGAAAATAGCAACAAGGATTCCAAAAAGGAAGACTTTAAAAAAGAAAATTCTATAATTGCATCTATTTTATCTTTTGATAAAAACGAAAAAGTAACTACCTTCGATGTTTCTGAAAAGTTGTTTGAAAATAAAGATTCTATAATCAAGGTCGGACGATCTTCTTCCTGTACTATTAGGCTAAACGATCTTCTGATATCATCGACACATTTAGAAATTAAATATGACAAAGACATTAATAAATTAAAGATCAAATCTATTGGTCGAAATGGTACAACAATAAACGGAAATAAAGCTGATAGTACAGATTTTACTGTTCTATACAATAATGACATCTTACTTCTGGGTGAAAAAATAAAACTCAAGATTCAATATAAAACTGAAATCAACTCTATTTATGATTATTATAGGTTTGGAAGTGAATTGGGTACAGGTCATTATGCTATTGTTAAAGCTGGTATTAACAAAACTACAGGGAAAAAAGTTGCGATTAAAGAGTTTCATAAACAAAACATTAAAGATCTGTACAAATTTGAAAAGGAATCAGACATATTAATAGGGCTGAAGCATGAAAATATAATTAAACTCTTCGATACTTTTGTTGAACCTTTGTCAAACGAAACTAACTTTTTCAAAACATATCTGGTAATGGATTATGCTAACGGGGGCGAACTGTTTAACAGAATAGTACGAAAAGGTAAGTTGGGAATAGATGAATCAAAGGATATTTTTCGACAGCTACTTTCAGGGGTCAAGTTTCTTCATTTAAATCACATTATTCATCGAGACATTAAACCTGAAAATGTACTTCTTGATATAAAGTACAGAGATTCTGCCTGTTCAAATAGTCAAAACAATATGCAGTTGGGCCCATGGGATAAAGATGAACTCTCAATCACAATTAAGCTAGCTGACTTTGGGCTGGCTAAGTTTGTTGGTGGAACAAACAATAGTAATGAAAACAATTTCACCACAACAATGTGTGGATCTCCAGGCTATGTTTCTCCAGAAATTCTACAAAACCAGAACTACTGTGAGAAAACAGACATGTGGAGTCTTGGTGTGCTGCTTTATATTATTCTATGCGGATTTCCACCATTCAGCGATCAGTTGGGACCCCCTTCTATGAAACAACAAATCATTGAGGCTAAATATGCATTTTATTCTCCATATTGGGATGAAATACCCGACATTGCTTTAGATTTGATATCAAATCTTTTACAACTAGATACCAAAAAACGGTTTTCAGTCATTCAAGCTGTTCACCATCCTTGGTTCAATGATATTATTCCTCATTCACAGTACCATAAATTTATCAACAGAATTACTCCTTCTCAACAACAAGACACTTATTTGTCACAACAAAAAATTAAGTTAACGAGATGATCGTATTTATTATCTTCTATGTAAATATATACATTAATAACGACTTCTATTATAGACAGTGATGTATAAAAAATCTACCATTGGGAAATGTCTTCAAGCTTTTCTTGTAATGTGTTTCTGGTCTTGACTCTCATGTAAAAAATATCACAGTTTTTGTTGGAACACAAAACTTCATTGTGTAAAGAACCTGAGCATCTTTGGCATTTGGTCCACAATTGGTTAAATTTTTCTTGCAATTCTCTGATCTCTACCAATTTGTTCAGATAAATTACATCAGTTTTACTTGCACAATTTTCACATAATGGGCCAGTGATACCTTTTTTAATTGGATTCTTACAGCTTTGACATGTTCTGACCTTCTTTAAAAAACCCATTAAAGCACCTGTCTTGCCAGTGGCTATCGTAATCTCAGTAATGTTGAACTTCCCAATAGCCTTTTGTTCACCAATGATTGGTCCTATTATAGATACAATCGGATTTTTCAACTGCTGATTTAAATAGTACTTTGAATCAATTGAAAGATTGTTTTCCAAAACGTATAATGGATCTTCAGCTCTGTCATACAGTTTTGTATTACCTCCAATAATAACATAATCCACTCTATCACCAACCTGAGGACCTGAACCCTCTCTTTTTGCAATTTTTTGGGCTAAAATTGCATGGGGTTGTGGATTTGTATAGTTAGGGGCCAATGCTTTCGATATAATCAATTTAGAAACATCAATATTATTATTTAAGACACTTTTAATAACGGAATCTAAATATTGCAACCCCTTTTCGACATCTCTATCAATTAAAATGTTTTTCAGCAGTTTGTTCATGACTAAAGAAACCAATGGACAGGAATCTCTTCTAACAGAAGCCAAACCTTTTTGGTCCAGCTTGTCATAGTTATTAGGATTAGTCCAGTATAACCCTGCGTATCTTTTTTTATTGATCAACAAATAAGGAAAATAACATTTTTCAAATTCCAAGTTAATAGGGTCTTTAAAAACTTTTGAAATTTCCTTAGCTGCCTCATCACCAAGACGCATTGATTCTTTCAAACTTTCTGTTCCAAACTTAATCATAACAGAATCTGTATCACCATACACAACAACTGCATTATGCTCATAACCATTTTTCATTGTGTAATGCTCTTCAACATGTTTTTTCGTTTTCAAAATCATCTCTCTTCCAAAAGCAGTAACAGAAGAAGAAATTTGCAAACATGGAAGTTTCCCTACAGTAGCACCAGTAAAACCGTACACTGAATTTGCAGAAATCTTTAGAGCTAACTGTTTACCATCCAATACCTTCTTTCTGAACGGATCCTTTTCAGATTTTAGTTGATTTTTAGCTTTTTTTCTAGCTTTAATTAGTTCATCTAAAATTTCAGGCAAAATACCTTTCTTTTTATGCTCTTTAACAAACGCATCGCCGTTGGGAGTTACAAAGTAATCTAAATCTTTAATCAATTTTAATCTTTCAATTGTTGTTTTATCTAATAGTGTCGTGTAGCACAAATTATGAGCCATAATGATAGATGGATATAGAGAGTTAAAATCTAGTGTGGCGATAGGCATGTTATAAAACCCTCTTATAGGCTCAATCACGGTAGCACCTTCATATTGTTCATTTGACCCATTACCGCCTAGCAAGTTTGGAACTAATGTATCAATTGTTAAACATTTTCTAAAGATTTGAGAAATAACTTTAATTTGCTGACCTCTTGTTAATAGATAACTAAAAGGAACACCCGTTACTCTACTCATTTCTGTATAATTAATTAAGGGCATTAACTTTTCCAATAATTTCAATGGTAGCAGAGCATCTTTCAAGCAATAAATTGCCAACCTTCTTCTGGTGTCTGCATCACCATTTTGCAAATCTGTAATAATAGAATAGTGAACATCTTCTTTTTGTTCACTTAAAAAATAAGCAGAAACTGCGTTTAGAGTATAAGATCTTAATTTATATTCCCTTCTAATGAAAGCAAGAATATCCAACTGCAAACGTCCAGATATATTAATAATTTTATTGTCTCTGGTACCTAATGCTTTAGAAGTAAAAGTTGAAACTTTATAGTTATTCTTCACATGCTTCATTCTACCAAAATAAGGAAAAGATTCTAATTTTAAGCTGACAGCTCTATCTAACAGATAAGGTAAATCAAACCCCTCAATATTATAGCCAATGATAATGTCAGGGTCTACCTCATTCACAAAATCTTTCCATCCCATAAGCATATCTTTTTCTTGTTCATATGAAAAAATTTCCACACCTGATATTGGTGAACAACTCTTTACAGTAAAAACATTTTTAATAAACGGATGCTTTGTTGCAGAGCCTTGAACATTAACGACATTAGCAATCTGTATAACAGGATCAGTTTCTGGTTCCGGAAAGACACCCGGTCTACCAGAACACTCTAAATCAAAGGACAAAATTCTTAATGGGGCAAATCTGGACCACTCTTGATCATCTGCAGAGTGAACAATTAGCTTTCTGTAGTCAATTTCCAATTCAAGTTGACATTTGGAGATTTTTTTATGCTTATCTGTTAATTTGTAAGCTTTCCCTGGCAACGTCAGCCAGGACATACCAACAATTCCTGAATCAATCATAAATCTTAATAAATAAGCAATATTATCAAAAGAGGTCAATCTTTCACCATAATGAAATCTCCCGGGTATATCAACATTACCATCTTCAAACTGTTTTCTTATCTTAAAAATTGCACTATGGTTATTCAGAAAAATTTTTAAAAATGGTAGTTTTGAATCACCTTGGTAACCCCAAATATTATGCTTGTAGCATTGTTCGATTTTGGTAACTTGTCCTGGAGAAGAAGTTTCTTGTAAATAATTTTCATTTAGGTATTTTCGTAAGCTTTCAAGACTCTCAGCTAATACATCTTCGTTATTTGACAAACTTCCATAGGGTGATGGAATATAAAAATAGTGTTGAAAATTTAAAACACTGCACATGATGGAATAGCCTGTATCCGTAACACCATAGAATCTGATGGCAGATTCATTGTTGTCAACATACTCTTGGGCATCTATTTGTTGAAAGCTAATATCTCCCAAAACTTCATTTATCATTTGGTTTGGTGCAATTGATTTTCTGCTCCAGACCTGTTTAACAACAGTATTGCTTAGCTCTAAACTTTCCAGAACTTCATTGTCGGTTTTTTCAGTAACGCTTGAGAGTGCGCCTTTACTGCTTTTGTAACCCTGAGATACATGCTTATTATATTGTGCATTATCATTCAAAATATTTTCCAAGTTTATTGAGTTCACATCTTTGGAGATTGGCTCAGCCATAACAGAATGATCTAAGCCATCTTCGCTTTCCGTTTGTTTCTGCTTTTTTGGAATTGTTCCATCATGAGTACTATCATCAGATCTTTTATTAGTATGATTCATCTTATGTCAGTAATAAAAGAATAAAAAAGAAACAGTAACAAGTTGTTTTAGTGCTTGGCTGTATGGCACTTCTTCAACCTTATTTATTGATGTGTATGTATAACCAAAACTCTTGCTGCAGATGACAATTTATGCTCTGGAAAAGATTTTTTCGTGTTAGCGCGTATCGGATTTAAAACAAATTAAGGTTTTTTTTTTATATCAAGCATGAACGATGAAGTTTCGTGACCACATACCAAACGGCGTTTGTGTGGAACTCGGCAGCAAGATGGTCCTACTCAAATACTAAAATATGTAGGTGATCAGAAATAAGATCAGATAACTAGGAATGCTGACAATTTCAGACCATGTGGCATGCGCCTTGAGCTTAGGACTCCAGAAAATGCTGCAGGAGCGGCGCACAATAAGAAAATATCACGTGACTTACCCGCGTCACCGAGCATCAAGGCTAATTGTGGCATTTATTGGCCGCTTTCTGTTAAAGTGTCCTTATCAAAGATTTCAATAGGCAAAATATTATTATATAAATAACCGTTGTATATTTGAAAAATACTTGTTTGTCTAAAATCTAAACACTCTCTGCAATATGCTTATTAAAAGTACAATCAGAACAGGTGCAAGAGCTCTAAGAAGAACCATATTGTCTTCCTGCACTTCTTGTTCGCCGCCATCAGTTCTGGTTCTTTGTCTTCTTGGACGGTTTGCTTGAAAGCCCCCAGTAAAAGGGTCAAATTGAAAGCTTTGGAATCCACCGTTTCCACCTCCAAAGGAAAAGCCGCTAGCACTTCCTCCCTGCGGGAAACCAGCAAACATATTAAACAGATCTTCTGGTGTCATATTCTGCTGTTGAAAAAATGGATTGCGGCCTGCATGCTGATTGAAAAAAGGTGAACCTGCACCACGTCTAGTACTGAACGCTGAATTATTACCACCATTCCCTGAGTTTTGTTTATTAGTGTAATCTATGCCATCAACGTCGTAGTTTTTTTTATTATTCTCGTCACTTAGAAATTCGTAAACCTTATTAATCAGTTTAAAGCAGTCAGGTGCCTTAGGATGAGAGTTTTTATCCGGATGAAGACTTATGGCTAGTTTTCTATATGTTTTTTTTAAAATGACCGCTGTTATATTCTGTCTATCAGAATGATCAAGATCTAAGATCTTGTAATAGTCAAAAGGCTTGTGCCTATAAGTAGAAACACTGTATATGTGAATTCTATTAATAATCACCTCCTGGTCTTTGGTAAAAGAAGGTCTAGCGCTTTCTGATGGACTGTTCATTGTGCAATAAAGGACTATTGGTTGTGTTTAATGGAGATATTTCAGGCGAAAGAAAAAACGAAAATCTCTCAGAATATACTTGAATAAATCTGAAAAATATGAACCGTGGTGATTAAAAATTTGCAGCTATGTTTTGCAAATGGAAATAATACTCTTTACAGGATATTTCTTGGAGGTTTCGATATTACAATTGTATACGGTGGCCTATTCTACGCTGAATTTTAACGGCTTGCCAACTTCGAATTTTCCAGAAACTTTTTCTTCATGTGAACGAAATGTTGAATTTTTTTTTCCACTTTTTCCCACCTTTTTCAGTCTTTCAGTGTTGGTTAATCATGTGACAAAATACTGTCTGGTGATGTTGATGGAACATACATCTCTATATTGAAGCACACGGGTATAAGACGGGCACCTGTGTCATACTCATCTCTGGCGGCTAGCATAAATTAACCTATATAGGAAACGCATACACCAAAGGTTAAATGAAAACCAGCATTTCATCCAGTTAATTAAGAGATCACTGTGATCGTAAACCGAAGTAGATAAGGATTATACATATATAAGGGGAGTGTTTGTTTTGGATTCTTCTTCACTTCCTATATAGATAACCAAGCCAATTACTGAGTTAAGTGATTTTAACTCCAATCACAAATATCTCCGCCGCTACAGCTACCGAGATATTAACTTCGCTACTACTGTAACTTCCATCACCAGACAACCCCCCATTGTGATACACGTGACCGGACTGCAGCTTCAAGCGGATATTATAACAAACTTTTATGGCTTGTGACCGTCT
>JABFEO010000014.1:0-191839 GCA_019649515.1 Hanseniaspora mollemarum | reverse complement strand
CCAACTAAGCCAGGAACATTCAACAGCGTGTCGTTAAGCACACAGCCAAAAGGAGTTGTTTGACATCTAACCGCACAAGTGAATAGGAAAACCAGTAAAAAGTTGTTTAAGTTTCTCATTAATAATTAATAAAACAACCTTTAAGTGGTTTATACTAAGTCTTTTTTTCACTGTGATAGAAAGGTGTTAGATCCAGTTAGCTCCTTTTATATAGTTGCTGAAAATCATTTGCTCTTATCAAATCTTGAAGGGCATTTCAAATCTTTGTTTGCCCGATCTTGGTTGATGTCCCAACAAAAGAGATTTTTTAAGACCTGTCGGAAATTGTATTCTTTTGTTGATATAAATCCTTCGCCTTAAAAGAGCTTTTTTAACGGTTTGACACAATGAAATTAAGTCCCACTCTTTTTTCAAATAAGCTAAACAAAAGGAAGTTTGAGGTGTTTTGCATATGCAACTTGAGCAAAAATTCCAACATCCCACAAAATCGGTGAGTTCGCCGTTGAATGATTTATTTTAGCTTAGTAAAATTCGAGGCTACGACTCAGAGGTGTTCTAGAACCACTGTATTGCTCTGTTTACTGATACTAAGACATCAACAGGTTCAGGGAAGCTGTTTTTGCTCAGTAGAACGGGTTTATCGGAATAGATGTTTATTTAAGAAAAAGACTAAGCTTGAATCTAGATCGTGCCAATCGCTTAGATCTTTATTCTGATTACTGTTTAGTAGCACCACTTCATTTAATTGGATTCGATTGGACGGGTTTAGAAAAGATTGGATATATTTTATTTGTTCTTTATTTTGGTAGTAATTTTTCTGTCAGAAGGGTGCAGAGTGGGGGGAATGTGATGGGGTGGGGTTGTCTGGCTTTTGTGAAAGGAAAAAAAGGGTGTGTCCACACGTGACAAATTTCTGTCACGCGGCATATGTCTTTATTTGTGACTAAATGATCGCGAAATTCTATCAGTCGGATATTAAGTGTTTGCCCTGAAGGATCAGTGGATCGTCTCTTAACGGGGATTATGAGCATGAATATATATACTGGTTAATAAGATCCTTTCTAAATTAGTATTAAACAGTATTGAAAGAAGTAAAGGATTTCTATCCATTAGATTTTGTTAAGACGGCATATTTGATTCGGTGCCGACAATGCTAAGCGGGAAATATGAGGTGTCGAGTTTACACAGTCTTAGGAGTTATCAGTCTATACTAGGGGTACTCCCAATCACGCGTCACATGCCAACAACCTTGTCACGTGGCTGAACGTTTACGTCTCGTGACATGGGTCGCTCTATTTGTTTCCACGCTCTGCCTGTGGGTTCAATGAGGCCAACAAACCAACTCTTCCACCTTGGGTCACTGTCCTTAGTACTGCCACTTGAGACCGCACTGTTTCAACATCTTTAGAGTGACTCCGTCTGCATGTCCGCACCACTCGATCCCTCAACTTTTCCTTCAAAGGATCAGATTTCCAAAGCAACAGCTGACCTATCAGATTTTCCACTCCCTCTTCAAGATGCTAAACTCTCTCATTCTTTGATGGTGCCTGAGATTCCTAAATTCATTACCAAAGTCCAGCAATGGTCAGGTATGCCCTACTATCAACTGATTCCTTTAGCCACCGTTTCGCTAAAGCTCATGGTTTCTCTCCCTATATCAATTTGGAATAGAAAACTTCTTATAAAGCAAAATGCTTTGCGGTCCCTGACAAAAGCAATGTCTCCTGTATATAAAATGAAGCTGACGGCTCACAACAACCTCTCAAACCATCAGCTTACTCCGGATCAAATCAGGCTACTGTCATTGAAGCAGCAAAGAAAACATCAAAAAATAGTGTTTGAAAAAAGTGGTGCTCAACTATGGAAAAATCTCTTGCAGCCTATGACTCAGCTGCCTATATGGGTGGCTTTTACATACGGCATAAGAGAATTGCCAGCTTATCTGGCACAAAATCCTTTGCAACCGCCTCAAGACACAACCTCATCCGCAGCTGATGCATCTGCCCAAATGGCTTCGGCCAGCAGCAATCTGCTTGATGATTCTTTGGGTACAATATTCCCACTGCTTGATGTTTATGGATTAAATTTAACTCCTGTTCTAACCTCAACGATTTTGGGTTGTGTTTCCTTGCTTAATGTTGAGCATTATTCAAAAGTTCTATCCAAAAGGCAGTGGTACGACTTGGGTAAGGAGCACAATGGTATTATTTTAAGAAACGGTTTGATTCAAGTGTCCAGAATGTTTTGCTTAGGTTTGGTCTTTACATCATTTCAGCAGACTGATTTGCTTGTCGGCTACTGGATTGTTTCTCAGCTGGGTCAATGGGTTGTGAACAAGATAGTAGATCTCTGGAAGTTTGAAAGCAAGAGGGTGTAAAAAGCATTCTTTTCTGTTCCTAGATTATTTAAAAAGTTCTTTGTATAATTATATAAATAGATAATATAATTTGCTTCATTGAGCTTGTGCCTCGCCTACTTCTTTTGCTGCTGCTGCTTGGCTAACTTTTCGTTTTGTTTTCTAGTACCTTTAATTATTTCTAAATGACCCACTTTACCTGCAATCAGCTTTTCAGTCAGCAATATATTGTTGTTAGAATACTTCTTGTTTATGGCAAAAATTGTCTTCTTGTCATTAGTGTTGTTCTTTGGTGTGTATATCTTCTTTTGGAAACACTTAGCTTGTCTATTTTGTTTCAAAACTCTGTATTTTTTTGATTTATCTTTTTTGTTGCTGTTCAAGCTGATTTTTCCTTGAGCCATGGTTCGTAATATATGTTATTTATGGTGAAATCCCGGTAAATTCTTGGTTTCTCGCTACTCATTCTGCCTTTGACTTGCAAGACAAACCTGAGTTTTGTGATGGTTTCTGTGGATGATTTGGGGAAAAAACGTTTCTTTTTTGCTTTTTTAAACACGTGACTGTTTTTGCCTCTCTCGCTTGTTTTGGTCACGGACTTCATTGTCTCTCCCAAATTCATCATCACAGAGAAAAAAGAAGTTGAGAAAAAAACTTCCTTCCTGTTTAGGCGCAGCAAAAGAAGTCAAGAAAAAATATGAAGCAACTGTAACTTTTCACAATGATCCAATTTTTTATTAGTCACAGCTGAAGCTCAAATAAGTTGATTTATATAACAACCAAGGCACACGTTTCTCTGATCTGAACTTTACAAAAGAAGAACTGATAATACTAAACCATAGTATCTTTAGCATCTACAATTACTTTTGAAGATTTATCCCCATTTGATTATTAGTTATCGTCTCAGTTGTCTCTTTTTGTTAAATATATATCCTAATTAGAACTATATTAATAAATGGTTTTAATCACTTTAGCTGGACCAAAGGTCTTTTCTGACTTCAGAACAACTACACTAAAAGAAACTACAAAAACACAAGCTAACATCACATCTTGTTACATTCACTATGTGGAATTGCAAGATGGCGTGAAGAGCTTGGAAGGAAGTGATTTAGAACACTTGAAAACCTTATTGAAATATGACAGTGAGTGCGATGATGAAACCATTGCTCAAATTGTTGAAAATGATTTGAATTCTGCTGAAGGCCAAACTGTTATTAGAGTTTTGCCAAGAAAAGGAACAATTTCGCCATGGTCTTCCAAAGCTACTAATATTATCCAGGTTTGCGGTTTAGACGATAAGGTTAAGAAAGTTGAGAGAGGTTTATGTGTCAAGTTTGATTGTTTGAAGGAAGGCCTTGTTCTAAATGAAGAATCATTGGCATCTTGTTTTGACAGAATGACACAACAAATTTTTGTTAATGAAAAGCCAGACTGTAACGAGTATTTTATACACTCTGCTAACCCAAAACTACTTAGAATCATAGATTTTCATAATTTACCAACTTTTGATGAAAAATTTGCAAAGTTAAACGAGTATAACTTAGAAATGGGTCTTGCATTGGATAAGGAAGAAATGATATATTTGGTCAACAGTTTCACCTCCAGATCTCCAACAGATGTCGAATTGTTTTCCTTTGCACAAGTCAATTCTGAACATTGTAGACACAAAATTTTCAATGCTGAATGGACAATTGACTCTGAATTGAAACCGTTTACTTTGTTCCAAATGATTAAGAACACTTTTAAGAAAACTCCTGATTTCACAGTATCTGCATACTCTGATAACGCGGCTGTCATGGACTTGCATCACAAGGGAAAGGAAACTCATTATATGGCTGCTGATCCAACCACTAAGCAATGGAAGCAGTCTTTAGAAGTTGTTCATTTGTTGATGAAAGTTGAAACACATAATCATCCAACCGCCATTTCCCCATTCCCCGGTGCTTCCACCGGTTCTGGTGGTGAAATCAGAGATGAAGGTGCCACTGGTAGAGGTTCTAAAACCAAATGTGGTTTATCCGGATTTTCCGTCTCCAACTTAAACATTCCATCAAACATACAACCATGGGAGACAAAGTTTGCAGAATTAGGTAAGCCTAGTCATGTTGCTTCTGCTCTAGATATCATGATAGAAGCTCCATTAGGCTCTGCAGCATTCAACAATGAATTTGGTAGACCAAACATTAATGGTTATTTCAGAACGTTAACTACTGAGGTCACCAATGCTGATGGTAAATCGGAAGTCAGAGGTTTCCACAAACCTATCATGTTGGCTGGTGGAATGGGTTCTATAAGACCACAGTTTGCTTTGAAAAACAAACCTATCACTCCAGATTCTAAATTAATTGTACTTGGTGGTCAAGGTATGTTAATTGGTTTAGGTGGTGGTGCTGCCTCTTCAGCCAATTCAAACGCTGCAAATGCTGATTTAGATTTTGCTTCCGTTCAAAGAGGTAATCCAGAAATGGAAAGAAGATGTCAAGAAGTTATTAATGCTTGTGTGGCCATGGGTGAAAATAATCCTATTTTGTCTGTTCATGATGTAGGAGCTGGTGGTTTATCTAACGCCTTGCCTGAGTTGGTTCATGATAATGATTTAGGTGCTATCTTTGATTTAAGATCCGTCTTGACTTTAGAGCCAGATATGTCTCCATTAGAGATTTGGTGTAACGAATCTCAAGAAAGATATGTGCTAGGATTAACTGAGAAGGACTTGCCGGTTTTCCAGGAAATCTGTGAAAGAGAAAGAGCTCCATTCGCTGTTGTTGGTGTTGCCACCAAAGAACAGAAATTAGTTATTAATGATACATTGTTGAATACTACACCAATTGATTTGGAAATGGATGTTCTATTTGGTAAGCCTCCTAAGATGCAAAAGAAAGCTTTCACTGAAGCTTTGCAATTGACTAAGCCAGATTTAAAAAACATAACTTTTGAAGATGCTCTAACTAGAGTTTTGTCTCTACCGGCTGTTGCTTCCAAATCCTTCTTAATAACAATTGGTGATAGAACTGTCACTGGATTAGTTGATAGAGATCAATTTGTAGGTCCATATCAAGTTCCAGTTGCTGATTGTGGTGTTACTGCAACTTCTTTGCTACCACCAACTACCAAAAATATTTCCAGCCAGCCAGGTGAATCTTTATCAATGGGTGAAAAACCAACTTTAGCACTAATTTCTGCTGCTGCCTCAGCCAAAATGTCTATTGCCGAATCTCTATTGAATATTATTTCTTCTGATATTAAGTCCTTAAAAAACTTGAAAATCTCTGCAAACTGGATGTCTCCTGCCTCCCACAAGGGAGAAGGTTCAAAATTGTATGAAGCAGTTCAAGCTATAGGTTTAGATCTATGTCCAGACTTGGATTTAGCTATTCCTGTAGGTAAAGACTCCATGTCAATGAAGATGAAGTGGGGGGACAAGGAAGTTACCTCGCCTTTAGCATTGACTATTACCTGTTTCGGTTCTGTTAATGATACTTCTAAAACATGGACTCCAGAATTACAACCAAAAGGTGGAGATTTAATTTTTGTTGATTTGGCTAATGGTTTGCAAGCTATTGGCGGTTCTGCTTTATTACAAGTTTACAACCAAGTAGGTGATGAAGCACCAACTGTTAGAGAAAACAAGTTATTGAAGAACTTTATCAATGCTTGTATTGAATTGCATCAAGAAGAAGGTTTAGTCCAAGCTTACCATGACAGATCCGATGGTGGTTTAATCACTACATTATTGGAAATGGCTTTCACTTCCAGATGTGGCTTAAACATTGAATTGCCATCTTCAGTTAACAACATGCTCACCTACTTATTCAACGAAGAGTTAGGTGCAGTGTTTCAAGTTTCAGACTTAAATAAATTCAAGAGTATATTTGCAAAGCACGCCATATCTAGTGACTTTATTGTCACTATTGGTAGTGTAACCAAGCCAGAAGAAGGGGACATTAAGTTGAACATCAAACATGGCGATTCATTGCATCAATCTTCTATTTTATCCCATCTAAAAACATGGTCTAAAACTTCCTATGAAATTCAAAAGTTGAGAGACAATCCAAGCACAGCTACTCAGGAATATGAAGAGTTGAGCAAATTGACACCAGGTATCAACTACAAGATTCCTTTCCAAGTCGGACCTCAAGATGAAAAAATTTTACATCTAGAAAGAAAACCTAAAGTTGCTATTTTAAGAGAACAGGGTGTTAACGGACATTATGAAATGTCTTGGTCTTTCCAACAAGCTGGGTTTGATACTTACGATATTACCATGACAGATTTGCTTTCCAAAAAAGTCAAACTAGATGATTTCATTGGTTTGGCTGCTTGTGGTGGATTCTCTTACGGTGATGTGTTAGGTGCTGGTAATGGTTGGGCCACATCTGTTTTATACAACGACTACTTGAGAAACGAATTCAATACTTTCTTTAATGTAAGAAAAGACACCTTCGCTGTAGGTGCTTGCAACGGTTGTCAATTTTTGACGAGATTAGGTGACTTGATCAATAAAACAGAAGGTAATGAATGGCCAATTTTCACCAGAAACAAATCTGAACAGTATGAAGCCAGATTCTGTACTTTAAAGATTGTTCCAGAGCTAGTTGAAAAATCCATTTTCTTCAAGGGTATGGAAGGTGCTGAAATTCCTATCGCAGTTGCTCATGGTGAGGGTCAAGCTACTTTCAAGGACCAAGAATCCCTTGACAAATTTGAGAAATCAGACCTATGTCCAATCAGATACGTTGACCACTATGGTGGTGTTACTGAAAACTTCCCATACAATCCAAACGGTTCTCCAAATGGTATTGCAGGTTGTTGTTCTAAGAATGGTAGAGTTTTAGCATTAATGCCTCACCCTGAAAGAGTGGTCAGATTGGAAAGTAACTCTACTTACCCATCCGAAAAGTTGAACGAGTGGAAAGGTTTTGGACCTTGGATTCAACTTTTTAAGAACTGTAGAGAATGGGTTGGAGAGAAATATTAGAATGTATAAATAGATATATATAATTTTTTTTGAGAAATACACAGATTAGTTAATATTACAAAGACACCCCTATCTCTTGTCTCGCCCAATAAAAATTCATCCGAGCTTATCCTATGTTCCAGCACAGTGAAGGCAGCAGAAAGATAAAAGCAATTTTTCATTTCACACAATCATATGGGTAATATTTAATATGAGCTTATATACTATTATTATAAATAAGGCTTCTAGCGCCTATATAAGAAAATTTTACCAAAAAAAAGCCAGTTTTTATCATTCCCAAACCGTTCTCTTTTACTTAATTTTTGGACATATCAATCTAATTGTTTTTCTTCTTCATTCTTTCTTCTCTTTCCATCTTTGCTTCTGGACCAGCTTCAGTGTCCAAATAGTAATCCCACCATCTGAAACTAGAAGCGTAGTTACCAATGAAATAATGATGATGCAAGTCGTGGTGCTCAGCACCGGCCCAGAATGGCAAAAATTTGTTCAAAGACCAAGGGAAATCATAACCAGAATGAGAGTCAACAGCTTGGAATAATCTCAAGGTAATCCACAGACACAAGGTGAACAAGTGCAAGTTCTTAGTGTATAAACAGTATAAAATTGGCATACCAACAGTTCCGAAACCTAAAGATAATGTTTCAGCTGGATGGGCATACTCGGCAGCCAAACCGAATGGAGCAGCGTATCTGTGATGTTGCTTGTGAATGTACTTATAGAAAATACCGTAGTGAAATAATCTATGGGCCCAGTAATGCCACATATCTTCCAAAAAGAAGAATAGCGATATTTCTAGGGTCATTCTTTGCCAGGATGGGAAAGGAACTTCCATGGTGATTCCCAGTTTCTCACACAGTGGATGGAAAGTCCAAATTGGAATAGCCTCAACCAAAAAGTGAGACAATAAAACAGACTTCAAACAATGTAGCTGTTCCTTAGCGGAAGGTTTTTTAGTAGGTTGGATCTTCCACTTTTGCAAAAAACGTAGGTTATCAATAATAAACCATGGTAAACATCTGAAGAAGTACATGAACTCGTGAAGCAAAAAAAACATTACTCCCGTAGCTAGTCTATCGTTATTCATGTACATGTACCAGGAGGCCCAGTATTTTTCAATCAGGGACAACTGTGGTTGAACAGTAGAAACATTACTAAAGACTTGACCAAAAGATAAAAGGTTACCTTTATTGGACAATAACTCTGTTAGTGTAGAGTTATTTGGAAAAACAGCAGCAGCTAAAGCAGACATATTTGAATATATTATTTGCGAAGATGTTGCAAGCTGGTTTGCTAAAGTCATTTCTGTTTTGATCTTGTAATGAATTTTAAAAGTTTTCGAAGTACTTATTTAAATACCATCTTCCTCCTTGTCAAGCAAAATATTCAGAGAACCGACAAAATCGCAGCTGCTCGTTCAAAGAAAATATAAGTGGCAGAGGGTGTCGTTTATAAAAAATTTGCGCCCGGGATCATCTGATTTTTTGCGTCTTTATATCCGATAATATAAATGCCATTCGTTTATAGAGACCAACGCCTTTCTGCAGCAACGTGCAGAGGTTCAAGTGCAGTCCTCTTCTTTACTCCTAGTCCGTTTTCATAAGAGCCGATATAAATATTTCACTAATGATAATACTGGGAGGCTTTCTGTGTTTTTCAATGGGAGTAAGAGTAGTGCACTGGCGTTTACAGCTTACAATGCTTTGGGTCGTTTATAAAAACGGCAAGATCTCTACAGAGCAGAGATTCAAATATCGGGTTTAAAAAGCTATACGGATAAGTTTAGCGAGGCAGGAAAAGACTACTAAGAATAGAGCTTTAATTAATAACGTATCAGACAGCAAAGACGATGAGTTGGCTGTATATGCAGCTAAAGTGAAACTCACTTGCAAGAAAGGGATACCATCCCACGATTAGAAGCCACGTATGAAAATTGTAATAAAATCAGATCAAAAAGTATAAACATATTCCTCATCTTCTCGAGACCCAGATCAGACCTGTATTTAAACATAGTCCCACCCTTTAATTGGTGCCAAAAAGAGACAAATTAATACTAGAGATGCCAGATATATCCTATGGATATAAATATAAAAAAAATATTTTTCATCATAACACAATCTCATAAAAAGCTGATGCGGTAGTTAGCAAGAAAACGGTATAATCAGGCACACTATTTTGTAATCAAAGGTATTCCGTTCTGCAAATTTCTACAATTAAATGAAGTAAATAAGAAGAAGAAAATCCGCTATCTGATCAGGAAATTAGTGTAAGTGAGTATACTGCAGGTTTTTTTGAGGATGTTTTTGTTTATTGCATTTGTTTTAAAACCTAGCCGAGAGGAGGGTTTATATAGTTTTCAGCGTTGAAAGTTGTTTTTTTACTGTTTTGTTCAATCGGGTATTTGTTAACCGTTTTAGGATATTAATTTTTCTTAAAAAAACTGAAAAAGCAATTTTATTTAATAGTAAAAAATGTTTACAAATTTTAAATCATTATGAATCTGGTTAAGTTAAAATATATAGTTATAAAAAAAATTATAGTTTTTAGTGTAAACAAAAGGCTAGGACAATTATTTGAATGAACCAAGACTCTCTGAGCCCTAAGAGGTTTGTTTTTGCTGAAGTTTCACATCTTGTTCAACTTTGATGCATTGATTTTGTAGATTCTTGACTTTGTTGTGCAAAATTTCAATTTCATCATTAAATTTACTTTGCTTATCGAACAAAGTTTTCTTCCAATCTTTAAATTTCTTTTCTTGTGCTACGACTGAATCATCAAATGATTTTTTTAAAAGGTCTTGTTGATGGATAAATATTGGATTCCACTCTATCATCTGTTGCTCCAAAAACTTTTTGTTAATAACTGAGTAGACCTTATATTTGTCTAGCCCGTTACTATCAATATTCTTCTGTAAATCCAACTCACTCAACTCCTTACTAGTGACTCCTATTTTTGATATTTCATCTTTCTTAAAATCAGGAATTATTTCCTTCAACATGAAACTGCTGTTATTTACTACAGACAATAACTCAGCCATTTTTTTGAATCTAAAAGAAAGCACCTTTTCTCTCCAAATTTCATAGTATAAACTAGCGGAGCTGATTAAATCAATCATATTCTCTTTTATGATAAAATCACTCAATCTTGAAAAGTCACTATATGTACTATTCATAACATCAACAAAACCATGTTTATATTCTCTACCAAATTTGTTTCTTTCACCGCAATATTTTCCTCCAATAACAGCAAAAGGAAAATCAATCATCAAATCAGTGTCTTTTTGATCTTTTAATAAAAGATCACAGACGCTAATATGCTGTTCAAAAATTATTTTCTTAATTTGAGTTTTCAATAGTCTCAATTCATTAGCTGTTAGTCCATCGCTTTTAGCAATTACAGGAATCAAACTTACTCTTTTGCTTATTTCTTTCATAGAGGCGATATCCAACGCTGATAATCCACTGCCGGTTGGGAGTATAAAATATAAGCAACAATGAACTCTAGAATCAACCCTAATATCTCTAAAGGGCTGCTCTTCATTAAACAAAAACTGAGTATACTGAGAGTCTATAAATTCACAAATAGGAACCCATGAAAAAGTATTATTCACATAGTCACCAATTCCAGGGGTGTCAATAATGCATAATTTTAAGTTAACGTTGTCTTCATCTAATGAAACATAAGTTTTGTTTATAAAAGTTGTTTTTGTAGGATTATCTTTTAGGGAATCTGAAAATTTAGAACATACTCTTTTATCAGCTCCTTCTTGAAAATACAATTCACTATTATCTAATCCAGTTTTCAAAATATGCGACTGAAATAAGGTATTTACAAAGGTTGATTTTCCTAAACCTTCTTGGCCAACCACCATCAAATTAAACAAATTGTTGTGACTAGTTTCTGAGGAGCAGCTATTATTTTTAAAAACTCTTTTCAATCTTTGTTCAGGCAATCTGTCTAAACCAATTGTTAAATTTTCATTTATTTTTTGTAAGTCCTTTTCCTTCAAAGAAACAGCTAGTGAAGTCTTAGGGGAAACACTTTTTCTACCTTTATCTAGGCTGTTAAGACAATCAAATTCTGTAATTTTAACTTGTGGCAAACTTTTATTGAAATCTTGTGATACATTTAAATTTGGCTCTTGTTTGTAAAATTCTCTAGAATCATCGTTGTTTCCAGCTAAGCAAGCAAAATTGTGCGATTGTAAAACAATTTTCAATTGTTTGTCTTGAGCAAATGGAGTGGGTTCTTTACTTGTAACCGAAATAGATTTAGTTGAATTTGAACGAGAGTCTATAGATCTATGTTCTAGCAATTCTGAAACGTCTTTCTTTTTTACACTATGTATACTATTTCCAGAGGAAGGAAAAGGTATAGGAACTAAAGGTGGTGGATAAGTAGGCGAACGCAACAAGGCGGTAATTTTTTTTTGATTGTCCTTTGAGATATCACACACTAAGTTTGTTTGTAATGGTAATAAATTTGGACTTTCAGTACCTACATACGGTACTGGCAATGACAATTCAGTTGCTGATGTAACAAATGTCTTTACTTTCAAATCCTTTGGTGCTTGTTGTTCCTTAATCTCAGCGTCTTGACAAAAAGCAGAATGTGTTGATGACGTTGCATAATTCTCTTGTTTAAAATCACCATCTAATACAGCAATTTGGCTTTTGAAATTGATTGGTGTTTTTATATCCTCTGTCATATTGTTTTAATAACTTTTTATAACCAAAGGACCTGGGCTCCCTCCAACGAGGCTAATTTGTCTCGAATGATTCATTAAAAAAAAAAAAGAATCCAACATTGCAAACAAACTAAATATTAAGTAAAATAAAGATATTTGATTTTTGTATTTCATTTGATTTGGCTTATATATTAAGAGTGTAATTTTGCACAAAAAGTATGTATTTCTTTGGTTAGTTACCAGTATGACACTTAGAAAAACCGCCACTACAACCTTTAATCAATTGCTCAGAAAAAAAAACAAGAAAAGTGTAATTTTAAAATTAGAATATTATCTATATTGCCCAATTAATATTTAAACATTGATAGCTAAGCTAGAAAAATATTTTTCTATATGTGTTATTGGTGAAAAGTAATTTTTAACTGAACTGCAAAAACTGACATAATCTCTTTTAACGTGGAAGGAATTTACCCAAGTACAAGGAAATGTCAATAAAATCTTTATATTCAATAACCCCAACACCGTTATGTTCGACATCAAATTGTCTAAATACTTTGGTTAGTCTGATAAGCCAAATAACACTCTCAACAAATCTATCAAACTTTAAGCATTTGCTTCCACCAAAAAACTCAGAAAATTGATCAAAAAGATTCTCAACAACCTCAATTGGAATCTTATAGCCCATACTTTTGACGCTTTCAGTAAATTCCAACGTGGTTAATGTGTGTGAGCCATTAGTGTCATTTTTGATATACACATCTCTCCACTTGCTCAACTTGTGATACATATAAATAAATTCGTTGAGATTCAGTGAATTGAATCTTGAAACACCAAATAAGTTAATAATAGAATCAATAGAAGAAATTTTGAATTTTGAAAAGTCGTCGTTCTGTAAGACCTGCTGTAGCTCATGGGCAGTCAATCTTCCAGATTTTGAAACATCGTATTTGTGAAACAATTGTGTGGCTACTTCTTTGGGATCGTCTTGCTGGATACTGTTATTGCTGCTACTGCTAAGCAAAGGAGCTTGCTGGGAGTTAATTGATAAGTTTTTCAACATGTTATTTGAAAGCGTACTGCTTGAAGAAGGAGAGGAAAGCGATGCAGTTTGGTATGGCATAGGAGGTTGAAGATGATAATTTTGATTACCATTGTCGTTAGATACATTGCCTCCACTACCCATACTAGTAAATGACAAATCCTGAGCAACATAACTCGGTTGCACAGAAATAGGCTGCTGTTGCTGATATGATTGGGAAAACTGCTGTTGTTGCGGTTGGTAATTGTACATAGGCTGTGCCTGTTGTTGTTGCATCGGTTGGCTGTATTCTAAGCCACCTGGGATTGTGTATTGTTGGTGGTTTTCCTGATTCACATTTTGGTTTGCCGGTTGAGAAAATGATTTATTTTGGGGAGGATTAGAATGGTTAGCATGCTGTTGATGACTGTAAATATGACCATTTGATAAAGGAACCGGTTTTTGCTGGTGATTAAATTGATTATTTGAGGTTTGGTATCTGCTGTTCTCACTTCTACTGCTCGATACCCTTTTGCTACTACTGGATGGACCATTTGAACTATTCATTTTTTGTAATAACTCTTCCCTAGTTTGCTTTTGCTGTTTTTGCAAAAAAAGTTCTTGCTTCAGTTGCAACTTCTTTCTCTCAGATTCATCCCTCATTTGCCTTTGCCTATCAATGTTCTTTTGCTGTTGCAACGATTGCTCGGGTGTGGCATACAAAGGTAGATTATCACCTTGCGAGTAGTTGACTTTTTTAGCCATAACTCGGTGTTTCAACTATATAGCAGTATTATTAATAATGGTAATAATACAGGTCCCCTGTTCTACAAATGCTTAATGCTGGCGCTATCGTTACTAAAGTGAAAAATCTTTTAATTTCAGACTTTAATAATCGATTAATAAGCAGATAATAACAAATAAAATTACTAAAACAAATTATATTAGTAAACCTGCTAAAATAATAGGGCTCTATTCGTTGGGTTTATAGTGATTTTTATATATACAGTTGAAACCCTACATAGCATTTTATTTGTCCCTTTGTTCGACAAAGAAAAAGCAGAGAGATCATCATTATAGTAAGCCAGCCAACAAAACGCTGTGTTGGATGGACTATCACGTGACCCCATTGATGCAACATCGGTTCCTATAGTTAAATGCCCGGTGGCTGCTTAGCTTCCAATAAACTTGGTCTAAAGTTGCTAAAGTTCAAAAAGGAAAGGAAAGTTGATGTATAAATCAGTGTTCTTAAAAAGTCTTTGTAAGTTGTCCATTTTCTCTTTGTATCTGGGGTTCTTCCTGACAATGTGCTACTTTAGAGAAATACTCAGTGCTTTTATATAAGAAAGTGACTGCAACTCTCTTCATATGGTTGAACCACTAAGTTAATAGCAGAACATCTTTTTTAGGTGATTGTTTAAGACAGAGTGATCTAGGTTTAAAAAAAATGAAAAAAGTTTATTTTCAAGTTCGGTTCATTATCCAGATTTGAGCTTTGTATTGTTACGTTAATTTGGGTAGAATATTTAGATAGAGGAACAACAAATACCTGCTTGCGATTCTAGAATTCAGAACATTTTTTGATTGCTTCCTCAAGGCGTATGGCCTTTTGGATTTTAAGGATTTTTCATGATTTAGAGAGTTCTTTTTAATGACAAAATAGTAAACTCTAAGCGTGCTTGCATTAAAAATTAAGTTAAAATTTTGATTCGCAAAATTTTGTTTTTCATCACAACCAGTTTTTGATTTTCTTTATAGCTCATTGTAATTTGCTTCATTTAAGGTCTTAAGCGTAAGTTTAACTCATTGGTGAAACCTGTTTTTCGTTGAATAGCTTTAATAAATACAGAACATCGGGTTCTCACTTCTTTCATAATTCATCAACTCTGCTTTGACGTTAAATGTTTATGGTTTCTGATAATCCAAGAATTCTTGACTTTATAATTAAGTTTTATATAAATTTATACATATTACAAAAGATGAATACATTACACAATTCTAATGTGATTCTCTCTCTATATTTGCAGATATTAAAATTTTTTTAACTACATTAATAAATTAACTTAATACTTCTTGTTTTGAGCTGGGTTAGCATCAGCGTTAGCGTTGTGAGTGGATGGAACAACGTTTTCACCTAAGTGTAAGTATTCTCTTAGGTATTCTACACCTTCAGCAGTTAAGGTGTAGTAGTAATATTGCCATGAGAATTGGGTCTTGACGTAACCTTTAGAAGTTAAAGATTGCATAGCCTTAATGACAAACAAGTTCTTGGTGTCAATTTCGTCATGTTGGATTTCGAAGTCCTTCTTGGCGACTAAAACACCAGCTATTTGATAAATGATAATTTTTATTTTTTAATGAAATTTCAATTGTTAGTAAAGATTTTTGTTCATTATCTCTTTGTTTCGGGAATGGTTGTTTAAATCCAGTTATAAGTCATTAAGAGTGTTTATTCTGTTGAGTCTCAGGATGGGTGAAAGAAGTCAATTAAACATTGCAAAATTACCCTCTACATATCGCTTTGCTAAAAAAAAATGACCATCCAATAAGCATTTGCAAGTTATTTCACATCGTTGTTAAAGCCTGGCACTAAGGTTCACCGCTAGATCTTAAGAATTTTTTTTGCAACTAGAGCTATTTTGTACATTAAATTAATATTTCAAAAACTCCTACTTCTTTTTTTATTTAACACAATATTCATTTGGCTAATTCTTTTTTCTCTCCTTCAACACGAACTCGTTTCATTTGATCTACTGTGTGCTGTGTTGTTTTCAACTATTCAAGATAATATAGGTGGAAATATCAAGTTTGGTTGACTCTATATTAACCTCATCTTCTAAAACCATTTGTTTCAAACACTTATTCTTCTATCTTCCTTTGCATCTTATGTCTTCTCTGACTTAAACTTCCATTTACTCCAAATAATAGGTTTTCATTTTTATCCTCCGTTTTACATACAGTTGAATAAGGCAGCGTGAATTCTAGTTCTTTCTTCTTTTGGAATCAACATTGTTATATACTATTAGCTGTTATTTAGGTCCTGTGGGTTGTTTCTCTACCTTTAAAAGTATGATAAATATATTGTAAAACATGAATTACTACTGTAGAAATTATCAATTGAAAATATTATTTCACTTGCATTTCATTTTCGACAAGAGAGCAACTCATGTGAACAAGAACTATAATTTTTTTTAAAGGCCATAGAACAAGACTAGGCAGAGCCTTTAAGGATCTAGGCAGAAAGGTAAGATATTTTTAAGCCGAGTTCCAGTCTAAATTAGAAAAACGGAAGGTCGCTGTTGTGCTTGAATATACTGCTCAATTTCGCTGAAAAAAATCTAAAAAAAGTTTTTTTTTTTCATTTAAAGAGAAAAACTTTATAAAAAATAAACCCAAAAACTAAAGCCTATATTTATGCTCATGTAAAAAAAAAGTGTAATAAAAAAAAAGTTCGGTCTTAACAAATGTGATAAGGATAATTAAGGAATAACAAAAAGCAGCTAAAAGGGGACAGCTCAAACCAAGATACCTTTACCCAACTTTCAACAAGCAATAGTGGTTCAGATTTCTCTTAGATCTTATATTAAATGAACAAGGTAAGATTAAATGATCTTGAAACAGCTTCTACTGAAGATCTGCAATTAAAAACATTCAAAAACAAACCTAAATCAAGCGATGAAATCAATGATTCCAATCAAACAGGAATAAAACGTAAATCTTTGCAATCATTAATTACAATTGAGCCAGAACCTATTCCTTCTAGCAAAAACAACTCCATATTGTATGAAGATGGAATTATCCAACCAGAACCAAATTTTATACCTATGATTAACTCCTTATTAGATGAAGAAACAGGCGATAGAAACTCGGGAGGATTCATGACAGACTTCGATTCTGTTGAGGGAGCTTCAACAATAAACAGATTGTTTTTCCCAAATAATTCTTCAAACATAGTTTTGGTCAAACTTTTAAAGCTGAGGAGCTCTGTAAACAGGATTAATCTGTCTAAATTTCCAATAGTGTACCACAATGTAACTTGCCTTCATATTTTATTGCTAATTTTATTTACCACAGCTAACCTTCTTTATTTCAAATTTGCTAGAAGAAATTTGATGTCAAAAAATAAACTGATTGCTACTTTAATTGCAAATTGCATGTTGAATGGGGTGAGTGATGTTATAGCTCAAACTATAGCATGCTGTTTCTCTTTTAAAACAACAAAAAATACCAGCAACAATTATAGCAATAATGGCATAAACTTAACAGAAGGTAGTGGTGATAACAGCTACGAAGCCGATTATGTGGCACTCGATCTTGAAGATCTGGAATATCAGCAATCATTATTAGACGATGAGAGTTTATATCTTTTGGAGGATATCAATCATAAGGGCGATTCTGACTTTCAGTTGTGGAGATTAATGTGTTTTGCCATGTGGGGGGCTTTTATGGCAAACTTTCAGGTTCCATGGTATTTTATATTGAATAAGTTATTTGCTGAAGATCCTACAGCCGTAAAAATATTGGAACGAATTTTATCAGACCAGCTGTTTTATTCACCCATTTCTTTGTACTTTTTCTTTGCATTTGCAAACTACGTTATGGATGCAGGTGATGTTCTTAGCTTTAGAAATAAGTTGAAAAAGATATATTTGAACACTTTGATGATCAATTACTTGCTTTGGCCATTAATGCAATTTATCAATTTTTCCTTTATAAATAAAGATGATCAGCCTTTATTTAGCAGTTGTGTGTCAGTTGTGTGGAATGTGATTTTGTCAATGAGAAACGCATCGACAAAATAAATCAAAACTATCTGGAATAGATTTTTACAGGCCAATCATAAATTAGTGTATGATATATATATTTATAACATCTGATTCTTGTGTTCAAACGCTTAGAAATTTTTCTCTTTGCAATAGTCTTTTATATCTCTTTGAACTTTGCTGTTTTTTAAACCTAGAATTAAATCTCTTTGGAAATATTGAATGTGCTGCAAAACCTAATAGTCCCCACAAGAGTAAATAAATCTTGAAGTTTCTTGGCATGTAAGTTAATTGCATCAGTGCTCCAAAATAAGAATTATAGTTTGCAAACAACAAATAAATTGCGAAAGCGCCACATGCTGTAATATTTACAAGATAGTACCTATTTTCATGTATTGGTTCTCTGTATGGTGGACCCTGTGTCAATATTATGGACATGTAAATATATTGAAATGAAGACACAATAAACAAGACTGTATTATCTGTGGAGTTAATTGTTTCCTGCCCACCAACAATTGGCTTTTCATACCATGGCATTCTTCTACTAATCAGCCATGGTAGAATTTGACCAATCAAAATTATTACAACATTAATCAATATAGGTACCAAAATTTTCATGGACACTAGATTCATCGATGGCCTCTTTCTTGCTAAATAACCGTAGTTTGGCGACGACCAAGACATCGTAATAGCAATTGGAATAATCAAACAAAGGTCAATATACAAAAATTGGAAATCACCTAAATTAGAACCTTGGCCGTACAGGATAGTAACAGTTATGAATTGAATAGCAGAATACAAAGACATGTATTGAAAACATGCAAAAGATGTGACAACAGAACATCTACCTTCCTTCATAACATCAAGTACACAGGAAATATTGAACACTTGAGAAGTAAACGGAGCAGCAATGCTGGCTTCTGCCTCAGATAAAGAAACACCACAATCACTTGTTCTCAAAGCTCCCACATCGTTTGCACCATCTCCACAAAATCCAACCGTGTAATCCATAGATTGCAAGTGGGATACTAAATCTTCTTTATCATCTGGGGACATTCTTGCATAAACTTTAGATTTCAGTAAAATAGTTTGTTTATAGTGGTTGCTGTATTTTTTAAAGTCTTCAATAATCACCTCCTGTTCTTGCTCTACGTCACTTTCATCCTCTTCATTTTCAGTCTCACTGGTTATTTTAGAGTTATTACCAAAAATCTCGTTAAATACATCGCCTGTTAAAGCTAATGAATAACCTCTTTCCACCACCCATGCTTCTACTGAGACTAAGGTGGAATCGTCTAACCTCAGTTCGGGATCATCAACAGATTCCCAGTGAATCGTTTTTTCCATTTTATCCCAGATTGGAACAAAGCAGATCTCTGTTTCATTTAATATAGATGCTTCATTAGCCACAGAGATAGCAGTAAGAATGTTATCACCTGTACACATTATACTTGGTATATTGGCGTTTTTCAATTCAGCAATAGTAGGCTGTGATTCAGGCTTAATTTTGTTTTGAAAAATAATGAAGCCCAAAAAGTGTAAGTCTTCTTCTGCTTCCTCCCTAGATATATTATCAATAATATGATGTTTCTGCTTTTGGGAAATGTTCTTACCAGCCAAAGAAATTAACCTGTAACCTTGATGCGCATATTTTTTAACAATACCATCATAATTCTGTGGTATTGTATGAGGATTACATAGGGAAGCAATACTTTCAGGAGAGCCTTTGACTAGTGAGTAAATCTGCTTCTTTAATGGGTTTTCCATAATAACACCCATTCTTCTCAAATGAGAGTCAAACTCAAAGGACTTGACAACTTGATACTTGCCATCAATTATAAACCCATCATCATGTGATAGGTCATCAAACTTGGACTTAGTGAATTGAAACATTTCTAAATCTAGAGGATCACCTACCAAGGTCTTAGCACCGTTTTGTTTCACAAGTGCCAAAGAATTGCAACATGAAAGACAATATCTTAGCATCTTGAGTGTGATTTCATTATAATTTTCAACTATATTTTCATCATCGCTATCAAAGTTTTCATTATTCTCAATAATTCCTTTAACAACCAAACCTTCACCTGTCAGTGTTCCTGTTTTATCGAATACCCAAACGTTAACGCCACCAGACCCATTAATTTTAGTGGGCCTAATACAAAATATACCACATTTATTTTTCAATCTACTGAGAGAGAAAGTCACAGCTACAGACAGAGTTGCAGGCAACCCAGGTGGTACAACAATAGTAACAATATCTAAAGCTCTGACAATGACCAGCTTAGTAGACAAATGCAATCTTTTGAAGTTGATTGCTGAAATAACAAAACCCACCAAAGCCAGAAGAGTCATATAAAAGATGTATTTGTATGATTGCTTTGTCATATCATTTTCATTACCTTTTGCAGCTGAAGTTGATGGGAAAACCATGGATCTAATTAAAGAACCCTTTGTAGTATTAAAACCAGTGGTTAAACATAAAGCAGTAACTTGTGGATGTGCTTCGGTCGGTTTGGTCTTTATAATCTCAGTTCCGTTGTACAACTTATATTTTGAGCCGTTAGATATAGTGTTATCAAAAAATGATTCTAGTAATATCTCACTGTTACAGCTTTTTTTGTTAACAGGAATCGACTCACCGGATAACATAGATTCATTGACTAAAGCTTGACCGTTCAGCAACAAGCAATCACAAGGAATTTTAGATAAATTAGGATCTGAAATATCCAAAACATCCCCAGGAACAACTTCTTCACTAGAAACTGTTAACCAAAATCCGTTTCTGAATACTCTAACATTAGTTTCAGAGTGAGCCAAATTTTGAAGTTTTAATGAAGACTGTCTCGTTTCGTAAACTGTTTGTGCTACTGAAAATACTGAAATAATCAAAATACACATTGCGTAGTAAGTGTAGTCATCATAAGCCCAAAGAATCATTGAAAATATTTGGAAGACAAAAAATGGATGTAATGCTTCTTCAAAAATCAATTGATGGATTGGCTTAATATCCAAGTCACAAGAGTTTTTGCCAAAGATCATAAATCTGCTTTCTACAATACTATTGCTGTTTAAACCTTGTTGGACACGAGTGTAGTCCAGCCAATTATCAACATCAACCCAGTTACTGTTGGTTTTAAATAAATCTTCTATTGGATCGTAGTACAACTTGAAAAATCTGTAATTGAAAAAAGAAAGAACTTTCAGGCCATAGTTCGTTTCATCAGCGTAATTGAAAACTGTTTCAATATCTTTGTTGTCGTACCATTCCCTTTGCACATCGATAATATCTAAATCCCCGAGCTCAGTTTCAATGAGAACTTTATCACTGCAGAATAATTCACACTTGTTATACAACAAACTAATTTTTAGTTTAGGGAACCAATGACATAGAACAGGCACAATGCCAAGTGTAATGAAGCATAAAAAAAAATAAACACACTGTTTCAAACTACTATTACTTAAGCCTTGAATACCCAAAACCAGGTCTTCTTCTGAGATGTATAGTCTCTGTAAAGAGGTCTTTTGATCATTAGAATCAAACCTAAAAAAACGCCCCAGGTTCTCACGCGTGTACTTGCTAGGTTTTTTGGGGTTATATCCAACAGAATGAGTGTCGTTTGTGTTGTTGTAGTGCCCATGATGAATTAAGTTACTGTTAGCATCAAATTCATCATGCGATCCCGCTTCCCAATTCGATCCAGAAGTGGATGTTGTTGTTGACAATGGAAAAGAGTGAACAGAACCATAAGTGGTAGGCGGTCTTGAAAAAGTGTTGAAAGTATCTCTTCTTCTATTTCTTTTGTTGCCTAATTTGGATAAGTTGGAATGAGTATCTGTTTCAGAATGAACGAGGTACTCCCTTTCATCGTGAAAAACAATATCCATGTTTTCTTGAGTTGAAGAGTAGCTGCTGCTATTCATAATGTCAGCATTATTAAAATAGTTGAAATTTCCGTTGGTGTTATTCGAACTAGATGTCATTACGGAATCTCTTCTTCTTCTGTGATGTTTTGATTCGATGGACGAGTTAAATGACACAGACATCCTGAATTCACCATCTTGATCATTATAAGCGTCATGATATGGATCGTCAGTTTCAGTATAATAATTGGTATTGAAGCTGTTAGAAGACCTTATTGTGTTAGCAATGGAAGAAGGTCTTCTGCTTAGATTAGAGCCAGAATCAGAACCCAATTGCTTGTTCTTTTGCTTATTATCATTAAGCGGCATAACAAAAGCAGCTAATAAAGATGGCTCGTTCCGAATACAGAAATATCGTTTACTTGGGTTAGCCAGAACCTTCTTCCTTTTCGTCCTATTACATTTACTTACTGTCTTCAAGTGACATTAAGCTGTAAGAGGGCTCTGCGTGGGACTTGCAAACGCACATTCGGATTTAACAGGACCAAAAGCAACGTATCACGCGCTTGTATTATTGCTTTTTCTTTGGCCATGATTCCCAAAAGAGTACCTAAATCACAATTTCCTAATTGAGCAAGCACAAAATACATCAAAATAAAAAAAAAAAATCTTTTGCACATATTTTCTAAATAAGCTTAATAAATGCTTTATTGTCAACTATTAAGAAGATCTCATTAAACAGCCATAGCTTCAAAAACCATTAAGCATTTTACTAAATCAACAGTAGATTTATACCTAATTCATACATTCTACTAATATATAATGGTTGAACAAGAAAATAAAAAAAGATCTTTTCATGAATTAGAACAAGAAAATTCTAACAATCCATTATATAAAACCGATAGCACTAAGCAGTTAGCCAAGTCTACCTTGATAAGAGATGATGAGAATGCTTTTCCAAGAGGAGGTTCTTCTGCATTAACTCCACTGGAGTTAAAACAAGTGGCCAATGAAGCTGCTAGTGATGTTTTGTTTTCGAGCAACAAACCTTCCACTACACCTGAGCATAATAAGAAGTTGAAGAAAAACAAATTTAGCAACAACTATGGTTTAGATGATGCAAATAATGAAGACGACGATGAAGATAAGTTAGACATGAGGGAAAAGTTTCAACATTTAACATACAAAACTATTCCTGTTGACTCAACTTTATTGGGTCTTATTACCAAAGTTACCAAGATGGGATTATCTTTTGAGTTTGAGGATGGCTTGTTTGGTTACTGTCCCTTGGAGAACATCTCTCAGACCATATTTTCTTCTAAAGAAGCCACTTCAGATGTTGAGGACGACAGCGAAATTGAAAGTGAAGACGAAAGTGACGAGTTAATTGATTTAGCAGCTTTATTCAAAGTTGGTAGTTTCTATAGATGTAAAGTTACCCAAAACCACTTACTTAATAACAGTCTGAAAAAAGGAAGCAAAAAATTGACCGTTACTATAGATCCAGCTCAAGTCAATCTTGGATTAGAGGATACTGACATATTACAAAAAGGAGCATCTGTGCAATTAACTATCAAGACTATTGAAGATCATGGTTGTATTATGGACTCTGGTGTGGAAGACAGCAAACTATCTATCTTTATGCCAGCTAAAGAGTTTTCTGAAGGAGAAACGAAGATTGGAAATGTGTTTTTGACAACTGTTTCTAAGGTTTCTGACAGAGTTGTTACTGTTACCGCAGTTGCAAAAAATAGCCTGAAAACTGTCGAAAGCATTGGGTCCTTAGACTCTGTTCTTCCTGCTTTTTATGTCAGCTTTTTAGTTGATGCTGTAAAACCAAACGCTGGTGTTTTTGGTAAGGTATTTGGTTCTATCCCAGCTATCTTAAACTTGTCTCATATCAAATCTGTTTCGCTAGATGGCTTTAGCGTTGGTGAAAATATTCCTGTGAGAATAGTTGCCAAAATCGATTTCAAAAACTTTTTGTTTTTACATGTTTCTCAACTGGACAGTCTAATCAATTTAGACTCTAGCTCACTTGAAAAGACTACTCAAACTTTTTCTATTGGATTCAAGTTTGATGAATCTTTAAATATTATAGCCAAAGACTCTTCATATGTTTATGTTCAATTAAATGAAAATGTTAAAGGTGCCATTCACCACTCTAAAATTACTGGTGAGTTAACCCAAAATAAAATACAACCTACTAGAATTATTTCGTACAATCAATTTAATAATATTTTTGTATTGACTAATTTGAAAGAACAAATTGACAATGAATATTTAACAATAAAGGACATTCCAATTGGTGCGGTATTAACAGGTGAAATAAAGGAAGTTGATGGTAACAAAGGTGTCACTTTAAGATTAATGAATAGCTTTGTAGGAAAAGTTTTAATCAAAGATCTTTCTGATATAAAGTTAAATTACCCCGAGAGAAAGTTTAAAATAGGTTCTAAAGTTAAAGGTAGAGTATTGTCTATTAATTTGAAAAACGGTCAAGTTATGTTAACTCTTAGAAAACAACTAGTTAATGGATTTGAAAGCGATGACGTTAAGATGTTGTCTTCTTTTGAGGGCATTACTGTCGGAGACTGTACTTTAGCAACTGTTGATTCCTTTAACAATTATGGTGTTACTATCAAGTTTTTAAAAAACTTACGTGGTTTTATTCCAAAAGCTGAAGTATCTGATGCTTTTGTTAAAGATGCCAGTAAATTTTTAAAAGAAAATGAAATTGTTAAAGTTAAGATTTTGGAAGTTAATGAATCAAAAAATAGAATTATTGCATCTTGTAAATTAAACTCTAAGGAAGAAGTATCTGAACTAAATGAAGTGTTTGAAACATTGATACTTGGAAGATCTTTGGTAGAATGTATTGTAGTCGAAAAGACCAAGGACTCTCTTGTCGCTGAATTAGCCCAAAACAGATTGATTAGAGGTGTTGTTTACGTGGGACATCTATCCGATCAAAGAATTGAACAAAATAGGGCTTTGATCAAAAAAATTTCTATTGGTGACTCTATAAGCTGTTTAGTAATTGACAAAGATAACAAAACTAAAGTTATGAATTTATCTATGAAACAATCACTGATTAAAACAGCCACTGACAAAACTTTACCAACATCTTTTGAAGATGTTGTAAAAAATACCGAGGCTGTTCCAATGTTCGGTTACATTAAGTCTATTTCTTCTAAAGGTATTTTTGTTGCTTTCAATGGTAAATTTGTTGGTTTAGTATTGCCTTCTTATACCGGATTATCCAGAGAAGAAGACATGAACTCTAAATTCTACCAAGAACAAAGTGTGAAAGTTTATCTATTGCGAACTGATCCAGAAAATCAGAGATTTTTGCTATCATTCACTCCACAGACTACCCAAAGCTCATCTAAAAAGTTCATTACTGAAGTTATCAATCCTGTTGATACATCAATTAAGACAACGCAAGATTTAACCAATGGGAACAAAATTAAAGTTATGGTAAAGTCTGTAAAAAATACTCAGATTAATGTTATTGTTAGTGACAACATTCATGGTAGAATTGATTTATCTCAGGTATTTTCTTCTTTGACTGAAGTTAAACCTCTAGCTTCTAAGTTTAAAAAAGGAACAACCTTTGAAGCTTTTGTAATTGGCGTTCACGATGTAAAGTCTGCTCAATTCTTGCCTATCTCGAATAAATTTGACAAGAATTCTTTGTTAGAATTATCTTTGCTATCTGATTCTGTTAAACCTCTAAATGAATTTAAAAAGAACGATAAAGTTTTAGGGTACGTTAATAATGTTAGCGGTAAGTGGCAGTGGATTACTATTAACCCGTTGGTTAAAGGGAAAGTTACTGAAAATAACACTAGCTTGCTTGTTGGTGACTTTGCTGAATTTGAAGTTTCAGAAATTGATGAGGAACATAACAACGTTCTATTAACTCCTGCTTCATCTGAAATTGATATAACTAAAATGCAAGTGGGTGATTCTGTAGATGCTACAGTTTTGAAAATATTTCCATCCTATGTTTTACTCAAAATCAAAAACACAAATCATCTGGTAATATCGTACATTACTGATGTTTTACCAGATTTTACATCAAACGATATTTCAAAATACTATAAGGTAGGCGAATCTTTGAAAGCTACTTTAAAGTCTATTGACGTTGCATCTAACAAAATTAAAGTTTCATTAATCTCTAAACCCCAAATTATTTTTGAGGAAATAAGCACTAATTCAAAGGTACAAGGTTTGGTTAAAAAAATTACTGCTAAAGGTGTTTTCTTGTACATTTCTGATTCACTTGATGCTTTTATTCCAGTATCTAAGATTTCTGATTCTTATTTAAAAGATTGGCAAAAACAATTTGCTCCATTACAAGTCAGACAATGTAAGGTTGTTTCTTGTGAGGATGAATCCACAATTTTGGCTACCTTGAGAGAATCTGAAGTTAATGGAGAGTTAAAAGTCAAAAAGACTTTTGACGATGTTGAGATTTCTGGTGTATATGATGGTGTAGTCAGAAACGTTACAGAATTTGGTGTTTTCGTTAAGATTTCAGGGTTTGACAACGTAGTTGGATTAGCTCATAAAACCGAAATCAGTGATGATGCTAATGCTTTAGAAGGCAAAGATTTAACTGATTTGTTTGGAGAAGGTGATGAAGTAAGATGCTTTGTAATGAAAAAGAACAGCTCTAAGAAACAAGTTTCTTTATCGTTGAAGGGTTCAAGATTTAAACAAGAAGAGGAAGAAGAAGATGGTATGGAAGTAGAAGAAGATGAAAAAGATGAAGATGTTATGGATGTTGACTTTGATAATGAATCTGATAGTGATTCTGATAACGAGGTTGCTTCCAAACAACCTGAATTATCTCAAGATGGACTATCTTTATCTGCTGGCTTTGATTGGACTGGTAAAATCTTAGAACAAGTTAACCAAGAAAATGATTCTGACAGTGATTCTGAAGATGAAGAAGATTTTACCAAAAAGCCAACTTCTGGCAATTCAAAATCTAAAAAACCAGTGGACAAAACTATAGCTTTATCTACTGATACTCCACAGTCTAATGCTGATTTTGAGCGTTTGATTTTATCTGATTCAAACAGTTCTATTAACTGGTTGAATTACACTGCCTTCCAATTAACTGTTGGTGAGATCACCAAAGCAAGAGAAATTTTGGAAAGAGCTTTGAACACTATAAACTATAGAGAAGAACAAGAAAAATTGAACATTTGGGTTGCCAAATTAAATTTGGAATTTACTTTTGGGGACTCTTCTTCTTTGCAAGAAACCTTTGTGAAGGCTTGTTCTTACATGGATGATTATGTCATTCATTTGAAACTGATTACGATTTATACTGTTGCAAACAAGATTGAGGAAGCTGATAAATTGTACGGTAAAGCGTTGAAAAAGTTTGGTTCAGAGAGACCAGCTATTTGGGAAAAATATGGTGAATTCTTGCTAGCTAATGACAAAAATGATGAAGCTCATTTAGTTTTAGCAAAAGGTTTGAAACAATTGCCAACTAGAGAACATATTTCTTTGGTTAAAAAATTTGCTCAATTAGAGTATAAACATGGTGATTTGGAGCAAGGTAGAACTTTAATGGAAGGGTTAATTGTCGACGCTCCAAAAAGAATTGATTTATGGAATGTTTACTTAGACATGGAAATCAGAAGAAAAGAAAAGAAGAGAGTTGAAGAATTGTTTGAAAGGTGTTTGTCTAACTCAAAATTGAACAAAAAACAAGCCAAGTACTTCTTCAAAAAGTGGGTTGAATTTGAGGAAAGTTTAAATGATTCTAAGATGGTTGATTACGTTGCTGCTAAAGCTAGTGAATATATCAGAAACAACTAATTTGATGAAACTTTGACTGTGCATTTTTATCTTATGGTTATATATTGTTAAATAATTATTTTATCAATAACATAAACAGAACATTGTTTAATGTATATTAAGCAAAAAAAAAAATTAAGTTTAATTTTTATCGATCGAGGCTGTTTGGTGAACTTAATAGTGTCAGCAAATCGCAACATTGTCAAGTAATAAAATCTAATTTAGATTATCTGTAAGCATCTATATTGCAGTGAAATGAAGAAGTTTAAACAAATCTTCAAAAAAACAAACACAAAAATGTGATCATTAAGTAGTGTTTTTTGGATTACAAAAAAGAAAAAAAATATTTAATCATACAACTATTTAAGGTACATCAGTATCATTCAATAGAATAAGAATTCTTAATCATAAATTAGCTGCATTGATGTTTTTTTTTGGAGACGGAATAAGTACCATAGAACGGATGGATTCATTTAATCTAACTAAGTTAGCCTTGCTATACTACAATTACATAAGCAGTAATAATATTTCATATGCCAAATGTATGGCAAATCAAACTAGTATGAATAAAAGATCCTTTCAAAAATTGTGTGTAACTGAACTTAAAGAGTTTTTAACAGTTTACAAATATCTAAAAGAGCAAGACGAACATGCAGAAGTGGATCTGATATCTTTCTCTTTGCTATTAAATCATCTAAAAAGTACTTATAATCACACAAATAATAAAATCTCAACAAACAAGACAAGTAAAATTATGTTTCTTATTGTTGGACTAATAGTTTTTACACTGTTTACTATTGCAATGTATTTGTCTGTTTCATTGAGGTACAAATACGTTACTCCAGCAAATTCAACAATAATAGATGAAGAGGTAAATTGTATGGGTAAGAGAACTCGGTACACTGACACATCTATCTCTGAAAAAAAACCTTTAACCAATTGCTCCACTACAGCGTCTATTGAATCTCAAACGTGCTCTCCAATATCAAATCTAGATTTTTAAACACCTGCATTGAGAGATCATGCATTAAATAATAAAAAAGGATTATTTTTTGACATGACATCTAAACAAGGAATAGGAATATGGAAAACCCATTTGAAGAAATTTGTGGATGATGAAAGCTCCAAAAACTGCAATATGAGTTATAAGCATAAAACAAAGAGTGTCACATGTAGTGAGAATAATAGCTCTGCAGAAGACCATGGAAATGGAAATACCATCAATGAACCTAATAAAATTGATGCCAGATTATGCGATCTCAACGGAAGACTATTCAAGCGAATATATATTGCTGAACTTGGATTATGGATGTCAAGGCAAAAATATGTTGATTTATTTAGCTGATGTTCTCAAATAGCTTTCCATTATTAAACATTTATAAATTAAAAAAATAATTACAAGAGTGTTTGGTTTTCATATATACAAGTTTGAAAAATTACAAATCTTCATAGGAATCATGCATTTCGTTACTGAACATGATGGATTTTTTATAAATTTCAAATAAATGCCAAATTTGTTCTTGAGAGGCTTCCAAGCAATTTATATTTGAATACAACTCCCAGTCGGTATTAAGTTTCAAAAATCTATACATTTCATCAGTAGGTACAAATTTCAAATTAGTTGCAATGCTTTGAGAGGGCTTATTAGAAATACAGTCTAACAAATCATGAAGTGCTATTCCTTCATCGACGGACAATGCCAATACCTCAGGTTTTGTTTTAATTTCAAAAAGCGTTAACGGACCCTTTCTATTAAAATTCGGAGAGGACATTTGCTCTTTGCTCAAATTGTCAAAAATCAAAGTTTCAGGGTACTCTTGTTTTAAGTAGTCTTTGTAAGCAGACGCATTAAGTTGGCTCTTTTTGGATTTGTCTACAAAATGACATTCTTCTGATATAAATGATGCAATAGGATTAATGTCGAGTACACTTTCCAATTTCATTGTAAATTTAGATCTGTATTTTAGGTTACTTGCATTATTAGAACTCAAATTGGATTTTTGTATCAGTTTCATAGCAGTTGTGCAGTCAATAAAAAAGTATTTAGGTTTTGGATCTTTATGTATCTTTTCTGTCAATTTATCATCAGAGTGAACCTTTGTGGCTTGGGAATACAGTGTTTTCAATGCTGCATTAGTATAGAAATTATTTTTTTCAATAACATCATTCGTTACACTACTTGACGGTTGCATTTCATCTAGACCTGATAAATTGTAAACTTCTATAGTATTATCCAAATCTTCTAAATCAAGCACAGGACTATCAAATTTAAAGTCTTTTTCACTGTCATATTTTTTGGACGCTCTAACAAGATCAAGTTTTGGAAGAATTTCATTATAAAAGTAGTTTCCAGTTATTAAAGTTTTAAATTCAGCATTGATTCTATGAAAAGTGACAGGGGTTGAGCCTAAAAACAAAATCATGTTATTATATTTGGTAAAGAAAGAAGATTTTTTCAAAAGTGATTGATTGATCATATTCTTAGATGTCCATCTCATTGTTTGCACCATATGAATGTCATTCAAAGGAACTTCACTCAAATTGTTCAAGTATTTTTTCACTTTTTTAGAGGGTGATTGCAAAATGTGCTTCTTTGGATTGAGCAGCTTATTAAGTATGGAAGAAGTGTTATTGAAATCATACATATATTCCAAAAGAACAATGTCTTTAGAAGTGCTATTTAATTTCAAATGATCAATAAACACGCTTTTCATAATACTTTCATCCAAAATATCAGTTGCAGCAGTTGGTGTTTCTCTTAAATTAATGCTACTATTTGTTTTGATACTAACAAAGTTCCCATTTAGCATAGATTTATGACTCAAAAGTGATGTCGCCGTTAAATGTCTAGCTGTATTTAAACAAGTGCTTGTTAGCGCATATCCTCTGAACATCTTGGCACTTAAAGGTAATTTTTAGAATATAGTTCTTCTGATTTAAGTTAATAAGAGCACAAAGAACTATCTTTGAATGGATAACTATGATGCTCTGGACTATTTATCAATACTGAAGTACATAAGAACGCAAGTATAAACAAAAAATTGAGCTTCCTAATATGGATATGTAAGGGGTCACATGACTTACAGGTGAGATCCGCTGAATTTTTCGTCAAGCCAAATAATGCTTCATATTTCTTGAGGCTCATCAATGTTTTGAAAGTGAAAAGATGTTGATTCTCTTTGTTTCAATATATATATAGAGAAAGCTTAGCTGATCACCAAATAAAGAGTTTTCAGTTTTGGAGAAGTACCTGAAAGTGTGTTATCTAATTTATTTTACTGTAAAATAAACAAAATGACCAACTTTGAAGAACAAGATATTTTAGGTTTGAATAAGGCTTATGAACAAGCTTACATCTCTTATAAAAAGGAAGGTGGAATTCCTATTGGAGCTTGTCTAATTAATAATGTGACAGGTCAAGTTCTCGGTGTTGGTCATAATGAGAGAGTTCAAAAAGATTCTCCCATTTTACACGGTGAAACTTCTTGCTTAGCTAACATTGGTAGATTGCCTGCCAAAATTTACAAGGTATGTACTTTATACACCACACTCTCTCCTTGCGCTATGTGTTCAGGTACTTGTATTTTATATGATATCAAAAGAATTGTTATTGGTGAAAACAAAACATTTCTTGGTGAAGAAGAGCTTTTGAAATCCAGATCTGTTGAGTTGATTGTTGTGGACGATGAAAGATGTAAAAACATCATGGCTGAGTTTATCAGTGAAAAGCCAGAACTTTGGAACGAAGATATAGGTGAGGAATAGATGTTCTCTTTTATTTTGTTACGATTTATTTTATCTTTACCGCTGGCTGCGCATGAACAAATTTAAAACCGCAAGGAGCGTTAGGCTTCAGCAGATGTTTTTCAATCTTTATGCATCAAATTAGAACGATAAATTTTAGGCAAAGAATATATATTTATATATGATTTGCAAGATTTTGTGAAATGGGAAAAATGGCGATCAAGTGCAGACGAATTGAAATCACGAAAACAGCAGAGTAATCTTGTTCTGTAAAAAAGTCCAGTGGCAATTTCTCTTGATGAATGTTTGATATAATGTTCAAAGGCACGGAAGAATGTTATTTTTTATGACTAACAGTTGATTTTATTAAAAAACAGTTTAAAAACACCAAGAGAAGATATGAGAACAAATTAGCAATGTCTCATTCGGTTAGCAAAAATCAATACCAAGGTTCAATTTATTTGTTTCTTTTTGTTTCAAGCATGTTTTCAAATCTCTTGATACACTTGCTCATGGTGTGATTGACATCTTCATAGTATGCAGCACTAATACTGAAACCTCCGCTGTAGGAAATCATACTGCAACTAAAAAAGTCTGGAGGTCTTTTAGCCTGGGAGAAAATGCTTTTAACTACATTGTATTTTTTAGAAGAATCATGTTTAAAGTTCAGTGACAAATTTGAAAGAACAAAAGTAAAAGTTGGCAATTCTGGATTGTCTGAAATGCTACGCTCTTTTTTGTCTACCCACAACTTCTCTTGATTCAAGTAATTGTTATTACCAACTTCTCTCAAATCATCAACTGCAATAGGAACTGCCAACTGAATTAAGTCATGCACTTTTTGAATAAAGAGCCATTGAGCTTCACTTCCATTCACTATTTCTTTAGAAGTTATTGTAGGAGTTACATTAGCAATAAATGTAATCAATAAACCCAGAGTTGATTTTGGAACAATTGCTCCATCTATCTGCAATCTTTCTCTCAAATCTACAGGCATTGCAAATTTACACTTGACATCTTTTCCATCATATGTTGAGATAGCTAACATTGCTACTATAAAAGAGTTTAGCGAAACAGCACGAGCCTTACATTCTCTAATTATTTTAGATACACCGGGTCCGTCTTGAAAGGATACCAGATGAGAACCCTCAATAGCAGTATTTGGTTTGACCTTCACATTGGCAACATCAAAATATGGTGTTTCTAAATCATCGTATTTTAAATTAAGCGGTCTATTATAGACCTCTTTGTTTACTGGATAGGGGTCTAGAACACCTGTGGAGGAATTCCAAGCTAGAGTTCCAGGTTGTTCACTTTCACCATTCAATAGTGATAAAAATGAATTCACAGCACTGACACCTGAAATACCATCAAATAGGACATGAGAGTACAGAAAACCAATAAAATTTTCTTTGTAATTCAACAAAATTTTCCAATTTGGGTTATGTGCAGAGTTTATATCTTTGTTCACCGGAAAAGCTGATTCAGCAAATGTGTGTAAAAACTTACCGCTATCCATTTTCAAATCAGTCACTTCTAGCAACCCATCAAGTAATTCACCTTTAAATTCTTCCAAGGTGTGTATTTTCAACATAGGCGTTTCATTATTTATGTAGTAGATTCTAGCTCTTAATAATGGTTCATTTGCCAATAATTTCAATATAATTTTTTGTTTGATCTCTTCAGCTGATAGCTCAATTTGGCTATCTAATTGGGCTGTAATGAAGATTTTAGTCGAAAACTCATTTAGTTCTCTATAGAAAAAGTGCTGTTGGAAAGAGGATAATTTTCTGAATCCCTGTGCCTCTAAAGACATATTGACTATATCTAGCTTGTGATCTGGTCACGTAGTTACTCTTTAACAGTAATGCTGCGCTGTGGTTGTTTGTAGGTGTAATCAAGTTTGTGAGAGAGATATCACCATTTTATACAACAATTTTTCTTGCTTATGTATGACTCTTAATTGAAAGATCATGAAGCTTGTAATTCATATTACTCCTTTTAAATCCACTGTATTATTACTCTTCAGCTCATTGCATGTTACTATGGTAAGGCGTTCGGCAACTATCGAAGAAAAAGACCCCAAAGTCCGAATTTATAGAGCTACTGTGGAATGTAACACAGTATAGGAGTGAGCACAATACTGTAGCTATGAGGTTAAAATTTGTGGTTTATAAAAAGAAAATTAAGGAATTATTGAACAAGTTTTTTGTTTGATGATTACCTGCAAAAATTTGGGACAAAACTCTCGGTAATTACCGATTTTCACCCCTCATGTGATGTAGAGCATATTTAGTGAGGAGTCAGATTGAGCATGTTTATTGAGTCACATGACATACTTGCTTGCTAATTTGTTTAATCAATTGCCAAGCAAAGCCAATATTGAACTGCAAGGTTATATTCCCTTCCTGATTCTTTTCTGGGTTAGAAAGTTTAAAGCTAGTACGCTTAAATAATAAAAAATACAACTGAAAGTTTTGTATAAAACAAAATATGAATATATACAGCTTTAGTTTCCAAGTCGGTTGGAAGCTTAGTATATGTAGCAGGTACCAGAAAAGAATTATAAAAACAGTACTCTTAAAGATGACTATTTAGCAAGTAGGCACAGATCATTCAACCTTCCAACTTCTTTATGCTTTCTTAGGTCTGCCTCTTTTTTTTTTCTTTGAGGAATACCCTCTTGACGAATCAGTTTCTAGTTCGTCATCCTCTTCCTCATATGGATCGATCTTTCTTTTTCTGCTTGAATCCGATTCTCGCTCTTCAGAAGATTGTTCGATCAACTCACCTTCCTCATTCAATTCTATGTCACCTAGTTCATCTTCAACCTGGTTTGAATCATTGACTTCTTCGTCCTCATTCAATACCTCATCGTCTTCATTGGATTCTTCGTCTGCTTCATTAGAGTCTCTTTCTTCTTCATTTAATTCTCTCTCTTCTTCATTCTTCTGCTTCTCTTCATCATTCTTCTGTTTCTCTTCATCATCGCTCACCTCAAATTGTTTTAACCAAGACTTATCATCATCTGCATAAGATACGTTTTTCCTCTTTACTTGCCTGCCACCAGCAATGCTGTCCAAAGCCTTTTTCTCTGCTATTAATCTTTCCTTTTCAATTTCTGCAGCAATATCTAACTGGTAAATTTCAGGTAACTCCTTTTTCTGAATCAACCTCGTGTGAATACCTTCTTTAAGATCCTTTGCTCTTCTTTCTTTGTCCATTTCCCTAAAGATTTTTAAATCGTTCTCACCTCTTGCCAGAATCTCATTGATTTTTTCATCGTACTCTTCTTCTTCCTCTTGCTCATCATCCTTTGCTTCCAATTTTTTCTTTCGTTGTTCTTCTCTTTCAAGATTCTTCCTTTGTCTTTCTTCTTCCTTTTTCAAAAGGTCTCTTAACAATGTTTCTTGCTCTTCAGCAGTACTCTTATTGTCAAATTTCCCTGCTTGAATAACCTTACCGTCTAATTCCAGCTTACTTCTAGCTTTTTCCAAAATAGCTTCTTCTACAGAATCTTCAGTTATTAACCTCAAAATTCTAACCTCATTCTTTTGACCAATTCTATGAGCTCTGTCTTGAGCTTGTAAATCTTGATGGGGATTCCAATCCGAATCAAAAATAATAACAGTATCAGCTGTTTGTAAATTCAGCCCTAGACCACCTGCTCTTGTAGATAACAAAAAGCAAAAATATGGAGAATCTGGAGCGTTAAACTCATTTAACATTATGGTTCTTTCATCAGTCTTTGTACCACCATCTAACCTAAAATACTTGATGCTCAATTCATGCAGAAAATCTTCCATAATGTCCATGACTGTAGTCATTTGGAAAAAGATTAAAACTCTATGATTAGTTGCTTTCAGTTTAGGTAAAATAGACCTTAGTAGAGCAAATTTACCTGCTGTTCTGTGTATGGTACTATTCACTTGGCCTTTCTGTACAAGGGAATCCTCGACTTGTTCAAAAACAAATGGATGGTTACATATCTTTTTCAATTGCATAATTTGATTATTGAAACCTTTGGCTTGAAATGATTTTGAAGCTGTATCATTGGATGTATAAATCTTTTTGTATCTTAGCATTTGTTCATAAAGAATTTGTTGAAGAGATGATTTTTTACATTTAACAACCATTTCAATTTTTGAAGGCAGCTCTTTCTCAACATCTTTTTTTAATCTTCTCAATAAGAAAGGTCTCAAAACTTTATGCAATCTTCTGATAATTAGCAAAGTTTCTTCTTCAGTCAATTCTAATTTATCTTGAGATCCTGTATTTGCAAAAGGGGTATTAAACCAATCATCAAAAGACTTTCCACTATTAAAAATCTTAGGTAACACAAAATTCATTAATGCCCACAACTCTGGTAGATTGTTTTGTAAGGGAGTTCCAGTAAGAATCAATCTGTAATCAGTATGGTAAAACTTGTTGATGGTCAAAGACAACTTTGATTCCGCATTTTTCATTCTGTGACCTTCATCAATGATCATGTGAACCCATTTGATCTTGCTTAAAACTGCTTTTTCTCTTATAATATATTCAAATGTGGTTAGGCAGACATCAAACTCCAAGTTTTTTAGCCGTTTTTGCATTGATTTTCTTTCATTTGGGGATCCCTTGTAAGCTATAACACTTAAGCTAGGAGCCCATCTTTTGAATTCGTTAACCCAATTCGTCATCGTAGACAAAGGAACTAAAACTAAAAATGGACCTTTAATTCCTTTTGTTTCATACAAATATGTCAATAAAGACAACGTTTGAACAGTCTTTCCTAACCCCATTTCATCTGCTAAAATACCATTTAATTTATTGTTGTACAGAGAAATCATCCATTCTAAACCTTTCACTTGGTAGTCTTTTAGTTCACCACCAACTAAAATAGATGGTTGTTGCGAAATATGTTCTTTGATTTTATGCGCTACAGAGTAGTAATCAACATTGCCTTCATCATCATTTTCTTCTTCAATTTCATCATTATTAACAAGTTCTGCTTTGGCGTCTGTGTTTTGTTTTATTTTTTGTTTTGTATAGTCTTGTTGGTCCTTAACAGCGTTTGCTAAAGACTGTAAAAAACTGTTCGTTTGTTTCAATAATTTGGTGATTCTTGTATCTTTTGTTTGATCCAATAATTTAACATAAGCCTCTTCATCGTTTTCTTTCAAAGCTTGCAGTCTCTTTTTTGCGTTTCTTTCGATTCTTCTACTGTCTTCTTTCAAAAGCATCGTATTATATTGTTGATGTTGTTTTAATTGCATTTTTAAAATTGAATCAACGGCAGGAACTACATTTTCATCTTTTCTAGTTTTAGAAAAGATTTCCATAACACCAACAGCATCATTTTTCAATTCCATATTCAGCCTGTTTTTGCTTTCATTTTCAATCCGCAAAATACTTTGCTCAACAAAGTCTGTGTCTGCAAATGAAAGTTTTTTCAAAGCCCCATAGGTATTGCTTACTTCAACAGTGTTCAGAACATATTTTCTTTCCACCAGTAATTGTTTGTTATATGCATGGTATTCTACTATATCGCCTCTTAAGTTCTTTTGGACGTTAGCCAGTTGTAATTCCCTGATTCTCGTTAGTACCATGTTCATAGTTTCTTCTATTTCTTTATTATAGGAGGCTTTATCCCCATTAATATCAACGCTGTGTTCATCATTCTTGTGTGTGTTTTGAATCTTCACCTCATCGAGAACCATTAGTATTGTATAAAGATCATCTAGAGCATATTCTCTAAACAAAGAAATAGTAAATTGATACAACTCTAATATCTTATAGAGTCTAATGCCCAAAGGAAACTCGCTGGGATATACCTTGGCAAATTCCAATTGTTCAAACGAAATTAACTTTTCAGAGTTATGATGAGTTTTTAGATCTAAATCATTGTTTTGAGTGGAATACATCTTCTTGATATTATAGATCTTTTGTTGTGTTCTTAAAGGTAGTTCAAATGTGTCAATTTGAATAAATGGATCATTTATAGTTTGAATTTCAGCTTTTTCTTGATCTTTTGAAACATTTGCAACGTAGGTTTGTAAAGTTATTGGAAGTTTGATAGGCAACGGCTCCTTTTTATTAGTGGCTTGTTGTTGAGATTGACTTTGCAGGCGTTGTTGGTTTTGCAATGGTTGCTGGCTTTGCAGGCGTTGTTGGTTTTGGAGTGGTTGTTGGTTTTGAAGTGGTTGTTGGTTTTGAAGTGGTTGTTGGTTTTGAAGTGGCTGTTGGTTTTGAAGTGGTTGTTGATTTTGAAGTGGTTGTTGGTTTTGAAGTGGTTGTTGGTTTTGAAGGGGTTGCTGGTTTTGCAATGGCTTCTGGTTTTGAAGTGGTTGCTGTTTTTGAAGTGGTTGCTGGTTTTGAAGCGTTTGTTGATTTTGTTGACTTTGCTGAGCCTTTTGCTGTTGTTTTATTTGATACATTTTCATTCCTATATGTTGAACCAATGGTTTGTAATGTTCTATACTGCTGTTTCTAACGTTTTCTTCAATGTAATTCATTAATTCTGATGAAATAGGCTTCTTTTGCATAATCATTTGAAAGCATTTGGTTTGTGCCAAAAGAAGTTCATCTTGTTTTAATGGCAGTCCTGTCCGTGTGTTGTGCCTTTCTGGTCTATAGGCGGATGGCTTTAAATTATTCAATGGTTGCTGTTGTTTTGGTTTATCCTGTTGATCTTCAGACTTCTGTGGTTGAGGTGGGGCATTGGTCTTTGAAAAATTTTGCTGTTCTGAACGTGGAGATATAACAGGCTCATTAAAATCTCTTGGACTGTTATTTGATGCTTGGTTGTTGAAACCACCATTTGAAGTTTGCTGGTTTATATAGGGATACTGTTGTGAAGGTCCCTGCAGCGGAGAAATTTGCTGTTGCTGCTGCTTCTGTTGTTGCTGTTGTTGTTGCTGTTGTTGCTGCTGTCTTCTCTTCTGCATAGCTGCTTCTTTCAAAAAATTAGTAAAAAACTGAAATTGCGGCATTGTAGCTAGTTGTTCAGGTGAAAACTTCTGTTTCATCATTTGCCACTGCAGAAGACATCTGTTAATTTCTTCTTCAGTATATATTCTACCATTCTCAATAAAAGGCGATGCCTGTGACGGTAACTGGTTTACTGAGGTATTTGTGCTGTTTGTATTTCCTGTATTCATCCTACAAAAACTGTGCACGAGGTCAAATAAAAATGTGCTTCTATACGATTGAAACGGGTGAAAAAAGTCCCAGGGTGGCTTCTATATAAATAAATAGAATTGATATTCAATTTTTGAATGACAAAGACTTCAGCTTTTGTTGTTAGTGCGGCGCTATGGTGAACTGATAGTACCTTAGGATGGGCTATGTTTCCAATAGCTAGGCGAACAAATTTTTCTAATAGACGAAAAAACAATGTACATATCGGAATTATTGTATTTTAAAAATATGTCACATGACCACAAGCACAACGATGCTTGCCAGAAGAGCATAAGCACAATGGTTGTAGGCAACCAAGAGCGAGGGGAATATTAAATTTCGACTCATGTTACTGCTTATTGGAACAGCGACATATCAATATCATTGTCATCTTCATTGGTGTTGGAGTTTGCTCCTCGAAGTATGTCCAGATCAAGATCGTCATTTTCGTTTTCGTTAAGATTTTCATTGCTGTTAGACATCTGATTCATGAAACTGTTGTTTTCATTTTCTTCATTGTTCCCGTTGTCAGAGCCACCAAATAACTCCATCATTTCAGCGTCGCCATCTTCGTTTTCACTTGCTTGTCTATCTAGCTCACTCATGTTTGGAGCTGCCTCTCCAGTGTTCTCTGCATTATTATCATCATCATCTTCCTCACTAAACAAAGCATCCACATCCTCATCTTCCTCGCCATGATCTTCATCTTCATCCTGCTTTTCTTCAGTAGCGTGCTTCTCTGTTTCTTCCGCTTCCTCATCTTCTTCCTCATTGTATTCTTCTTCCTCTTCCTCCTCTTCACTGTCGTTGTCTGATTTTAAGCCTCCTCCTCTTACAATTCTCACTTTTCCTTCCAATACTGAAATTTCCTTGTCTATCTTTTTGATTCTGTCCATTATTCTTTCTTTCATAAATTGATTCTTGCAACTTTCAAATGATTTGATATTATTCTGTTTTACTGTCTGTAGTGAGTTCAATTCTTCAAGCAAACCAGCTAATTCATCGTCGTCTTCATCTTCCTCTTCATCCTCATCTTCTTCTTCTTCATCCTTATTCTTCAATTCATTGCTAATGTTTTCGGAAAATAATTCATTCATATCATCCTCTTCCTTGTTGCCAGAATTTCTTTCCCCTGAGCCATTTGGCTTCGATGATTCCGTTGTACCAGGTGACTCTAGCAGAGCTTTTTCTAGTTCTAGCTCCAAGTCACTCTCTTCTTCCTCAACTTCCAAGTCTTCGTCTTCATCGTCCTCGTCAGATGGTGTGTTACGACCAGTAGTAGGTTTTTGTTGCTGAATAACATTTTTCAACTTATTCTTCAAGTCATCTCTTTTGTCATCAACAGCGTCATTTTGAACTAAATAACCTTGATTGCCTGTATCTATCGCAGAAGAGTTGTAATTGTTTGAATAGTTATTATTGCCCATTTCACTTTCAGATACAAAATCAAATTCCACACTCTCTGCTGCCATATCTTTTGATACCAATTTGTTCAGAGTAAAATCTAGCTTCTGAATTTCATGCAGTGATAATTGCTTTCTCTGCCTTCTTTTGGCTACATTATAAAGAGGCGGTGTCAATCCATTTTTGCACATGTTGTAAACACTATTAGATATAGTTGGTTTTTCAATCAGATTTTGTTTATTATTGACCAAGCTTGAAAGCATCAGCTCATGTCTTTTCTTATTTTTGAAATCAAATCTTTTCAGCCATTCGTAGCCTTTCAATGTTTCATTATAATCTTGTTCATAAAAATCGTTATACACTTGGTCTACAGGATCTTCTGAAGTCAATAAGATCTCATCGTGACATATTTTTTCAAATTGCAAAGAAAAAATCTCTTCTATGGTATTAATCTTCTTATAAATGTACACTATTTCGGTAATGTTCCCATTTTTGACCATGTTTCTTCCTGAATCTGTACTTTTATAAACCTCTGTTATTGTGGGTAGATCAAGAAGCTCGCATGCATAGATCTCAGTCCCTTCTAACCCAAGTTTATTTAAATTCACAATAACTACCAGCTTTCTCAATCCAAGATATTGAATAGTCAGAGCATCATCGTAATTCAAAAGTTCAATAAGATTGGTGTCTTTACTTTGAGATAATAAACCTTGTTGTAAGTTATTTGACACTCTTAAAATAATACTGCTTTCAATAAGTGGATCTCGTTCTTCAGCAACATTTCTATTATCGATGGCGTTGTTTTTGACGGTGGTTGGAATATTGAGTTTAATTCTAGGTAGCATGATTTTTTCACTTGAATTAAAAATTTAGAAATATTGAAAGTTCTCAAAAACCAAATTACGTTCTTCTTTTTAGTGGTTATGTAGATTCTATCTGCTCGGTCGCTACACTTCTTAGTATTTACTTTAAGTGCTCAACTGAAGACCTCAGCTTTCTCCATCGATTCCACTTCCCTAAAGCCGCCAGGAACAGCCTTAAATCCGATGCAAGTTGGTCCCGCGGCTTGATCATGGCTTTAGATCACGTGACAATAAAGCCCGCGCTGTCTTTGAACGATACCCTTCCAGTACCACCAGCGAATTGTGCCAGTTATACGACCTAACAATGAACCAAACTTCAAAGTATCACTAAGATTTTTTTTCTATATATACAATTTTCTTTTTGACTTACATAAAAACTATTCTTTACTTGTTTTTCATTTATTTGGTTGTTTGTGTAAAGTGTTGGCAAGAGCCCAAAAAGCAGTTGCTGTGCAAGACTGTAGCAGTACTTCTGAGTTGCGCAGGTCATGTGAGTAAACAAAAGTTGTTGACAACCGCTTTTATGCCATACGCTATAATTAGCTAATGCTGTATAAGAAGACAGAGCCCTTTTTGTCTTTTTATTTTAGTATACGTAAAAAGGAGAGAAAGCAGGTTGCAATGGTGAAAAAACCAGGTTTCATAACTGAAAAGCAGCAAACTGTCCATTAAAATGATTCATGAACTTTCTCCCATTCAAAAATTTTTCAATTGTAGAGAGCAAATCAAAAGGTTCAGTTCAAGTGTTTATGTCGGCTGTCAGCTAATAGACAGCTATAATATTGACATTGTGGAGCTTCAAAAGCTTGTTAGAGAAATTATCATCGATGATAATAATAAACAGCTTTTAGCGCAAATCAAAACACGAAATGCAACTGTTCATCTTTTAGATATAGACTCTGTGGATTTCACTAAATTTGTGTATGTTCTGGATGATTCAGCTTTCACAGGAACTCAAGATGAAAATTTGGTTTATGAAATGGTGAAAAAGAAGTTTGATACTGATGTTGACGTGCCTCAGTGGAGACTTGTGTATTTGCCTAAATTGAACTATTTGATCTTCAACTTCGGGCATGTTTTCTTCGATGGAATGTCGGGAGTAAATTTTATGAAGCTGGTAATGGATAAGTTGGAACATCTGGAGGTCAAAGGGTCTGTTATTCCTGACTATCATAAGGCCTTTGACCGAATTTGTGTTGACAAATCACTGCTTGATTTGAATGTTATCGATGTTTATCCAAGAGCTACTTTGAATTTCCAAAATGTCTACTCAATCATCAGACATAAGATTGTAGCTGATCTGATGGAGAGCATCTACGTTAAACTTGTTCGGTGGTTTCCATACTTGCTAAGATTTACAGCTTTCCAATATTATAACAGATTTCAAACTCAGCAGAAACCTCTTCCAGGCAAGCATTTGGTGAATCACAAACTGATTAACATATCATCAGCAGACACGAGAAAATTGATCGGTTTTTGTCGTCAAAACAATTTTACCTTGAACACCTTAATTGTGACGTTATTTGCGTTGACATCACCAAAGTCAACAGAGCCAGAAAACTTTGTCAACAACATTGATATACCATTCAATCTTAGAACAAGAATTCCAGAGGTGTCACAATACAAAAATATCATGGCTATGTTGGTGGCCCCAGCGTCCTTCCAAACACCTATAATAACACCCTTGAGCCGCTGGGGCAAAAACAAAGATTGCAAGATGAATGTGAAGGATTACGTTTTATCATATGCTAGCACATTTGATAACAGCATAAAAACTGAAATTGAATCATTCAAACCGCTGAAAGCGATGTCCTTGATCAGCTTATTCGCTCCTAAAATGAAAGAAACACAAGAAATTATGGACTACAAGAGCTTTGATGTGCTTCTGCCAGCCAATCCGTCTCTGAAAAATGACTTTGAAGTCAGCAACCTCGGACTGTTCCACAACTATCCCTTGGTTAAGGACGCTATCTTCAACCAGTCACACAACATGAGGCCCAGTCACATGACCGCCTCCGTTATTGGCTCAGTTAAAGGTGGAACCAACATCAGCTGCATGTACTCCAACGACGATTTCCCCCATGACTACCTCACCAGTTGGCATGTGAGATTTGAAGGGATGGTGAAAGCCTTGTTGTCGGAGATTTAGCAAAAAACCGACCATCTTTTCCGCACAATCTCCATGGAGAGTCAGAGTGCTTTAATATTCACTATATAACAACCCAAGATTTAACCTTACTTAAGGACCACGCCGAAAGGCATCCGAGTGTGTAGTGCGGCGGCTGCTGATTGGTTATTTGTTTCTCCGATTTATCCTTGCCGCCCTCTTGCTGTTTGAGCAGCCAATTATGATTATTTGCTGATTAGAAAAGAGCTATCGGATAGTGCGTTTTTTGCTAGCTTCCTCATTAGGAAATTATATGCGATAATGCAACAAGTATAGATTTTGAATTTTTCATGTTATTTCTTTGCAATGAAGTCCTGGATTGAAATAGGGATAGATGAATGGAATCATTCTTTGCTAAAGAAGTTTTTTTAAACCAACCATAAAAAGTACTTTAAAACCAGCACAAGTCAAATAGTCAAACTGGAATATTTCTTCTTCTTTAAAATATAGTATAACCCCGAGCCTAGCCCAACTGAAATGACATTACTGGACCATTCGAAACTATACGATCTTTCTGATGTGGAAAGGTTTTACGATTATAAAGAGCAACACAGGAAATGTAGCGGTAAAGTATATATTGGTGTTCAACTAGTGGACGACTATGAGTTTGATCTGAAGGTGACCCAGTCCAAAGTGTTGGATATAATGAAAGAAAATAAGCAACTTTATATTCAGGTCACGGCTGACCATAAAGTTTATCAACTGGATTTGAAAAAACTTGACTTAGATGAATTTGTCTACATTCATAACGATGAGCAATACAGCAGTGTAGATGATATTAAGCTTATAAAGTATTTTTTGGAAGAAAACCCAAAGAATGGTGAAAAAAATACTCCGCTTTGGAAACTTATCTACCTTCCAAAGCTGAGATTCCTTGTGTTTACTTTTGGCCACACCTTTTATGATGGGATGTCAGGGATTATATTTTTGAAAAAGCTGCTTGGAAAACTTGCCAATCCTGATGAAGGTGTCACAGTTATTGACTATAAAGAAAGATTTAAGGGTGAGGTTGTGGATGAGAGGCTGTTGTATCTGGATGTGGTTGATATTTATCCAAGACCATCTTTCACCTTCACCATTTTAAAGTCTATCGTTGAAGATTATGTTAAAGACAAACTGATAGAGCCTTTGGTTTTAAGATGCATCAAAATTTGGCCCTCTATTTTGAGATATACAATATTCCAAAAGTACAATAGATATACATGTGAAAAAGTGATCCCCAAGCCAAATTTGTTTGTTGACGAACATAAATGTATTAGAATAAATTCAGAAAATACACTAAAACTAATAAAATACTGTAAAAAACAAGGGGTCACATTAAATACGTTGCTTATTGCGCTGCTCTCTGTTACTTCTCCACTCTTTCGCACCCACCAAAATTTTATTTCTAAAATAAACATTCCAATAAACATGAGGCCTCGCTTGTTTTCTACAACTGACGCATTCCAACAAAATGTAATGGCTCTAGCCATTTCTGCTACTCAAATAACCAGTCCACTGATAAGCCCAAAGACTGTTAATGATAGATTCTACTTCAAGAACTTTTTACTGACCTTGGATGCTAACATTAAAAAGTCCATTCAAGGCGCATTAAATATGTCTGTTTACTCAATTGCTTCCATATACAAAAACAATCCTGGGTCTTTGGTGGCTGCTAAGCCAAGTTTAGATGGAGAATTGAGCAATTTAAGCATGTTTAAACACGAACTTGTTAAAGATGTCATTTTCAACCAAGGACTTGAGCCAATGAACTTTATGAATGTTTCTTCAATTGGTGGAATTAGAGGAACAAGAATAAACTTTATGTGGTATTCGGGTTCTGATGGAGAAATTGATAGAAGAATAGAAGATTTTGAAGAGAAGTTGTATTGGATTATCGACGAGAAAAGATAAATATATAAATGTAGAATGAAGTTTTCGTGTTAAAGATTACTTTTTATAAATGAAGTGTTTCAATTTATTTCCTTGTTCTCGTAAGAACCCATATAATCGATGCTATATAGCTCTATAGATGTTAATTACTTTCTTGCAATTACAATATCCCACACACCGTTTCTACCTTCATCGACTTTATCCCATCTCCCTTCTTTTTCTTCTTTACTTGTTCCAACCAAAACTCTATACTGATCCTCATTTTCATCTACAATTACTTTAATACTAATAACAATTCCTTTGATGCCATCTACAGAGCCAATCTGAAAAAGATTGTTAGTTTCTATATTAATTTTCCAAAGAATTATCTCACCATTGCAAGAGCCACTTATTAGCAGATCCGAGTAAGCCAAAACGCATACAGCAGTGATACTATTCCCTTGGTCTCTTTGTATCTGTCTTTGTGCTTCCACTTGCAGCTTATCACTTTCAGCTGACACTTTTAAATTATTCTTTATTTTGAAGCCATGTGCTTGAGGGATATGGCATAAAGGTCTTTTCTTTTGAGTTGCCCAAAGCTGTAAAGATCCATCATCAGTTGCTGTCACATAATGAGTATCGTCAATCATTTTACATAAATTCAGTTTTGTTGGCTGTGGGAAAAAATTAGGTGTTTTCTTTTTAGTGAATAGCTTGTTGCTGTTTGCATGTTTTTTCAGATAATTCTTTTTCAAATCTTGTTGAGATTTTGATTGCTGTGGAAGTTTGAAAACCAATCTGGATTCATCTTGCAATTTCCATAACATTAAAGATTTATCATAAGAGCCTACTGAAACACATCTTTCCATGTTCAAAACTGATACATCAGTAATTGGCCCTTGATGTCCAAAAAGGGTCTCCATTTGTTGAAACTGATTTGTGTTATAAACTCTAATTTTATAATCTCTACACGCAACAAATAGTTGGTCTGAATTATTTCTAAAGCACATGGAATTTATTTCTCCTTTTCTATCCTTTGTTGGAATGGCTTTTAATGGTTGGAGTGTTTCCCCAGACCATATTATTAGCTTTCTGTCTTTTCCACCTGTCACAATGGTTTTACCATTGGGAGCCACTGCAACTGAATATATCGTGCTGTAGTGATTTAAAGTGTTATTGTCGTGTTCTGTTTTTAATTCTTTCTTAAAGCTTCTGTCACCAATTTTCACTTGTTTTAATTTATTCAACCTCTTGTCAAATCTAGATAGATCGTATTTCGTAAGAGTAAAGTTTTTTGAAACAGTCACAAGAAAAGGTTTTCTGCTTGTATTATTATTTACCATATTATTGTTTTCCAAATCCAACAGTGTGGTCATTTGGTTTTCCTGAAAAGCATCCATACATGTCAAGTAATCACTGGATCTGTTGAACTGTTTCTTTTTTAGCATCATTATTGATTTATTATTCTTTTTTAGATCATTGAAATTAGCAAAATCCGCAGCAATAAACTTGTGTAGCTTACCTTCTTGTGATAAGTTGTCCTTGTATAGCCTTTTTTCAAGAAGCTCTCTTTCTAAATCAGCAGCGTCAAAGTTGTTGTACTCATCAATTTGCACATCAGTTGCATTCTCTGTTCCTATATCCTTATCTATTTTTTGTCTTTTTGCGGCCACTTGTGCTGTAGCAATCTCATTAGCCTCTGTTCTAATGTTCTCCAAGTATTGATGTGCTAATCTTCTTCTTTTCTCAGTTTCATTTTCGTTGACGTATTCTTCATCTGAAGAGATTTCTTCAGGAGTTTCGTAACCTGAATCAGACAAGCCTGAGCCGGAATCCGAAGTTATGTTTTCGTCTTGACTTTCAGAATTAGACAAATCAGCATCTTTGCTGTTACGTTTGCTTCCAATACCAGACATTATTACCTTTTGAGGTGTATATTTGGTCTTTCAATTACTAGTGTTTGGAGGAATAACTTTTTAATTTTTAATTTTTTTTTTTCAGTATATAAATTGGTACGGATAGTGATGTCCGAAAGGGGAAATGGCAAACAAATGTTAAAAATAAAATAAAAAAAGAAATTTTGAATGTTAATAAAGTCAGTCTATTCAATCGTAATAAGTCATCTAGTATCCGCTTCTTGCATCTAACAATTCATTGATCTTATCTGAAAGCTCTAACAATTTATACATCTTTGCTATTTCGCTTGCTTTCGATAAGCATTTATCTTGTTTTAAACTTAATACAAGATTGTAAGCAACATCAATATCCTTGCATTGGCAATTAATGTCAAACAACCTCAAAATAGCGACGTCCCATGAGTTATTTAGCTTGAGAAGAAGATCTTTTTTATCAGTAATATAATATGATTCCAAGGTTGCAGAAGTAACAATGTCACTAGCAATATCAGTCTGTAGTAAAGTGTCAATGTGAGAATAATACTTTGGTATGGATAGCTCCTGTTCATCATTTAAGTCGCATCTTGTAAAGTTATCATCTTCTTCTTTATCTTCTCCTTTCAAGATTTTTGCTTCTTGTTGTGTGTGTAGTCTTTTTAAGCTTTTGACAGTTACAGTCGTAGATGTTGTTTCAAAGTTTTTTAATGTTGGTAATGGAAATGATATTGACCCGTCATAGTTAGTCACCACTCCTATAATGGAATCATCTAAATCAGACTTCAGATCTACTGGCCAAATAGTTTCTAGATCAAAGGTTTTGGAATGCTCCAATTCCTTGGTCAAATGGCCGCCATGTAGCCTCTCAACTTCGTTCGAATAGTTCAAAGCATTTACCCAGTATGATCTGCTTGCATTATAGGAATTAATCAATTTATAGAAGTTTTCCCTCGTCGAAATCCAGGGAGTTCCCAATTCAGAAATACCCAAATTTGTTATTTCACTGGACACCATTTCATTCGGTAAATCTAGTTCTCTTGAGATGTATCTTAAATATGATGACTTTTCTCCACTTTTCTTGAAAGAATGCAACAGTACTGAATATTTGGAATCGTTGTGAATGAATAAAAGTTTATCGCCATTTAAAAACATCTGAGTAACTGAGGGAACCAGCAATTTCTTGAACATGTTACCAAATTTGTCCAAGATAAACAAGGATCCAAGTCCAGTGGCAATGTATATCTTGTTAGAGCTGTTTTGGCTTTCATCATTGACGGTAATTGAAGAAATAAAGTCATTGTTTAAAAGGGAAAGTACAAATGAAGTGGTTTCGTTAACAGTCACACCATGATCCCTCATTAAAACAGCGCCTGTGGATGAGTTAGCCAAAACAAGCTGAAACTTAGACAAAAAACAACAGTCATAACCCTCCTCGGTCAATTCAAATTCATAGTTGGTGTTAGCAAAGTTGTTGAAAAACGTTACTTTCAATGTCAATGTGCTCTCGTTTGTGTAATGGTAAACCGACCCTACAGCATTTATCGTTAAGTATCCACATTCTTCGTTGATTTCATGTTGACCCTGAGAAAAGGGGGCTATGGAAAATGAATTCGGATTACGTTTCTGTAATTTTCCCCCAGCACCATTATTATAATCTGCCAAGACAGTTCCTCGTCTTTTACTGCCATAATACTGCAATTCTTGCTCCTTCTCTGTGGCATTTTTGTCATCATAGGTGCCGTTTTCTTGTACATTGTTGTGCTCGCCAAGAGGTGGTTCAACAATTAGATCATCTTCTTCCACATCAGATATAAACAGAGAATCTTCGACATCGATTAAACTGCTCTTATTTTCAAGCATATTTTCCCGTTTTTCGTCATCCGTATTACCACTCATGTTTAAAATAGAACTTCTTGCTAGGTTGTTTGGGTGCCGTATTAGTGGTTTCCTCCCTTTCCACTGAATGATGGGCGTGCTCATATCCAGTATTGCTTACACATAAAGTGAACTACCATCGCGTCAAATGGCGCAGTGAAAAAAGAAACGCGTCGTTTTAGTGGTGAGAAAAAAGAGCCTTCGGGAAAGTTTGGGGACCAGGAGTGCTTAAAAAATGCGTCACGTGCTTTAAACAGAAGGTATAAGCAGCACACGGGCTCTGGGCGTTTTTACACCACTTGATTCACAAAAGTAGAGGAGTGGGACCAAGGACGAAGAGCAAGAAATGAACGAATACAAGGACATCAGCTACATAAAGCAACAGATTATTTTGCAGGAAGACAACACAGACGACCATGGCAAACTTTTAATTGAAAACATCAACGATGTCTCTGATATTCTAATTGAAAACGATTACCACTACAACTATAATATAGACTATCTGTATAAAGAGATAATAAGGGAAGATGACACAGGTAAAAGCATTGATGACTACGACAGCATAATAGCGAAATACAGCACCTACATTGATGGAAATAGAAATGGGAACAGCGATAATGTGGATCTGAACATTTTGATCATTAGTATTGTGGATCATTTAAAGTACATAAAGGATAGCATCGAAACGAACAATGAATACCTCATAAAGCACATTTGCCTTGAAACCTTGTATAAAAACGTTATTTTGAGAGTAGATTCGTTTTTAAACAACTTGCTGATAGACTCCATCTCGTTGATCAATTTGACTGAGTACAGCAGGCAAATAGACGTTGATATTGAACAAGAACTAACTGTGATTAAAGATGATATTATGGAACTGAAAAAGCAAGTGCTGGACAACGTTGCTTCTGACAAACAGATAAACATCGAAGAGTACCCATTTATAAACAAGTATTTACAGTAGCTTTATTTTTTAATTAGTGGTTACGGAAATGAGCACTTTCAAAATGTTACCCGGCCGGTTTTTAAAAATGTTTACATTAACTATTGGTCATTATTAATAATGTTTCTCAGTTGATAAAACATAAATAATTAGGCAATCAGTTGATTTACTTTAAAAAACGTAAACAAGTATGTATTAATGATTTTGAACAAATATATGCATATCGAGTTGAGTGGAACGGTGAAGTGTTTGTTCTTTGGATTTATTAATACTAAGAATAACTGCTAAGTCAAAGTATATAATAAAAATGCATTCAAAAGCAATAGCTGTGCGTAAAAGAAAACGATGAATGCAAAACATCTTGGAAACTTTTAAGGACATAAGATGACATGAAAAAACTCCAAACCTGTGAAAATCGCACTTGACATTTATATATAATTCTGTTCAGGAGTCTGACATTATAATCTATGCGTATATTGTTGTCTCTAAACGTGCAAAGCAGTGCTTTTATTCTTTTAGACTATCAACATGAAAGATTCAATCAACGTTTCACATAGTGCTAATTAAACAACACCTATGTGACCAGAGTGACAAAATATACAACTAAGAAACCTTCTTCTAGTAAAAAAAATACTACTTGCTTTTGTTCATTTCAGCACCTGCTTTTGCATTTTTCTTTTCTTTCACCGCTGCATTTAGCATTTTAATAGCATTTGATTTCTTAGCATCAGCACTTACATTCCCTCTATTGAAAATTGTTTCATCTTTCTCTCTTCCCTTATTTCGTTGTGCTAATTTCCTTAGTAGCAAAACATTATCTCTTTTTTCTCTTTTCATTTGCTGTCTCACTTTGGGATCTATTCTTGAAATGTCGTCTTCATGAGAGTCATAGCCAGCATTGAAGAACCTTGCAGCTACGGCTTCATTTTTAAAATGGAGCGATGATTTATCTGGTGCGCCAATTATACCATGGTTTCTTCCCCCTCGCTGCCCACTGGAAGCAGAGGTGGTATTTGTTTGTTTATTAATTTGTCTTTCTTGTTGTGAAATTCTTCGACCAAGGTAACCACTATTTAATTCCATACGTCTACTCAGTCCACTTTCCATATCTTTTTCTTGATGATAGTCACAGCATTTTTGTATTTTGCTATCGTAGAACATTCCACAAGAAGCCTCTGTCAAGTTATTTTTGTTGTGGACAGCCCTATCACACCTGGAGTAATTTGCAGCCTTACCTATTTCCATAATTTGATGTATACCACTTTCTTCTGCGATGCTTAAGCCAAATCCGTATTTTTCATAGCTATTACTATATTTAAAGGGTGTGGGGCAGTCAATCATAATTAAGTCTCCTGGCTTCAAAGAAGTATAATATGCTTGTATCAATGCCTGCCCATGAACAGTTACAACCACTGCTTGCTTCAAATCCGTTAATTTAATGTTAAAATGCTTATTAACCATACTTGCTTTGGCTTGTACTTTTTTTATGTTTTGCTTGCTGGAGGAATAGTCATCTATTGATATGTTGGTTTTTTTGTTGAATACAGGCCTCTGAGTAATCTTTATTGGAGTTAGTTCATGCACTATTCCCACAATTGCAAACTGACTTGAAGATGGAAAAGAGTAGTCTGGGGGTCTTACAAGTTGAAATAATCTTTGCAGAGTAATGACCATGTAGTTTTGCAAGATTTTTTCGACTGTGTTTTTGGGAATATATCTTAGGCATAAAGCTTTATCACTGAAATTACATCTTTCATCAACCTGGGTCGTTTTGAATTTAAGTTTACTGTCTCTGTTATTATCAAACAACTCATCATTGTAGAAAGCATGAACATTCCTCATCATAAACCTTGATTTTTGCACAGAATTGTCTAGAACATTACTTCTCTCACTGTCTCCGCTTTCATTCTTCAGTACATTCCTCATTAATCTGGTGTTATAGTTGCCATCATCAATCCGTTGAATCTTTTGTTTGGCGTCAAAATTTTCATTCTTGTTGTTAAACTCCAGAAGCCTTCTTTTGCTTGTTCCATCCGCCAATTGTTTTCTTTTTCTATCATATAGCAGCACTGCTCTTTCATTCCGCCATTTGCTCACTAGCTCTTTCAACCTCCTAGCTTCATTTTCATGCTTTTCAATTTCATTTAACGCGTCTTGTATTTCCTCATCATCATCAACTTCAAGCTTATCACTTTCCATATAGTCCGTCTCTTTTCTGAAAAGAGTCTCTCTAGGATCAATCATTGCTTAAAAATACATTTAGAGTTTAAAAAATATATACCTATTTCAACAATATATTGGGTATTGGTGAGGCAAGGTTGTTTCTATCTACTTTTCTTCAGCATCTTGAAACTTCTCTAAACTCATTTTCACCGCGTTACGAACGGGCTTGAGAAACTGAGCCACGTGACTATCTTCCTTAGCCTCACATATTTCCGTCAATTTCATGTCACATGATATTAGATGCTTATTAAGCCTTCTTATAATCATGGATCTTCTTGGATCTACTGTGTTTAGATGGTTGTAGAAATGCTTGAGAAATTCATTGCATGTTTCATTTAAATTACTGCATGAGTCATAGAGTTCCTGTGATATACCCATCTTTCTATAATTAACATCAACTACCACAAAGGAGTTCGTATTGCTTTCCCTGTTGTTCCTGTAATGAGTTTGATTTTGATCGAGAATGCTTAAGATGCTTTTATTCGCTATCTGCGCATAATCTCTATCCTTCAAAGTGTTATACAAAGGCTCTTTTAAAGGATTGCTGAGCAAAGCTGAAAAATTTTGCAACTGCTTTTTCATTCTTTCTTCCAACTCAGATACCTGATCATTCAGCAACGAAGTTGAAGTTGTTGAGCCGCTTTGGTTTCCTTGATCGTTGCCTGTTATGTTATCTTTTAGCTGTATTTCGGTGTAGTGTAGTGTCCTTTGATTAACCAGATCGTCAAATCCTTCGTCATCGTCGAGTTTATCTTCCTGCTCTTCATCAGCTTCTTCTCTTTTTCTTTTCTTGCTTCTTCCGTATTCATTCTGCAGACTGTTCATCAGCTTCTCACTTAGTCTGTTCATACCTTTGAGTATGTCCAAAACCCCCTCTGTTTGCCCTTGAGGATCTGCACCATATCGCATGGTGAAATCTGATTTGCTGGGAAATTTAACAGGATCATCTTCTAAGTTCCCCTCAAGATCCAGAATCTTTGAAACTTTTACTTGGGACAGATTCTCCTTATCTTCCTGCTCATTCATGTCCATTTCCCTCTCAAGATATTTGTCAATAACAACATCTCCTCTACTTTTAGCCATAATCAGTTCCCCTCTTAGCTTTCTGAACAAATTGGATTGAAAGAATCTAGCCCAGAATTCTTGCTCGTGGAAATGCTTGGGAACATTCTCTTCAAAAGCCACCCTTACAATGGGATATGTAGCCAGAATAGCTCCTAGCTTTTCCTTTGTTACCGAAACATTGACTTTGTTGTCTGAGGATGCGACCGGTTTTATGGTGGATAAAACATTGTAGGCACCGAATTTCTGTGAATTTGATAAGGCAAAAGAGCGCAGTTCCGATATTCTAGTGGCCCAAAACTCCTTAGCAGGGAGTTTGTTCTTTATGACAGCTTCTTGAAACTTTTTCGACATTGCTGGATGTGTTTTTAGGAATTGTTGCTGAAGCTGCAGATTCGAAAGAAGATTAAAAATAGTCAAGGAGTCATCCAATGTTTCTGTATTGATCAAATTTACTACTGTTCCATTCATAGGATCTGTTTCTTTTTCCTTTGCCATCTTTTGCTCATATGCTTCATTATCTTTGTATCTTGAAATAATGATCTGAAGAGTGTCCTTAATGCTCTCCATAATCATTCTGTTGTTAAACTGAAAAACAGAGACTGGCTCCTTTACTCCTTCTTTAAGTTGTTCAGGCAAAAGTTTACCAATTAGCTTAAGCATCATTTTGGTAGAGGTAGCTGGCGTTGCTTGCAATTTGGCAACTTGATTCAGTTCAATAGAATGTAGCTGTGTACCGTCAGTCGATTTCCATTGAATTGTAGCCGGATACTTGCTTTCGTCAATGGTCAATATCCCTGCGGATTTTCGAAATATGGCTGCTCCTGAGTACGACATACTGCTCTGGTCCCTTACAAAAGTCTTTAACTTGGTTTCTTCTAACCTGTTACAATTAAGTGTTTTAAAATTTTTGCCGCTGGGAAGGATTTTATGAATTTTCACTTGTTCGGTCTTAACAACTGAAATATTCATTTCGTTTTATCAATTGTAAACAAAATGTAAAATAAATAACGCCAAAAATCAAATCTACAAGACGATGAAACACTATTTTGGTTACAATTTTATATATAGCATAAAAACATTAGGCAGAATTTAGGTGCTGTTTTGTTAATCTGACTTTTCTGTCTCCTTCTCATCTTCAGCTTCATTGTCTTTGCTTTTTGCATTAAAGCCTCCAAATACTGACTTACCTAAATTACCACCTGTATTCTCCATGCCGAAGCTAAATTTTGGTTTTTTGTTTTCAGCATCAACATTGGCCTCGTTACCAGGAGCAAATGGGCGTTTGTTTCCAAATACAGATTGAGAGTTACTGGATTGACCAAAAGCTGTTTGGCCAAATAGCGACTGACCGCTAGTGTTTCCTGTGAAGAAGGCAGGTTTTTGTTGAGGCGGCAAACCAATACTTTCAGATTGAGGGAATGAAAACGAAAACAGAGGCTTAGCAGCTTCAAGCTCATTATTTGCTTTCACAGGTGGTTCTTTGCCTTCATCAGCTTCTTCCTTTTGAGAAATGTTTTTGACGGTGTTGTCTGAAGTGTCAGTAACTGATCCAGAAGAACCTTTTTGTGCTGGCTGAGAAATCGTTACATCGGTAGGAGCTTTATCTGAAATAACAGAGCTTGTATTGTTGTTGCTTTCATATTTTTTCAGTTTTTGCTCCAATAACTTAACCTTTAGAACTGAAGCTCTTTGTTCCCTGTTTTCCTTTTCTAAAAGCTTGACTTTGTTTTCTAATTCTTCAGTTACGTCGCTGTCGTTGGATCCGCGCTGCTTAGCATGCAAAGTATTAACACTCTGTTCCAACTCAGCAATCCTATCTTCGCACACTTTCTTACTTTCTTTTAAAGTGTTCATTTCCTCAGTTAAAACGGATTTACCTTTGATGGAATTATCTAACTCCTGCTTTAGTAAGTCTAACTCATGTGTTTGCTCATCCAATGCCTTTTGAACATCTTCTGAGCTATTTGCTTCAAAATCGGCCAATTTCTTAGTTAACTCTTCATTTTTTTCATTTAATTCCTCAAATTTTTCTTTGAACCTATCTGAGACAATCGATTCACTATTTTCATCAGCAATCAACTTCAATTCAGCAAGATCTTTCTTTGCAGCATTTAGCTTTTCAGAAAGCTCGTTTATGTCATCATCTTTCTTCTGCAAATCATTAACTGTGCTTTCAAATTTAGTTTTCCATTCTTCGACCACCTCGTTGTTTTGTTGTTCATTTGTTTCAAGCTGTTTTAGCAATTCTTCGCTCTCTTTCTTGTGTTGCAGGTATCTTTGTTCGAATTCTTTACAAGTATGCTCCAAATCGTCATAATCAATTTCCAAGTTCTTAACTTTTTGTTTAAAATCCGCCTCTAAAGACTTCAACTTAGACTCCAAATCAAGCTTTTCGGTTGTTAAATTAGTAATGGTAGAATGTAAACCAGCAATAACGTTATTTTTTTCACTAACACTTTCATGAACACCATTCAGCTCTTCTTTTAAGGTATTACATGAATTACTTATTGATGCAATGCTTGCACTATTTTCCTGCAATTGCTGGTTTGCCTGTGCTAGCTCATTAGTTTTAGCATCTAAAAATTCTGACAAATCATTATATTCTTTCTTTTTATTAGCTAATTCATCAACAAACTCTTGAACTCTAGTGTTAACATTCAACTTTTGAATCAATTCATCTTTTTCTGCCAATAGTTTTCTAAATTCCTGTGCTTGATTGGAATGATAGTTCATATGCTTTTCAAAAGAATCTAAAATATTTCTAACATTAGCAACGCTGTTTTCACCTTCGCCATTAGCATCTTGACCATTTTCCTTTAATTTTTGTTCTAAAGCTGCCAAATTGGACCAGTAATCAGCATCACTATGTCTCAACAAGTAGTCAATTTCCTTCTTCATTCCTTGAATTCTATTTAAATCTGCTTTATAAGAATTAACCTTGCTTAACAAAACGTTATTCTCGGTCTTTATCTTAGTATACTTTTGATCCAAACTTTCTACCTTGAGAGATAAATCATTTTTACTTTTTTGCTCATTAATTTTTTCTGTTTGCGTATCCTTCAGTTCTAGCTCTAACTTTCTAAGCATATTTTCATTAGCAGCCAATAACTCATTAAGCTCTAACTTTCCTTGTTGTTCATTAACCAATAAAGATTCCAAACTTTCTTTTTCCTTCTGAAGTTGTTCTCTCTTAAATTTCTGAATTGAATTATCTGATTTTAAAGATGAAATTTCATAATTTAACTCTGTCATTTTAGCTAAAGAGTGAACGGTATTTGTTGAATTTTCCTCAGACTGTTTCAAGATTCTTTCATGGGATTCTGCTAGTTGCTTTTCCAAACTTGATATTTGTACTTTGAAATTCAACACAGCACTTTCAGTATCCTTTCTTTGTCTGCTTCCTTTTTGTAACTCAGCAATAGTATCAAGATTTTTATGCTGTTGAACCAGAGTTTTGATTTTTCTCTCATAATTTATTTTGTCACCTTCAAGCTTCTGAATGGATTTTTCCAGAGATTCAACTTTACTCATATCATTCTTTACAGATTGCAAAGTCTCCAACTGGTCTCCTAACTTTCTGGCAGTTAAAAGGAGATGTTGGTTTTGATTTTGTAGGTTTTTTATGTCTTGGAATATAACCAGACTATCTGATATAACATTTTGAATATTTTTAGTTTGTTCAGAAGTGTTTTTTTTGTTTGTAAGTTTTTTAATCAAAGCAAGTTCGTTTGGCGATAATATTGATAAAATATTAGCATCTGTCCTTAACGAAAGTTGCAATAATACAAATTGAACTTGGTCAGCTAAGTCAGTATTCAATCTGTTGCTTTCTCTAAGCTTTTCATTTAATTCATCAATCTTGTTATGATTTGCTAAATTCATTTCAAATAATTGGTTTCTTTCTTCTTCTACACCATCCAAAACAGAAATGGATTCTTGCAGTTGATCTTCTAAGGCTGAACATTTGGATTTATATTCTCTCATTGCAGGCAGCGAAATTTCCAAATCAGCAATAATTCCTTCAAGTTGATTTTGCAATTGTTCTTTTTGAATTTTCTCAGAAAGCAACTCCTTTTTCAAGAAATCTCTACTGTTATTGAAACCTTCAGTGGGAGCATCAAGCAAATCCTTCAGGTCATGATCTCTTTCATCTAGTTTCGATCTCAAAACCATGATTTCGTCGCTGGATTTTTTAAATGAGTCAACTAAAGAATTGTAGTCATCAGCAGAAACATTATTGTTTATACCAGCTCTTTTAAAGGATTCCAGCTGGTTCTCAAGATTCTCAATTTGAACTTCTTTTAAAGTGATGTCAGATTTTAGCAAACCAATATCAGTATCTTTTGAGTGCTCTGTCATAGATATTTTCAACAACAATGATTCATTATCAGCTTTGAATTCGTTGTACAGCTTTTCTTTTTCAAATCGATTGTGACTTTCAAACGCTAGCTTATCACTCACTGTCTTTAGTTCAGAATCATTTCTAGCTAGTTTATCCATTAACGAGTTTAAATCATCTTTCCGTGATTTCCTCAAAGCATCATTGGAATCTTTAAGTTCTTTAATTTTTGTTTCATATTTTCTCCCATGCAACTCCAACTCATCTATATCCTGCTGTAGATTGTCCAATTCCTCTTCTCTCGTTTCAATCTCTGCGTTATGTTCACCAATTAACTCGTCTTTATCAATCACCGACTCGGCAAATTTCGTTTTGAAATTTGACGCTTGCGATGAAAGCTTTTTAGTCAGCTCCAATAAGAATGTGTTTTTTTTGGTTAGTTCATCAACCACATTGTCAGCTTTGATTGAACTGACATTTTTCAAAATGTTATCAAAATGAAGCACATGTTCTTCATCGTTGTTGTCTTTTATTGCCGATTCAACATTCGCCAAAGCCAGCGCAATCATTTTGTCGTCTTCCTTTTCCATTTCCCCTATTTCATCTGAATTTATGGTGAAATTTTGTTTATCTTCAGTTAATTCTTCAGGTTGACTGTCATGGTATTTAGAATTGTTGAACAACTCGTCAACTTCAGAGTTGTGCTCAGAATGCTCATCTTCTTCATTGCCTTCTTTATAGTCACTTCCCAACGAGTCATTTGCTTCCTCGTCTGTTTCACCAAGTTGTTTGGAAAAAAGCTTCGGATTAAGACTAACGCGGTCTGTTTCATTGTGCTCTTCAGCTGAGGAAGACATCAAATCAATAACTTCTCCATCAATTTCTGAAGATGCTCCTGATATGTTGCTGTTTTCTTTGTAAAACAAAGGTTTAGCAGAGTTTGATTCTTCCTCTTCATTTGATTTAAATTCCTTCATTATCAAAAGTATTTTCTCAAACTGAATCTTCTTAAAACTAGTTGCTTGGTATATTTAAGTTAATATGTATTAACACACTTACGCAACCTTAAAGTTGTAGATGTTTGTTTTTCTTTGTATCCTTATTTCAAAAGACCAGCAATCGGCCGGGTAAAATAATCATAAAAATTTTCTGTTTTAGGAAACATGTCTACAACTCTGAATATAAAAAGGTAACATTTTTTTTGGAAGATATATTTTTTTTAAAAAAATTCCGCAAACCCAAAAAGCCATTAAAAAAACAGTTCAAATGTTTTTTTCATCGGCTTAAAAACATTTTGTTTTAACTTTTTTTTGCTTTTCTTGTATTTTTTTGTTTTCCGTTTTTTTGCTTGCAATCAATATGCTTTATGATTATTCAGTCATTACTACGGGAAAAGCTTTAGCTATTGGTGAGGTTTGAAATCGTAATAATACTCAAAAGTTAATATATTGATAAAAAATAAACCCTATAGGACAACCATTCAAGATGCAAATGTATGTAGCATTAAAATATATGAAATAGGGGAAAGCACATTATGTTGTAAGTGCCGAATATTGGATATCAACGATGTAGATGAACGAAAAAGTGTTAATGTGAGATTCTGAAAACAGGTGTAAGAAGAAAAAACATCATAAAGCAAATGATTAAATAAACCGATAATATGATTAAATTTGATGATTAAGAGATATAAGTTCGGAAAGCGGTTCTAGTTAAGTTGATTCATAGCGAAGGAGCATCAAGAGCAGATGTTTGCAACATGAACCGAGCTGATTGCTTAAAGGGGCGAAGAAAAGATAAAATGGCCTAGCAAGGATTCATTGAAATCACTAGCATGTGTAAAGTGGTTTAAATGATGTTAAAAGTCAAGAGACGTTTTTTGGTTTTCATCTACAAGTTAAAATCTACCCTTTCAACAAAAAGCTGAGCAAAGTAATTTTTTACTAACAAATATGAATTTTTTAAAGTTTATTATCCTAACATTATAAACAGTTTTGTCAAGACCTTAACCGGTAAGACCATTACTTTGGAAGTCGAATCTGCCGACACCATCGATGCTGTCAAGGCTAAAATCCAAGATAAAGAAGGTATTCCACCTGACCAACAAAGATTAATCTTCGCTGGTAAACAATTAGAAGATGGAAGAACTTTATCTGACTACAACATCCAAAAGGAATCTACCCTACATTTAGTCTTAAGATTGAGAGGTGGTGTTATTGAACCATCCTTGAAGATCTTAGCTTCCAAGTTCAACTGTGACAAAGCTATCTGTAGAAAGTGTTACGCTAGATTACCACCAAGAGCTACTAACTGTAGAAAGAGAAAGTGTGGTCACACCAACCAATTGAGACCAAAGAAGAAATTAAAATAAGCTTACTGTTATTTAAGTGGTTTGATTTTTTATTTCTTTGTGAAGAATGTTACTGAAACTTTTGATGAACAAGATACTATAATCAGATCCCTTATTAAATTGAAACTTTTTTATATACAAATTAATTTTAATTAAAAGACTTCTTCGACGAAAATAAATCAAACACGGCTTGCAGTTGTCTTCAAACGTGCATAACGGATGCCAGCATTTTGGAAAGAAATCCACAGGAAAATTCAAATATTGTGTTACACAAGCAAACTTTCGTTTGTTGTTTTCAATTAAAAACTCCACGTCAATGATCACTATATAATCCTTGAGTCTAGGACTCTTTCTTCTCACCGTTATTCAAATATTTCTCTAAAGTTTGTTTCAGCTCTTTCTTCTTAACTGGTTTTCCTATAAACCCGTTCATTCCAGCATCCAGACAATTTTGAATATTGCCCTCATCAGCAAAAGCGGTTAAAGCAATAACTGGCCCTTTGTAACCGTTTTCTCTCATCTTTACAGTAGACTCTAAACCGTCCATGGTTGGCATTTGGACATCCATCAAAACTAAATCGTAACCGAAACCACCATTGGACATCTCAGTGGCTTCGTCAAGATCAATCTTAGAATCCACTAAAGTTTCAAGTGCTTCAAGTCCATCCGCAGTTAAAGTTAAATTTGGATGCTTCAACAGCAGCAGCATTCTTTTGATGACTTCTTGATTCACGTTGTTATCTTCAGCAATTAAAATTTTAAAATCAGAGCTGCTATTATCGATGCCTTTCTTCAAATAACTATCACCAGCTTTATTTTTTTCTTTTATAGTTGAAATAGTAGGAATATTATGACTAGATCTGGCTGTACCAGTAGAAGATTGCATCAGCACTGGTTTCTCTCTTGTAGACTGACTATTTCTTCTTAATGATTTAACTACCTCATACGACTTTTCTCTTGGCAATCTTGGCTTCTCATTTTCCTCCTTTCCACGAACATTCTTGCGTTCCCACTTTATAGCTTTCATTAAATGCTTTTTACTGTTCTCATTATATGTATCGTTGTAGTTAGGATTATCAATTTGTAACTTTTCAATCAAGCCAACCTCTATGAAGATTTCAAACTTAGAGCCTTTTCCTAGCTGCGATGTCAAAAACACATCACCATTCATCATCTTAGCTAACTGTTTAACAATAGATAAACCCAAACCCGTACCACCATACTGTCTGGATAAAGTCTGGTCTCCTTGAACAAATGGTTCAAATATTTTTTTCTGTAATTCTTCAGATATACCTGGACCAGTATCCTCCACTGAGATCTTTAGTAAGTATTTCACACCGTCAATATTATTCAAATTTTCCTCAGACCCTATTTGTTTTTGATATGGATTAGTTAATTGAATATCTGATAAACTAGATGTAGTAGTTGTAGTTGTGGTGACAGTAGTTGCTGTTGTTGTATCTATTTCTTCTTCCAAACCAGAAGAGTTTTGAGCGCTTGCATGCTGTTCAGCAGCATGATCTTTATTAGCATCTGATATATTTTCAGAGGGTTTTTGATCATCTAAAGGAGACTTGAATGGATTTTCACAGTCAACGAACTCTGTACCTTTAATAATTTTGAATCCATGGCCAATATCAACCATTTCTTGGTTCTCCCCATTATTATGAAAAAATGGCGATTGGTTGCCATCAGAATGTTTTTTATTTTCCAGACACGTTGCCCCCAGGACTTCCATGACAATTTTAACTTTGTCCTCAGCGGGAGTGAATTTTAATGCATTGGAAACCAAATTCATAACTATCTGTAAAATTCTATGAGAATCACCAAACCATATGACCTCTCTACTGCAATTAGGTTTAAGAATCACTTCAAATTCAACCTCATTGTCCCTGGCAATCTTAGCGAAAATAGAATTCAAAGGATGTAAAATATCATTCAAAAGCAAGAAACTTCTTTTTTCTAATGTGGTTTTCTTTAACACATTTTTTGAAAATGTCAACAATTCAGTCAACAGATGTAGCAGCAATTCACCAGACTTATAAATCAGTTTCAAATTATCTTTTAATTCTTCATCTAGGTTTTCACTTGATAAAGCAATGGAACACATACCCAAAATACCATTCAATGGAGTTCTTAGCTCATGTGATATATTTGCAATAAACACGGTTTTCGCCTCATTGGCAGTTTCAGCTTGTTCTTTAGCGACTTCTAATTCTTTTGTTCTCTCTCTTACCCTATCTTCTAAAACAGAATAATAAACATCTAACTCATGTGTCATTGTGTTGAAAGTGTCAGTCAGTGTAGTCAATTCATCTCTAAAGATACCTTTATGAGCAGGTACTCTATAGCTATTTATAATAGGGAAATAGGGATCTTCAGAATCAGGAAGATGGTAGGGTTCTTTCTCTAAAATAATTTCATTGTTCTCGTCAACAATTTCAACTGGATTTGCATTTGACGTTGATGGTTTATTGGCATGGTCAGTTGACAAGTTTTTGTGGTTATAAAACACTTCAGGTGAATAAGCACTATTAACTTCGTCAACACTTTGCATGTGATCTGCCAAACCATTATGTTTAAATAGATTTTGAATACTTTTTAGTGCTGATTGATAAAAGTGAGGGTTATCATGAATATATTCCAGTTGAGCAGGAGTTTTTGTTTTTTCTCCACTAGTGGGATTTGGACTGTCACTTCTTTGTAAAGTTTTTCCGCTGCTATAGTTTATGATTCCCTTTGACGTACTGTCGTTGTCGCTATTTTGTTGATGTTGTTTCTCCACACGGCCCTTCATAATTAGTTCTGTTCCTCGTTGAAGCTTTACAATAGGCTTGACAGCAATACCTGCTAAACAATAAGTCAACACAATAACAAATCCAGTGACAGAAAATACAGTTATAATAATGATTCTCACAAGTTTAGTGTTCGGGGCTAAAAAGACACTTTCTGGTTGAGTGATAACGGCTATCCAGTTCACTAATTGAAAAGAACATTTACTGTAACCAAGGGATACTTTTTCATTCAAAATTTTTGTATTAGTTACATACCCAGTCGTTTTAGCTCCAGAGAAGGATTCCTGTATAAAAGTTCCATTGACCAAAGGAAAAACAAGTTTGGATATGGCGTTAGAATATCCTTTGGGAGGAAAAACAAAATTAAACCCATAAACCACAGAATTATTATACTGTGCTGCAATAATTTCCATATTGAACGAATCCAGTGCAGATGAGGAAGAAGACGTCGTGGAGTAGGCAGCATTACTTGCTGAAATCGTCACATCAGTATTATTAAATATCGACATCAGTTGATTTGCCACGACAATAATTGTAAGGTACCCTATTGTTTCAGAGTTTCGTAGCAAAATACTTTCTGAAGTTATTATAGGTAGTGTTAATGATAACAAGGTGTTTGTTCCGTTGGATATAGGGTTTATCAGCATTCCAATAGAAACCACAGAGAGGGGCAAAGAAATATCTGTGGATAAGGGCATCAAAATTGCTAGATTAGTTGCTGAGATGTAATTCCCAGATCCATTGTTTGTGACAGATAAAACTTCAACAAAATTTGAATCGTACAAGACGCAATTGGTAAATGTATTACTTGAAGACAGAAACTTGTCAAGAGTTTCTGTTGAAGCGTACCAATTAGCCTTGGAATTGTTCCCCGCTTTATATCCAATCAAAGATGATTCGATCTCTGTTTTGGTAGTCAAATATGTGCATTCATAGTAGTAGTAGTTCAAAGTTTGATCCAGTTGGGATGATTTTAGTTGCGCTGCAACATATAGCTTGTCTGCTCTCAAAGACTTGAAATTTTTGGTGAAATATAAGCCTGTGATTAAAGATAGTGTCACAAGGGAAAACATCGCTATCACAAGAACAAGCGTAATAAGCTGATATCTGATATTAACTCGAAAGGGCGGTTTGAAGTTAATCTTCTGGAAAACCCCCTTTAGAAAACCTCTCATATTCATTTGCATGGAAGTAACAAATCGTTTTGGAGACTTTATACACGTCTGCAAAGAAATATCGTTTGAAACCAAAAAAAAAAAATAACTTGGAGATTGTAGTGAATTTTTTAGCAGATAATTGCAGTTTCCGGTCCTTTATGTTTATATAGCTGTATATACCATGGGGTTCTAGCATCTCTTTATTAGTAGTCTGATGCACTAAAAATACGACCCGAAAATATTTCAGCAGACAAAGTCGATTCAGTAGAAGCATCACGCGTGCTTTTTCGGACTTAAAGGTGGTTTAATCAATTCCTCTTCGTCTCTTACCGGCTCCTGAAGGTTCAAAGAATAAATAGTTTCTGGTTTGTTAATGATATTCTGAGCTTTGGGATCAACTTGTTTTGGATTGCTGAGCTTTTACCCAGTTATTCAGCACGGTTAGCTTCTTGAAGTCCAAATCATACCGCAAATCCAGGCCTTCAAACTTTGTTAATCTCTTTTTAAGGTTTTCAAACTGGAATATTTTGTTTACAAGCAGTTTGTCCAACTCCTTCAAATTCACTTTCTGGCCAATGCTGCTATTGCTACCTTTATATCTGTAGATTATGTTAATATTTGGAGTGATGGTGTTATAGTAGAAATGAATGCTGCTGTTATCCGTGCTGTTGCTTAAGGTAATGATGTTGTAATCTAGCGTGTCGAGCAAAAGAGTGAGAACTGAAATTTCAAGCAAAATGTCAGATTCCAATCTATCTGTGTTGTAGTAATCTAACAATGACGAGTATATGAGTTTTCCATTGGTCAAAAATATCAGGTAATCATCTGCAACCGAGCTGCTATGCTGACTTTGGGTCACATCAGCGCTGATCTGAGGCTTGACTTCTTTTTGGGTCTTATGTGTGTTTTCAGCCCTATTAACCAGATCATCCGAATCAATGGTGTTGGCTGGTTGTTTCTCGTGTTTTACATCGTCTTTCTTGTGACTTGTTGTGCTTTTCAGCAAACTTATAATATCATCTTTTACATTATTAGGGTCTTTGTTCACGCTATGCTTGCGGTCACTGTTTGTATAATTCATATGTTCATAATATACGTTGTCCTTGTTCACGCCAGCTACTGTGGAGCTGAGATTGCGAAACTTATTCCGGTGACTGTTACTGTTGTTGAATATAATGCTGTTGCTCATAGAAGTGTAGGTTCTATAAGATCTTATTGAGATGTTGTCAAGGCCATTAGAACTTTCGGCCATGTTTACAGTCTGAGCAAAACTCATTTCAGCAAAAGTCTAATGGAAAAACTGGCTGGCTCTTACCTGGTTATATGTGCTTCTTTCTTGTACCAGAGATCGTTTGGGAGGGGATATATCAGGCAAAAGAAAAACGCAAGCCACGTGACGCGGACATAGGCGCTCAGCCTAGCCATGCCTTCTGGTGCCCTCACACAATCCTCAAATGCATCATTTAACTCCACCAACAGCCCCCGGCGAAGAAGGATCAAAGTTAGCATAACCGAGCTACAACCGCATAATGTCCGGCTATGAACTTTACAGCAACCTGCCATACAAACTGTCTATGGATATTCCGTTTCAAAATGAAAAACATGTGGACATCGTTTTGAAAAGCGGCATAGTTACTGACGAGTTGATAAACATTGATAACAACTTAAAGACAGACACTGCAATAGGCGATGTTAACAAATTTGTTATCGAATACAACAACAAAAGCAATGTTTTGTCGCTAAATTTTCATTCTCTTGACGTAAGACTGTTGAGACTAGTCAGCAATAGCATCATAGAAAACATCAAATTGAGCATTGAATGTATCGACGAGTTCGAATGATAGGCACATTAGCGATGGAGAGCATGGGTTATTGAAGAGGTGGGAAGCCGCACGACTTTTAAACCAGCTACATAAAATGATTCTTTGTTAGACACGTAAGCGAATCTAACTGAACAAAATCTACCTGAGACGAAGCCACGCTGAGACATGCCAGGGATCTTGAACTAGAAATTTTAAAGCAGGGTTGAATACTGGAACAGAAACTGGGAGAGGTGCTGCATTTTCCTCTGAAGAAGCAAGCGAGAGCCCAGCCAGCAACACTGGCATTCCTGCGCCTGTGCTGTGTTGATGAGCTGAGCCAGGGTTTGTCACGTGACTATCATTTTGGCTGCCATCACGATACCGCTTGTTTTTTCCCTCTCTGCGCTCCGCCTGCTTTATTTTTTTTCAGGCGCTTCTGCCCACGTGACAATCGCCCGGCAAAACAACGAAAAATTTTTTTCTACCAAACAAAATCTCCTGTGTGTTGATGGAAAGGGGAGAAAAAAATATTTCCATTTGCAACAAATAATAACGCAATCTCTACTTTGCACAAGAAAAGGTGGAAAAGAACCAATAAGAACCTTATATAGTACTATTTAAATAAGGAGCGGAACAGTTTTATTAGTACAATATTTTGTATAACCACACATATTACTCAATATACGTGAATTTAGATTATTACTACTGAGTAAAGGAATAGGATTTTTTGATTTTGCTGTTTACACTTGAAAAGAAAACCACTTATTATTCCTTGCTAATTGAATATTTTATTTATTACCTTTGTTTAATGCTATTTGTACTGTACTGAAACCTATATAAGCTAATCACACAATGAACACTGAAGAACAGAATAACATTCCACTGAACATAAACCCAAAAAACGGGGAGACGCTAGAGACTAGCAGTTCTTCTTTGCCAGATAGTAACGTTAACAATAATACAGATGTTGAAATGGATAATGATGAAGACAACAATAATAATAATGTAGGAACAAACAATACTAACCAGGGCAAGCAAAACCAACTAGTGACCAAGTTACAATCAATATATAGATTGATCATGAAACAGGAAAACATTCTTCAAGTCAGATGCGCAAATCTGTCAGATCCAGCAAATAATAACAACAACAGCAACATTGATATAGACTCCTTGTGGAACATTTACAAAGTAAACACATATCTCGTGGAAAATTACATAGACTTTCTAACTACGGCACTGTCTGAAGGCCAGCTTCCTCAGGATTTGTCTATTGGAAAGGAGATTGTTGAAATGTACCGGATTGAAAGAAGACTCTGGGTGTATGGGTGCATTACCTTTCTGGATGTTTTGAAAAACTTTATAAACAACAATCTTGACCCAACAATATGGTCTCAATTTATCATAAATGTTTTTATAAACCTATCTGAGATGTTAGTGGAATTACCTGAATCATATAGACAGCCGTGGTTTGAAAGATTAGGGGACCTATCTAGAATGGCAATTGCATTGTACCCCAGAGGTTTTATTGACTGGAAATTGTCAAGTGAGTATTGGTACAAAAGAGCCATTTTACATAATGACGGACATGGTAAACTATACTATCACATTTCAACTGTGGAACAAAACACTCTGCAGGCTTATGTGCATCTGGGAAAATCTGTGTTTTGTAAAGATATGTTTATTCCATCACAACATTACATGCAGCTTGTTATAGATAACATTTATCAAAGAGCTTACAGCGAATATCAATTGGCAGAGAGCAACGTTCCTCTTTTGGATCACTATTACAAGCAGTTTGCTGAATACAAAAGTGGATATAATTTATTGCATTTCCCAGATGGAACTATAATGAACCCAGATCAACTGAAAAGAGGGTTGGTTTCTCATTTTTTTACTAATCATCATTACCAGCATTATGTCTTCATTTCTCATATTGTGGAGTACTTGAAACATGTAGAAGTGATTTCAATGCCTACCTTCAATACAAACAAGGACTTGCAGCAAATTGTATTGGATTATTTTGAAAACAGTTTTGGGGAATGGAAAAAAACCACAAGCTCCTTGTTTCCAAAGGATAACTCCAAGTTTTTTGATGAAAAGTACATCTTTTTGCAAGATTCTGAGAAAATTAAGTTTTATTTCTCAACTGCTGGCCTTTTTGCTCAATCCCATATCTTACAAGTGGTAGGCTTTGGTAACCCAGTTAATCCATTTGCCATTTTATTTGGTCTTCCATCAAAATTGAAGGAAAAGAAAAACAAAAGAGAAAAGAAATCAACAAACGCTAGTAGTTCTAGTACCGGACAACCAACAGCTGAGGAAGCTACAGCTGTGTCTTCTGCTTCTGATGTGGAAGAAGATGTTTCTGTGACATATGCAGAATCTGCAAAACAATTATCAATGGTAACTGCATACTGTGCAAAGAGCGTGTTATTGAAATATTTATCTGGCCCTTTGCTACCTGCATTACCTCATTTGTTGACATATGGATACTTTTTCAGTGCTGTTCAAACTCAGCTTGAAATTATAAAGCACAACAAAACTGAAGATAGCATGAATATCGAATCACAATCAGTGACAGAGACAATTGAAGATGATGAAGTTGTAGATGATTTCAAGTGGTGGGAGGAATATATGAAAACCTTATTTCCTTGGGATAAAATTGTAGATTTCCTAAATGTTTTGATACTGTTTTCACTGAAGAATTGTCCTGAGAAGTATGCAGTGTTGATTAATGAAAATAAAAATGCCAGTTTGCATGGTAGCGTAGTTCGAGATTTGCCTGAAGTTATGGGAATAGTTGGCACTTTATGGTTTGATTGCCTTGATTTAACTGTTATTTGTGAAGGATACGAAGATACGGATTATGGCTTGGAGTTTGATAAAATTGTAGAAAGCGGTGAAGGCTTTTGGATGAGATGTGTTGAATTGTTAAAAGTTTTTTTCAATTTAGCTCAAAACAACTCTTTTGGGTTGAGGCTCTGCGAAACTTCACATGCTGGCTTAGGTTCTCATCTTTTCCAATACGAACACTCGCAGTTGGTTAGAAACAACAGTGATGACATATCGCTGATTATTCAATACTATAATGTCAACATTGTTAAACTGGCTGGTTCAAAGGGCTTCATTGTTGATTTCAAAGATTTCACCGGATTTGGAGATAGAATCACTGGTTGTATCTACACCTCAGGCTCTCTAGAAAGATTGAATATCCAAGGGGGAGATGATCTTGATTTTGAAAATAGATATTTTGAACATTTTGATCAAATTGAAGTTGAACTCTTCCAAAAGTACATAAAGCAAAGTGAATTAAACATCAATGGAAGTTATTTTATTCTTGATGCTACCTCTTGGTTAAGACACTCAGGAAGAATATTTAAAATTATGGCTAGTAAGCTAGTTAAATTAGCTATATGCTTAACCACATTCCAGGAATTAAGATTTCTGAGAAAATCCAAAGATCCAACAGTTTCCGATGCTGCTACAAGGGCTGTAATCATCTTAAGACATTTATATGAACAAGGAATGATTTTGCCTTTAAGATTTACAGGTAACTTAGCTACCACTATTGAAGAGCACTTAGAATATGAGACCAAGATGACATGGAAGACTCATGTTGATGAATTTGTTATTGATGCTATTCACAAAAACGATAATAGGCTCTTGAGTTTGGAAAATGAAAAAGACAATGCTAACACTGAAGACAGTGTACCGAAAGATGAGAACAGAACCAGAGAAATCTTTTTGGTTTCCGACGACGTTCCTATGAGAGACAAGGCGGCTCGTTGCAATATTACATCTATAAGTAGTAGATTTATGTTTATGCTATGCAACGAATTGGGTGCTAATAAGAGCACAAATTAGATATATGGTTTTTTTATATATAAAAAAGAAATAGGTTTTGATAAAGAAACTCTCCCTTTGTTATTATACTGTTCACAAATCAGTGATTATTTAGATATCACTCGCCACTTTAAACAATAGTATTCATTTTCTGAGATTTGATATAAATATTTCTTTGAAACCTGTATCTGCCAGTTTTGCTTGCACAGTCTGAGACACAGATTCTTCAGATTACTCCTTTTATTGTGATCTATCAAAAATAATCGCTCATAGTTTTCACTTTTCACTAACAACAAATTTCCATTGGTATTAATTTCGTTCCTAGCGGATTCAAATGTGTTCATTATCACTTTACACTTTTGAAGTGTCAATATATCTGCTGACAACGTATTAAAGAATTGAAGGGAGGTTTTAACATTATTGAAATGAGAGATAGTCTGACACATAGTTTTATTACCCCGCAGCAGCGGATTATCATTAACTTTTTGAAGTAAAGGATCTAAGACAATAATATTTTCATAGATGTTCCTATATTCTGAGTTTATGGTAGGATTTGTTAAAGGGGATATGCTCCCTTTGGAAAAGTGTTGAAAGCTTTGTTGCCTTTGCAAAAGCTTATCGATAGAATCACTTGAAGGAGGGCATGCAAATGTTTTCGTTTTTTTCAGTTCAATCAATGATAAACGTTTTTGGACAACAAAGTCGTGAAGAGAAAGAGATTTTCTTGCAATTTCTGTCCTTTTAGGGCTCCTTAAAGACTGTTTTGAATGTCGTGCTATCTTCCGCAGTGACTTACCTAGGGATTTTCTTTCTGTATCCGGAACAGAAGCTGCTATCTGATTTTTTGATGATTTTTTGATGTATACAGAAGGTATCATCAATAAGAAAGAAAATTCCAGTTTTTTTGATACAAAAGCTACTGATTCAGGTGCTGTTTAGTGGTGGGTTTACACTTGTACCTACAATGCTACGATTGAGCTTTGGATACAAACTTTAAATTATGTCTTTTGGTGGACTAGAAAAGATCCTGTGTCATGTGACCTTACGTAAAAGGTTTCCTTATATATGGAGTTGAGTTTTCCGCATTAACGAGAGACAGCTTTAAATTATATCCGGGTGATCACAGCTGCTGAAACACTGCATCATTGTATACTTGTGCAGATTACGTGCTATATTTATGCAGGAAAGCAAATATATGGCAGTATTATTTATTCAAAAAGGTTCTTTTTTTGGGTGGATTCATGGGGAATATTCTTTTACTTTTGTTTCCCTCAGAAAATCTCTGTTTTTCCTCTTCGTTTTTGTTAATAATACTATCCACTGTGATTTGATTCATTCTATATCGTAAAAGTTCATTCTTCTCCTTGGATTTATTTTTAGTATCATGTGTTAATCCTTTTATATTTACCTTGCTTTGTTTGGTCAGTTTCCATGGAAAAAAGTATTTACCGAACATGAAATGCTGAATCACTGGAAACTTCATCAACACTTCATCTACCCACATTTTATAAAGTCCTTTATTTATTTTCCCCCAATCATCCACTGAATAGAGAATATCATGAAGCATAGGTGAATGCTCCTTAAAATTTTTATAATTTTTAACTTCCCCGATAACCTGTAAATTCCAAATTAAGAAATTGAAATTTTGTTCACTGACTTTGTCAATATGCTCTTTTGCATAAGTAAGACTGCTTTTAGGTTTACACAGCGGGTTTCGGATCATTTGTGCCGATCCCAAAACAAAACTAAAGTGATAGTTATCATCCAGGCCCCAAACACCATGAGACCCAGCAGGCTCTAAATTATAATTTAAAATAAGTCTCATGACTATCATGTAATACTTCTTGAATAGTGTTTTTAAAATAAATGCGTCGTAATTCAAAAGACCTAATATTTCAAAGGTCGATAAAAAAGCCAAAAATGACAGCTCATGGCCAGTGCCATAATCCATCCTATCTCTATTTCCAAAGGAGTTTGAAAAGTAGTGCGAAATTTCAACTACACTGTCTTCTAAAAACTCCATAGTATTTTTGTATTTCTCAGCAGAATTATTGGTGCTCCTATGGAAAAATAACTGCTCTAATAAGTTTTTAAGAATATCTTTGTTTTTTGTTGCTAGCTCATCATGTATTGATCTTACAGCGATGTTACCAAACCTTTGAGCAAACTCTTCCTTCGGTAGCGGTGGATATTTGTCTATTATGTCAAATAACTTGCTAAATAAGTAATGGTCAAATATATAAATCAATTGGTGAGCACTTTCAGACTCAAATTCCGTTTCCATCATCAGTTTGTTGTATTTGATAGAATATTTTTTCAATCTTTTAAAGGCTTTTGTCATCTGAAAGAATTTAATTTTGTTATTGTTATTAAGGGAGTCATCATTAATGCGCTTCACAGGTTCTACAAAATTGGTGTTTTCACTGATCTCAGCCTCTAATTCCATATTTAACTGGTCTTCTAGGTGTATTGTGGTTATCTTGTTAACGCCTTCAAGCTCTAACCTTGAACATGCTAATTCACAATTGCGAGCAGCCCGTTTTAGTTTTAGGAGAAAAAACTAAGAGGAGCAGCCTGTAGAAATAGACTTTATATTCGGGTAAACACATATGCCACGTGACTCATCTTTCTGCTTTGCGGATTGAACATGCAAACTGCATAAATCATCCAAAAACCTTTTTATGAGTTGCTCCTTGGTATCATTTGAAACTTGTGCTTTTAGCTCGTTTTTTTTCTTATTTTCTATAGGTTCTATTAGTTGTTTGCCTTTTGTAGAAATCGATGCCATTGGAATTTTTTTTTTCAGCGAAAACAATAGGATACGCACAATTTAAGGTTCTATAAAGGGTTAAATGCTGCAGCTATTGTTAAATGTATGGAACCTTTACAAGACAAAAAGTTCCTAGATATAATTAAAACATCTGATGTATATAATAATATAAACACATATGTTATCACGCGTACTTCAAGCTTTAATCAAGGTGTTTACTGAAAAACAATTTAAGATGACGTTATTTTTTATCATATTATTTCTTTCTAAAATGAAAACGAAAAGATGAAATCTGGTCTCGCAAACACCTTCAAAAACACAGTTTAAAAAGCATCTAGAATCTATTGGTTCTAAAAAAGTTTTCCAACATGCAAATAAGATTAAATTAATATAAATTTTATTTCCCTTAATTAAAGTCTCAGACCCGAGTCTTCAATTTTTCAAGAATTAGGCAAGTTATTTCAAGACAAATTGCCAAGAAAAACGTGTAGCAAGCAGACGTTTTAACCTATTGTTGGTACTTTATTAAAATATAAATGCTTTAAAAATAAACCTTGCTATTATTAAATAAACTCATTTTTGAAAGTGATTGTTCTAGATTTCAGTAATTTGGGAGATTTTGCTGAATAAATGGAGCTTTCCAAAAAATGTACGTCATTGCATTAAGCTGTGCTTTTGATTCATATTTTTTGCTTCTCAGCATTTGTTCTTTACCAACCAAAGTTTCTGCTACACATTATTAATTTATATCTTTAAGCGGCTCTCAGTAAAATTCTAATTCTCTATTTATTAGCATAAGAAAAATTCTCTTTGGCTAGCAAAATATGTCTTCTCCCACGTAGAATTTTCTTTGTTTGGGGCAGTTGAAACTTTTCACCCCAAATCACGAATTATGCATCCTTAAATAAACTGAAAGGGGTGCTCGGAGTTAGCTGAAAACTAAGCACTACTGTTATAGCGGGACAGAGGCTTAAGAGGCTCACAAATCTACAGCATCAATAAATACACAGGTTGCATCACAAATTAAAAATTTAGCTGAGAGTTTGAATGAAGATATCTTTTTTTCAAATAAACTCTATTATCTATGAAAAACATGGGTCAGTTGATTTTTTATGGCAAACAGCAGGTTTGTTTATTTAAGTATTTTTTTTTTTTTTTCCAGGATACTATCTGTATAATTACTTTTTATAATTCAATAAGTAGTTTTGGATAGTAAAGTAGCATACCTTTTTATGGGTTTTAACAGTAAGTCAATCATATAGTACTCATCTTTTCTTTAAAATAGCTTTTGCTTTCTAGCGGGGGTTTTTTATCTCCCAAAAACTAAAGCCGATAATTGCAGCTTCAAGAAACAAGGAATAAAGGCTTGATTTAATATAAAGTAATTACAGCAAAAGTGGCTTATCTAATTTCATATTTTTAGTGTTGCTGACTCTGTTTATTGCTGATAATTTTTATTTTCACTTGAAAAAAATTTGGCACCCCTTGAAACAATTAAAAAAAGATCTGAACATAGGGGTCCATTAACAGTATTTTACGTTTTAAGGGTCCAAACAATACACCAATGCGTTTTTATTAACATTTAGAGAAATTTTTTTTTACTACATGCCTTGATGTAAAGGTGTAATTTATATAACAAAAATCTATATTTAGTGACATAAGCAAGTATAATAGAACTTAATATAGGAGAACTGAGTATTGGAATAAGTTCTAGACTAGTGAGATTAGTTTATCGACTCAGCGTCCGATTTCAAAACAAAAGAATCATCCTAAGATTTAGTTGAATCTCAAGATCAAAAAGCAAAGCTAGTTTTTGATAGTGTGTAAAATTTAAAAGCAAACTTCTTTTTTATTCAGCTCTTAATGTATTATCTTTTTAAAAGCATTTGTTCAATCATAAACTAGGTGCGAATGTTTCAACAACTGCTTTAGATTTTAGATAGCCACTGCAAAGCAATGTGTAACTATCAATGTATTTATATAAATACCCATGCACTTAAAAAATTGTTTATTGAGATGTTTATTTTATATTATTACTATTGAATAATAACTAATACTAAACCTGAAAATTTGAAATACCGTAAATCAACATTTAGCTCATTTTTTTTTTATTGTTTTATTTATCTAAAAATGAAGTTTTTGTTAACAGCCTATTTAACAATTGCATGCCTGCTAACAATTACACATGCAAAATTAGAAACTGATTACTGGGTCAGAGAAAATGTAATGAGCAATTTTTATGGTTGCAAATATGCAGTATCATTTCAAGCAATGTATTGTGCAAAAGATACAACAAAAAGTTATACTTGCCAATGTAAAGACAAGGTTGCTCAATCAGCCTTTGTTTACTGTGGAATATCAGAAACAAAAAACAATACATCAGATTTAACCAATTTCTTAAATATGTATAATTCCAAATGTGAACCATTGAATAAGACTTTTACTTTGGAAAAGCTCTATGACATTTACGATAATGCTACCAAGTATCTAGAGACAGCAAAAGAGTATGGTAAATTTAACAAAACAGCTGATATTTTAAGAACTCCTTTAAAATACAATCATACCGTGTTTAAAAACGCTGAATTATCTTATTTCAGAAGATACCAAAATGAATCAAGAGGATTATTTATGGGTATTACTGTGGTTGCTTATTGGTTTGCAATCTTTGTAATAGGAGCATTTTATCAAGTTCTAGCAAAATTGTTTCCATCAATTAACAAAAACGCTAAAATTCAAAAATTAATCAATGGTGTCTGGTTAAAAACTTATAAGCAGCCTATAAAAGTATTAGGCGTTGAGTTAGGGTTTATGCCAAACAAAATTGAATCTCTTGTAATTGGTGGTTCCTTTATTATTATTATGGTAGGTGCCTGCTGGGGTTATAGATTTCATAAAAATGACGTTATTTGGCCAAAAAAATATACTCAAATATCTAGATATATTGGTGATAGAACAGGCCATCTTTCATTATTTACTATGAATTTAACATTTCTTTTTGCAGGAAGAAATAATTTTGTTTTATGGGCGACTGGTTGGAACTTTTCGGGATTCTTAATGTATCACAAATTTATTGCTAGATGTACAGTTGCCTTAATTTTCGCTCACACAATTGCCTATGTTGCAAACTCAGTTAAATTAGGAAATTACGATACAAGACATGTTCAAAACTATTGGATCTGGGGATCAGTTTCTATCATTTGTGGAGTAGTTATGGTTTTAACTGGTGGCCAGGTTTTCAGAAAACGAATGTACGATGTATTTGTCATTACGCATATTATATTGGCTGTGTTTTTTTTAATTGGAGCTTGGTTCCATTTAATTAAATTTGATCTTCAATACTACTGTTATGCCACAATTGGTGTTTGGTCATTAGATAGAGTTTTGAGGGTCGTTAGAATGTTTGTTATGTTTGGTGGTTTTAGAGAAAACAAAATCACTATCTTCAAGAAGGCTACATCTAACAAAGAGGTTGACGAAGAAGATCTCTTTTTAAGAATAGATGTAAACAACTATAACAAAAAACTATTTAATATTAAAGATGGAAACTTTGGGTTCGTCTATATTCTTCATCCATTGGGTTTTTGGCAATCACATCCTTTTACTATGGTAAAAATAAGTGAGTCTGAGGGATTCAGCTTAGTTCTAAAAGTAAAGAAAGGATTGACTAAACATATTTATAAAAGCATTTCCAAAGTCGGAGACTTTAAAACTTTCAAAATTTGTGTTGAAGGTCCGTATGGTGTTAGCAAAAACAGTGGGATTTCAAAAACTGAAAACTTCTCAGTCATTACTGTAGGTACTGGATTATCGGGTCCACTGTGTTATTTAAATCACCATAGAAATAGTCAGCTAGATGAAAAAAGCTTAACACCAAATGTTTTACATTGGGGTGTTAGATCTTTGGCAGTAGTTGAAGCGTACAAACAAGAATTATCTCATCTAGTCAATAAAGGCAATGTGATAATTAACATTTACTGTAATAAGTTTAGTGATAATAAGACACTAAGCTCTAGCAACAATTCAACTGACAGCAATTTAGAAAAAAATGATCAAATTGCTGAATATTCATTAAAATCTTGTAATAGTGATGAATTTTTAGCGTTAGACAATGTTAACATAATTTCTAATTACATGTCAGTTGAACAAGTTGTTGAGGAGGAAATGAATGCCTCTTCCTCATTAACCATTATGACTTGTGGTTTGCCATTAATTTGTGATGAAACAAGATATCAATTCTTAAATAAGTTATCTAGTAAAAAAGGCACTTATGAATTAATTGATGATTCTCAAGTATGGTAAAAAAAACTCTGCATCGTCAGAATAATATTTAAAAGGTTCAACTTCTATTCAATTAACATAATATTTTATCTAATATATATTTTACAACAAATCGTCATCATCGTTACCCATTAAAGACTCTTTTATCTTTAGTAAAATAGTTGTTTTCCAGTTGTCTAGCTTTTGAAATTTGTCAAATTGCATCAAAGTCTGGCTCATCAAGTCTATATCTTGCTCTTTATAGCATTCAATCAACTTTTCCAACAGCTGAAACTCTTTGCAATCTTTGTCGTCACTTAACTTCTCTCTAGCTTCCCTTAGGGTTATTTCAGCAGCAACAGTGTCTGTTAAAACTAATTGCAGCAAACCAATTTTCAAAAAATAATCCTTTAGGCCCCAAAGGTTAGTATTCTTGGAAAGGTTATTTTCAATTAAAGATTGGTAAGTCTTTATTGAATCAAATAAATCTTGATCTCCTTTGCTTTGCAATGATAATAAGTCAGCATATTTCAAATAGCATTTGTTACTCAGTTGCAAAGCATTATCTTGAAGGTACCAATCACCAGCCATTTTATAGACTTTAGAAGCTTCTTTGTAATCCTGCAATTGCAGTTCCAAAATTTCTCCCAATTCAAATTCATAATTAGCCGCCCTTCTAAACTGTCCCATGTTTACAGTAAAACACTCAATTCCTTTTTTCAAACATTCAATGGCTTTCCCAAAATCCTGGTCCATCTTGTATAGTTTATAGCCTTCAACAAAATTCATAGCAGCTTCATTAAAGTTCTTTAAAAGATCTAAAGAAACTGCCCCAGCTTCAACATAGCATGAAGCTGCCTTAGAATAGTCCTGCTTTGCAGAACTGTTTCCTAGCCTATAAATTTTTGCTGCTTGAATGTACAAGTCAATAGCTTCTTCATATTGATCTTCTGAAGAGGAGATTAGCTTCCAAAAAAATCCATTGACGGGTTTAGATTTCTCTCTAGCTTGTTTAAGTAAGGTTTCTGGTGAAGTGGACATTGCCTGTAGTTAGAAAGTGTACCTGGTATAATCTTGGTGCTTCTCCTTCCATTACTTTCTGCCACCACAACTTGCAACTTAAGGCGGCAAATATTTTTGAGCTGAATTCAAGGGACAGCAATTAGTTGGCACGCAACAAACTCACGTGATCTGACATGACTCTGAGCGACTTTTCAGCAGACATACAAGTCGCTGGCATTTTCTGATTGAGCCTACCTTTCATGTCCAGCCGCTGTGCTTAACAAAACTATAGTCAGCTTATTAAAAAGCACAAGCTCTGCATCTATATGTTGAGACCGTGGCTTTTTAAAAGTTCTATCCACTTAGCTCAGCACCAGCTGTTTTGAGTACTCACGTGCTCTCAACGAGCTCCTTTAAGATGCTTTTTCTTCAGTAGACAAATCTTCAAACAAGACCGAGAAAGCAAATAGTAAGTCACGTGACACACACAATGGAGAAGGATGTAACAGGGCTTTTCTGCTGCTCAGGAGTCTCAAATAAGCGAAAAAGAAACGTTTCTACTGTGGAAAAATCCCTGGTCTTAACGAAACTAACAGAGACAACCCAAATCGGACTTCATATTCATTTGGCAACCAGCACTGGATCTTGCTTAATATCTGCCATTTTGGTTAAAGCAATTATAAAGTGATATTTCAGTATAATATTATCTGATTGTACTGTGATCCCTTCCAGTAGAGCTTTGTGCAAGTCTTTTGCTACTGTAACTTCCATAATACTAGTCTAAATCCAATGGTATCCATAAGAAACAAAAACACACTACAAGGTCCAAAACTGGATGACTATGTTTGTGATTTGCCAGAACTAGAAGAATATTTAAAAATCAAGCTCAAAATTCCAAAAAACATCAACGACAGAATCACTTGGCAGCAATTCGAAGACGATATCATAAATAGTCATATCAATGATTACATCGTCCGAGAGGATAGCGAACTAAAGAGCCAGTTTCCTGATGGATTGGATTCCATTAGAAATCAGATAGCCAATACATGCGATTTTTTTGTTGGAAAACTCTTTTCAAGAGAATGGAACGAGATTGCTTTCAAAATATGGAACACGCATAAAGAAAACTACACCACAGTACTAACAGTTATGGATCGAAGTGAGCTTACCAACATCAACGATAACGGGTCAAGTTTACCAAACAAATTCCACTATCTCTCCACAAAATCTCAGACTTTAATATCTTTGAAAGATCTGCTTTCAAAAAGAAAGCCTATTCATATTAAAAAAAGATGGCTTAATGTTCTCGATCCATATTTAAAGAAGGGGAAGTGGTCAGAAGAAGAAGATGCACTCCTTATAGAGAAATATAAACAATATGGTCCACATTGGTCTAAAATTGCATTGGAAATACCTAGAAGAACGGTTGACCAATGCAGTAAAAGATTTCTTGAAGCTCTAGATCCTGATAGAAGTATGAAAAACCACGTTGATTGGTCCACCAAGGAAGATCTGCTGTTAATTACCACATTAAAAGAGATGGGATCAAAATGGAGAGCAATTGCTTTAAAACTGGACACTAACCGTTCAGCTCTAAACTGTAGAAATCGTTGGAGAAAGATTATTAATGGATACATAAAAGGTAAATGCAACGTCCAAGTGGCAGCATTGATTGATGACTTGTCAAAGGATGGTGATTTTGACGATATTGTAAAGTTAAGACAAGAGATTGAAATGAAGAAAGTAGAAAAAGTTGAAAGAAAAATCAATAAGGCAAAAAAAAGGAACAAGCAAGTTAATAGAAAACCTAAAACCTCTGAGGGAGATGATGAAGACATCAGTGACGACTATGGCTATGAGGATGAAGAGGGAGAAGATGAGAGACATGAAGAAGAAATGAGCGATGTTGAACCTCCTTACATAATTGATCAGAAAAATAGTGATCCCTCCAAAAATGATGCTACTCATTATACTTCTGCTAGGAACAGCATTGAACCGGAAAACAGTCTTGCCAGCAACAGTATTTTGATTGGAGAAAATAGTCATAGGCCGGCGCCTTCATTAGTGTCTAATTTTTTAGAGCAGCAGTTTGATCAGCAGCAGTTTTCAACTTCCCACTCGATGCAGCCTCTTTCACCAGGAAATTACCATATATCTATGTCGCCACCACCCAACTTACCTTTGGGAATTCTTCAGACTCCAAAACCTCACGACATTATAAGCTCCCTAAGAACTACCCAGCTTCCCACAGGCCACATGAATCCCCTTAATAATACAAACAATGACACTATCAGTAATAACATTAGCAACAACACAAACAAATTCTACAAGAACTCCCCTGTTCAAACAGGGTCAACAGAAACAGCTTTGAATAAAAGCCTGAGACCAAGTTCTGTGCCTCTACAAAGCAACAGCACAGAATGGAAGTTTCAATTGAAGCAAAAAAACTTGACTTTATCTTCAGGAAATATAACCTCAGAGAAATTGGTTTCTTTACTGATTGAGCAAGCTAAACTGAACAACTTGAAAATTTCCATTCATCAGCATATTCATAACCATTATATGCCTATATTAGACAATTCTGAACAAGGTTCAAGTAGGACTTCAACACCAGGTAGCGACAAAAATAACCATCATAATGGCAGCAAAGGGCATGCCAGTGTAATGAGCAATAACAGTTCTCTAACTTCAAACAACAATCTCGCTGGGTCTTTTGGAACCAAAGTTATAAAAGATTTAAATGAGATTGGTGCCTATAGAGTCAAGCATTTTAAACAGCTAAACGTCAAAAAGGTCCCGAAGTTGGCAAGTAGCAGTAGCAGCACTAAGCGAAGAAACGGCAGTGTTACTGGGTCTTCACCTGGAAGCATAAGCAGAAAAAAAGTGAAATTCAACACTCACAGCAATAATGCTAACAGCAACAACAATACCAACAATAACAGCCTTGATAACAGCGCCAGATCGTCTGTTGTTGGGAGCAATGAGTACGAAAACGATGATGAGAGCTTTGATTTTTGGGACTCGCTGATGCAGAGCAACCCTTTATCACACGTGAAAGGCAGCAGTAAAGGTGACAATGTCAAAGCTTCTGTCGCAGTCAAAGAGAAGGGCCTTGAGAAGCATACCAAAAAGGCTGCTCATAATAGTAACGAATTAGAATATTATATGCTGGGATTCAACCCTTCATAAATGGTAAATATATATGTTTTTTTATTGTTTTTTAATAAAGAACTTCTTTAAAAAGTCGTCGTTGCTTTTATGTTCAAGATAGGACGCAGTGTAATTCACAATGTCATCTCCAAGTTTCAAGTAATAGTCTAAATAGTACATAATAGTACTGTTTCCATTAGTTAGCTTGTATGTGTTTAGTCTGTAACCTGTTTTTTGATTTATTGTAGATAAAAGAGTAGAAACCAATAGCAAATCGGTGGAAAGATGGACAATCTTACCAATAGTAATAGTTACCATATTTCTGTTTGATGGGTTGGTCTTACTAATTTACGATTTGATGATTAATAAATAGAATCTTCGATAAAAGAAAATAGGCCACAAAGGATCTAGCCGCAGTAATCTGGTAGGACAAGTGATTTGTCCGAACTGGGGAGATTGGGAGGAAAGCAAAAAATAGTCCAAGCAACTAAACCACGTGATATTTTGGTCACATGCTTAATTTTGAGTTTTCTTGTTTGTGCTGGCGATCCTGGAGAGGTTTAAGAGCAGGGAAAATTTTTCCTTGAGAACAACTTCTTATCAAGGAGGGCTGGTTTGTACAATAAAAATGGGAAAAAGACCTATTGAAAACTAACAGCAAATCCATGTTTACCAGACTCTCCTTGTTGCCTAGAGCAACCCTAAGACTTAATGTTTTGTCCAAAAAAAACGTGTCGCTAGTTCAATATACAAGTAAGTATATCAACAACGCCAGCAAGCACACAGTTGCTGATAAGCCAAGCCATATTTCAAACAAGAAGATGACTATTGACAGAGAGCTGCCTGATCCTACAAAAAAGAGAAGAAAAGGGACACATCCAGCTGCAATTTTGCTGTACGCAGCTGTTATTTACATAGCCGCTGAATTGATTTTTAACTATGAGCGAATGAATAATGCTTCTGTTAACAACTCTCTTTTGGAATTGAGAAGAGATTTGAAAGCTAGAGACCTTCTTGGCAGCAATATTAAATTGTATGGAATTTATCCATGGATATTTGGTGACATGCAACAAGTTAAAGGTCATGTTGATATTTCCTTTAAAGTTATTGGCAGTAAAGGCCATGTTGGTGTAGTAAAGTTCAAAGCTGGAAGAGAATTAAACGAATTAAATTTCACTATAGAAGAATGGAGTTTAACTATGGAAGAAAATCCAGAAGAAACCTTGGATATTCTGCAATTTTCTGGTGACAATAACGTCAAGTTATGATTGAAAATGAGTACATGTATATAAAATCAGGCATTTTGCTATCTTTTAAAGAATTTTAGATTTCCCTTGTTCTTTCTAAAAGTGCTAGAGCTTTGGCATCAACTCCGTATGTTGATTTTGGCATAAGGTTTGTGGGCCGTTTGCAGCATGAAATCTCTCTCAATCGCCTTAGGTTTTCGCTGCTTGGACACCTACTGATGGAGGACAACTCATTCAACATCTTTTCGTACTCATTTTTTCTTTCAATAACAAAACTGTTTTTACTTTGCTTGAGCTCTAGTGCTTGGATGTTGAATTCTTGAACCAGCATAAGTTCTTTCAGAAATGTTTCAAGTATTTGAAATAATTCCACCTTCTCGAACTGAGGATCAAAAATAATATATTCAAAAGAAGACCCATTAAAATCATTTATATGGTTCTCAACTTTAATTGCTGTTCTGGTTTCAAAACAGCAAACAAAAACATAGTACTGTTTCATTGCCTGATTGTATTTTTGTTGTAAGATATTGAAAGTTGCCATTATCGTTTTAATTTTTGAGCAAAAATAAGCTTCAAATTTATCGTTGTTGACATAGTTCCATTGGTTAACTTCTTTTGAAAACTGAAGTATCTTTTCCATGTTTCCAATAATCTGTTCATATAACACATTAATATCTTCAACTTTTACTAGCCTAGTTTCCAATACTATGTTCAAAAACCTTTTTATAGCTATGTCGTCTTTAAGTATGTCTCCAACTACGTCTAATAAGGATAAACTTTGTGTTTTGTCAACTTCATTCTTCATCTTGACTTTTTTATTTGAGCTTTTAAAGTATTTTAATCTGCAGAGATTAGATATACAAAATGTTTTATTTTTTGGTAAATCCAGCATATTATTCAAATATAAAGTAATGCCAAGGATAATCTCTAAAAGTGTTTTCAAAACATCAACATTTTTTGAAACCAAATCATTCATACTTATCAAAGCGGTAAGAAATACATCGAAATTATTTAACTGGTCTGCTGTTTCCAAAAGACAAATAGTAGAATAACATCTCAGTCCCAAATAACTTTCCATAGCACTTAAAATCTTTAAAAATTCGACACAATCAATATTATCAAGTGATTCGTTTTTACTATCATAATTTTTGTCATTGTTATCAAATTTTAAACTCAGAAACACAGTTATTTGTTCTTCCCAACATTTTTCACACTTTAAAACATCACTTAAAACATCTTTGAGTGTGAATTTTTTCCAAGAAGTCAGACACTGTATTTGAATTAAGCGAATATTATTATACAAGCCTGATTCCAAGTTAATGTTTGATATTTTTGGAATTTTGGAATCTTTAGCAACTTGCATTGCGGGAAAAAGCTCAAATAGCAAAATTTGCAAATCTTCAGAAATCCTTAGTGGTGTCAAGAGCCCTAAACCATATAAATTTAAATTGTTTTGTTGTTGCGACAATTTCCAATGAAATTTCTTGTGTTTTAAACGCTGTTTGAAACTCAGATCTTTATGGCTAAAAAACAACGGAATAGGTGGTGGCGGTGGTGGTGGGGCTGCTTCTGTTAGTTTTTGTTCCATAAAAATAAAGCTTTTAGATGTGATTGTATTATGTTTCCTAAAAATTGTTGGTTTGACGTTCTATAGATGGCTTATCGTTTGTTTACAAAATTTCCTTTTTTGTAAAAAAAGTCAATTGATAAAACAAAAAATTCTCAGCATTAATTGAATAGCAGATGCAAACAAATCAAGATTGAATCTCAAAAGAAACCCCATTTCATTTTTTGATTTTTATTCCCAACAAAATGCGATCATCAATTCCTTATCATTCTGATGTGATTTTCTTTTTCAAGAAACAATACATGTTAAAAAAGCCTTTTTAATGTATTTCAGCAAAATTCAATGCTGGGTCATTAATAGAAATGAAGCAAAAGTTTCAAAGCTAAACTACATGGCTAAGCTTAAAGTTTTGAATTTTCTCATTGGTATTAATAGCAACAATTTTTTTTTGGCCTTCCTTGTGAATCCAATTTATTAAACAATATATATATATATATATATATTGGTGCATATTCATGTGATGCTAAGAATCTTTTGCTCAAAACTAGAGCACGAAAAAAAGCTCTCTAACTTAACTAAACTAAACTCGTTTTTTCTTCTCTCTCTTATAAACAAGCAATGGAACTCCACAAACAAAACCATTCAGCCAGCCTTTTAAAACACTCATATTAACAACAATTAAAGTAGGTCTCACAGCATAAATCATCCCATTCAAAAAATGTTTAGGATAATTATGTCTCAAAACAGTGATGTTAACTAAAACATCACTCAAGCACAAATTTACATTTAACTGATCAAACGAGGCCAAAACTTTTTGGGTAATTGACAAAAGAGATTGAGTCAATTTTACCAATGGTGCTTGCTCCAAAGTGTGGATAATGTATAATTGATCCTGCGGTTTAAGAAGAGTCGTAATTGTGTAGGTGATAGATTCCATCGAGGAATCACTTTGAATGATGTATGTTTTTGGAAATTCATTTGTTTTCAATTGTGGATGAAATACAGGTTGAGGAACTGTTTTTTTGCTTTTTGATTCACTATTTCCCAAAACCAAAGTCAATTTTTCACATGTATCGTTACAAAATGTCTTATGATCAATTGAATCTAGTAATTCTTGTTCTAGTTGGTTGTTGTTATCTTTTTTATACAATTCAATCCACTGTTTGCAGTTCTCAATAACATCATTGAAAGGAAGGTCAGTGTTTGGCATTACCAAGGAGGTAAAATCGTATTTAAGTTTGGTTCTAAACATGTTTTCATCAACATCCATGATTTTTTCTTCATCAGAAGAATACACTACTTCTCTAGATTTACCGTGGTTTTTACGCATTTCCTTGATTTTCTTCTTTTTCTCCTCTTGCAATAGACTTGGAGCATTTGTCTCAACAGAAGAAATAGATTCATTGTCAGAGTAGTCAGTAGAGTGCTCATCTTCTCGGTCGTAAACATCGTCGTCGCTATCAAAATCATCTTCACCATTGCTATCAACAATTCTAACTCTCTCGGTATATGGATTTCTATTCAATATTGAATATTTCAAGTCAGCTTTCATGTTTGATTCTTGCACAGATCTACTTCTTGATCTAGAAGTACTTCTAGAAGTGTTTGCCAAACTGCTAACATCAGAGTTATCAGTATCAGATGTGATGCTTCTTATTCTGCTCTTAGATCTCGTTCCCGAAACAGTGTTTCTACTAGTAACTCTACTTAGCGATCGTCTAGAATAAATAGCATTATTACCACTGTCTTTATGATTTGCATTTGCAGCGTTTGCATCTGGAAACAACAAAGTACTGTCAATTGTTTTATGAGGGTTACTGTTGGAATGGCTTACGGAATTGCTCAAATCCAAGCATATTTTAGGTGCTCTACCCCTGCTCATGTTGTTAGGCTCAGTTGGATTATCCGAGTTGCTCATTCTTGACACTATCTCTCCTCGGTTGGTGTTTTTGTTAAATTTGATTTAAGTCTTCAGTTGAATTTTATTTCCAATCGATATATGAGAAGTTGAGGGGAAGGGGATTTGTTTTTTGCCATAGAATCTTTTTGTCGCAATTTTGTTAAGCCGTAGCAAATCAGCATGAGCTTCAAAAATAATAAAGTCATGTGATTAGCATGTAGCCATCATCCAAGGACCTGTGACAGGAACGAGGACCAAGAGTTAGGAAGCAAATGAAACAGAAAGAATAGTCAAGAGCTTTGGATTGGGCTTTTGCTAAATGATGTTATATTTAGAACTAATAAAATGGTCTTTGGGCCTGGCGCCCGCTGCATTCATACACTACGGTTACGGGACCAGGGATCCAAGCCCCGCACAAATCATTCTAGTCACATGACGACACGCATATCTCGGGCTGGGATCCTGATCTGAAACTTCTTTAGACCAGCCAAGAAAGAACAACCAGCTAAGAACCAACGCTGAGGTTGATATCGTAAACTTCTTTTATTGAAGCTTGTGCTGATGTCCCTTACTCTTAACAAAAACAACCTCAAGGTTTTGTTGCTGCAGCTAAATGCAAACAACTCTACCAGCAAAACAAATATAAGAGAGAAAATAATACGCTTGCTCGACTCAAGAAAACTAGCCTCGCCGGGAAAGGACTCAAGTACATTGATAGTGTTGCCCGAACTAGCGTACCACAGGTACATATTTGAGAAGCAGGAAGACGCCAAGGCGGATGATTCGCTGCTTGAATACTTCAAGTTTTTGAGCAAAAGATACAATTCATATGTGATATCAGGATTCATTGAAGAGGACAACGGAAAAAAGTACAACAGCAGTGTCTGCATACATGAGGATAAGATAGTGAAGGTGCACCGGAAAAACCATCTCTACTTCACAGACGAGGTGTGGGCGGAAGAGGGAGAGACGTTTTCGACCTTTCCACTCAAGCTGGGCGAAACCAGAGAGATCACGTGCTCCATGGGCATCTGCATGGACATCAATCCATATAAGTTTCAGGCGCCCTTTGAGAAATACGAGTTTGCAAGCCACTGTAGCGAGAACAACGTCGACTTGGCGGTCTTGCCTACAGCATGGACCCACCAGGTTTCAGTTTTGCAGGGTGAGCATGAGAACTCAGCTACCGCTACCAAAAAAAAAGCCTTTTTGAAGCAGCTCTCTAAGAAAGCCCCATGGCTTGTGAATCCCAACCTTGCTGTAAACCCCACAGTCCAGGATCTTGAGGACGGGCTGATCTCCAGCACTGACTTTCTATTTAACCCTTGTTTTGATACTCTGAATTACTGGTATGCGAGATTCAAACCTTTGCACGGCAAAAAGAACAGATACCTCTTGTTCTGCGACAAGGTTGGGATTGAAAAAAATGTTTTATATGCTGGCAGTAGTGCTTGCTTGAAGTTAAACGAAAACCAAGTGGAGCTCAAAGGGTCCCTTTCAACAGCCGAAGAAGCTATTCTAGAGGTTGATCTCGTGTTCTGATAACGCGCTTCCGATGTGCCACGCCTTGATGGATCTCGTGCCTCTGGTTCTTCTCCTGCTCTAGGTCACGGCTCAGCAGTGCTTCGATCGATGACTCTTTTCCCTCAAGATGTGATGACTCTTTTCCATTAGGCTGATGAGATGATTACCCCTCCTCTTCTTCTCTGCTCTTCTCTTCTCACTCTTTTCTCTTCTCTTCTTTTCAGTGCCGCATGCGAACTTCTCGGGCACGAACCCCGAGAAACTCGCTCTATTTACTTCCATCCAGGGTTTTTCCGCTCCAAAATATAACAGTTTTTGTGATGTAATGGTAGTGAAAAAAAGAAATTTCTTTTTGTTGCGGCTTTTCTGATGATATTTAAACTCATCGCAGTCAGCTGTTCATTGGAATTTTGAGTTTTAAGAGTCAGGATGTGAGACAGAAACCTGTCTTTTATAGGTAATAGAGACACAAACCCAAACAAACAGCTCGATTGTGAAAATGCCTCAATACATTGAACCCCATACACCAAATCCGGACTTGAAAAAAGTGATCATTATTGGATCTGGAGGTTTAGCCATTGGTCAGGCAGGAGAATTTGATTACTCTGGTTCTCAGGCCATCAAAGCTCTAAAGGAAGAAGGAATCAAAGTTGTCTTGGTCAACCCTAACATTGCAACCAACCAAACTTCGGAAACTTTGGCTGACAAAATCTACTATCTGCCTGTGACTCTGGAATATGTTTCCTACATCATTCAAAAAGAAAGACCCCAAGGAATCTTGCTTACTTTTGGAGGCCAAACAGCTTTGAACTGTGGTATTGCGCTGGAAAAATCTGGTGTTTTGGCGAAATTTGACGTCAAGGTTTTGGGTACCCCTATTATTACCTTGGAAACCTCTGAAGACAGAGAAATGTTTGCTGATGCTTTGAAGGAAATCAACATTCCTATTGCTGAGTCGGTTGCTTGTGAGACTGTTGAGGAAGCTGTTGTTGCGGTGGAGCAAATTGGATTTCCCGTCATTGTCAGATCTGCCTTTGCTTTAGGTGGTTTGGGCTCTGGGTTCGCATACAACCTTGATGAGCTGAATGCCTTGGTTACAAGAGCGCTGTCCTTATCTCCGCAAGTCTTGGTTGAAAGATCCATGAGAGGCTGGAAGGAAGTCGAATATGAAGTTGTTAGAGATGGCTCTGGTAACTGTATTACTGTATGTAATATGGAAAACTTTGATCCTCTAGGGGTCCACACCGGTGACTCCATTGTTGTCGCTCCCTCTCAGACCTTGTCTGATGAGGAATTCCATATGTTGAGAACAGCAGCTATCAAGATCATTAACCATTTGGGTGTTGTAGGTGAGTGTAATGTACAGTATGCCTTGTCCCCAGATTCCCTGGACTATTGTGTCATTGAAGTAAACGCCAGATTATCCAGATCTTCAGCTTTGGCTTCCAAGGCTACTGGTTATCCATTAGCCTACACAGCTGCTAAGATTGCTTTAGGCTACACCTTGCCCCAACTACCAAACCCTATCACCAAAACTACAGTCGCAAACTTTGAACCTTCTTTGGATTATACTGTTATTAAAGTACCTAAATGGGATTTGAGAAAGTTCCAACATGTTAAGACTGATATTGGTTCAGCCATGAAGTCTGTTGGTGAAGTAATGTCCATTGGTAGATCCTTTGAAGAGGCATTTCAAAAGGCTTTGAGAGAGGTCGATCCTTCTTTATTAGGTTTCCAAGGTTCCCCAGAATTCAGAGATAAAAAAGTATTGGACGATGTTTTGGCTAACCCAACTGATAAAAGATGGATGGCTGTTGGACAAGCATTGATTCATGAGAACTATACTGTTGACCAAGTTCACGAGTTAAGTAAGATTGATAAATGGTTTTTGCACAAGTGTAAGAACATTGCTTCTATGCAAACTCATTTATCCACTTATAACAAGGTTGAAGAATTAGAATCAGAATTACTATTAAAAGCCAAAAAGATTGGTTTCTCTGATAAACAAATTGGTATCTTTACTAAAACTCCAGAATTGGAAGTCAGAAAATACAGATTACAACATGATATTCACCCATGGGTCAAGAGAATTGATACTCTGGCCGCTGAAGTTCCTGCTTCCACTAATTACTTATACATAACATACAATGCATCGTCTCATGATGTTAAATTTGATGAAAATCCATATGTTGTTTTAGGTTCTGGTGTATACAGAATCGGTTCTTCTGTTGAATTTGATTGGTGTGCTGTTAACACGGTCAAATCTTTGAGAAATAGAGGTGAAAAGGTTACCATGATCAACTACAATCCAGAAACTGTTTCTACAGATTTTGATGAAGTTGACAGATTGTACTTTGAAGAATTATCTTTGGAAAGATGTTTAGATATTATTGATTTAGAAAACCCTAAGGGAACAATAATTTCAATGGGTGGTCAATTACCTCAAAACATTGCTTTGCCTTTATACAAACAAGGTGTTAAGATAATGGGTACTTCTCCAAAGGATATTGACAACGCTGAAAACAGACATGTTTTTTCCACCATTTTAGACTCAATCAATGTTGACCAACCTCTGTGGAAAGAGCTATCCACTTTACAAGAGGCCTCTGACTTTGCTGAAGGTGAATATCCAGTTCTTATTAGACCATCTTATGTTTTGTCTGGTGCTGCTATGGCTGTTGTTGATAACTCTGAAGAATTGCATGAAAAATTAGAAGTCGCTGCTGATGTATCTCCGGAACATCCAGTGGTTATGTCTAAATTTCACCTAAATTCTAGAGAATTGGATATCGACTCTGTTGCTTGTAATGGTGAAGTAATTGCCTATGCGGTGTCTGAACATTTGGAAGATGCAGGTGTTCATTCTGGTGATGCTTCTTTGGTTTTACCTCCTCAAAACACCACAACTGAAGAAATTCAAAAATTGAAAACTATTGCTCAAAAAGTTGCAAAGGCGTGGTCTATCTCTGGTCCATTTAACATGCAAATTTTAATACTTCCAAATGGTGACATAAAGGTTATTGAATGTAACATCAGAGCTTCTAGATCTCTTCCATTTGTTTCTAAGGTTTTAGGTTGTAACTTTGTTGATTTGGCGGTTTCTGCTTTCTTTAACGACAAAACTAAGATTGCTGAGTTCAAGGAAAAATATGGTGATGATTTAATGCTTGGAAAGAAATACAACTATGTTGCTGTTAAGTCTCCTCAATTTTCCTTCACCAGATTGGCTGGTGCTGATCCTTTCTTATCTGTTGAAATGGCGTCTACTGGTGAAGTATGTTCTTTCGGTAAAGATTTGAAACAAGCTTATTGGGGTTCTATTCAGTCTACTATGAACTTTAAAGTACCTATTACCAATGAAGCTGATAAAAAACTAGGTATATTGTTTGGTGGAAACTTACCTGAATTGGAAAAGGTATTCAATATTTTTGAAAGTATAGGTAAATATAACTTATTTGCAACAGATGAAGCTTCTTGTAAAAAACTAGGTAGTTCCGTTCAACTATTAAAGTTCCCTGAAAATACTTCTGATAAAAAGGCTTTGAGAAATCTATATGAAGATAACAATATTACTTGTGTTGTAAACTTAAGTCATGCCAGAGGTAAAACCACTGATGATTTGGACTACTTGATGAGAAGAAATGCAATTGACTTTGGATTATGTTTATTCAATGAACCAAACACTTCTCTAATATTTGCTGAGTGTCTAAAAGACCAATATAACTCGAAACTAGAATTACTAGCCAGTGGAATCAATTTCACATCTATTCCAGAAGAAGTCAAAGCTTGGGATGAGTTTGTTGACTTGAATTAATGAGTAAATATATATTTTTGACTAAAATAGAAACTGTTTAATAAGATAAAAAGTTTTTTTTAAGCTACACTTAAGTGTACTTTTAGTTTTTCCATTTAATTAAAATCTATACTAATTTTTGCTTCAAAAGCTCTCGCTACTTTGATCTTTTCCTGAATATAAATCAGGGAGAACCTCTAATAATGTATTTTTTGGTCTCTTTCAAGTAATAAAATAAAAGCATCCTGCTGCTGAACCTAAATATGGTGAATTATTCATCTAACTTGGTACAGTGCAAACATCAAGCTTCCAAAGAAGAAACACAAAAGTCATCGCAAATAGCACTATACTAGAAAAAATTCATATATAATGAATAATCATTGATTTAGATTTCTTGTAACTAATAGAAAACCCGGTTTACCATAAAGAAATTAATGCAGGGTAACCTGCAAATGCCACGGTTAAACTCAGGTTTGGTGAATCGATATCATAAACAAATGTGTTCTTTTGGTCTAATAGATTTTGAAAAAAATTAAAAAAAAGCTTTTTTAAGGAGGGATGGCCGAGTGGTCTAAGGCGGCAGACTTAAGATCTGTTGGACAGAGTCCGCGCGAGTTCGAACCTCGCTTCCTTCATTCTCAAGTTTTTTTTTTTTTTTTTTTTAATTTTTACTTATAACCATATATCTGAACGAAGTTCAAAAATAGATGGCCAACCAGAAATAAAATTCAGTATATTGGTATATTTAGCAGAAAGCAACATAACTAAATCTGAATTGTACTAGAAAAATGTCTGGACATAATGCAAATAGCTACGATGAGGATCCCTACATGCAATATATAGCTTGTAACACTCAAAATAGCAACTGCTCATCTCAGGAGCAAATCAATCAAGCAGTTTATGAAAGAAATCATAAAGATATCATACCCCCACAAAATCTTGTTAAAATAAAACAGCCTATACACTTTGCTGAAAAAAGGCCAGGAGAAAATGACAATTGTGCAGCAAATAATACCCATCAAGCTACTTTGAGTGTCTGCAATAGACCACAACTTAAGCTGCGAAAAAAATAGTTGGTGGAACATATGGTTTGCACGTGATCATGTATCATTCCCAGGTTTAAGTTCCTCTGTGCTTCTCTTTCAGATGGGTGGGTCTTTTAAAACCACGGTTCCTTATTCTGTTAGTTCATTTGGGCCATATTCAAGCTGTTTCTTGAAAGGTTTTCATATATATGCCCAACAACCTTAATAAATAACCTATACTTGCTTTCCCTACTAAGCGCAAACTTCTTCTAGTGTGGCCCTAATCTCCTCTCTTAAACTGCACTGTCCTTCCATTCACTCATGGAATATAGTTCCTTGTTTGTATGACTGAGCTGCTTTCTTACATACCGCTCAAAATACAGTATTTTATATTTTCTAGTGTATTTGCATGAAAGATCCCACTCTTTTCTACCACGCAATGCGCCTAAACTGAGAAAATCACCCCACCCATTTAGAACCTACAAAAGTTTTACTTTATAAATCCCACACGATTTATTTGTCTGACACCTTTTTAAAGTTTTTGTCTTTGTTCTTAATCTTTCAATAGATTTGTCCAATGTAATAAGTGGCTTCAGCTCCAGCTTCCAAACTGTTGAGGAGTCAATGAATTAATGCATAATTGCGCCATCGAGGAATTTGAACACACAGATCTATTTTTGGTGGCTGAAACGTGCGGGGTAAATCCATGCGAGAAAAAAGCACCAAATGTGAAATTTACGCAGTATCTCTTTAAATAAATATATATATATGTAAATAGATGTGTGCAAAAATATTTTAAGGGAAAGACAAAGCTTATTTTAAGTTTGAAACATGGAAAATCGTTATAGTTAGGTAACAATTTCTTATAAGTTGATAAATTTGAAATTTACACTATGTGAAAACTTTTCAATGAATTTGTTTTTTCAATAGCAGATAAAAAGAAGAGCCAAAATTATTAAACCCAAAACAGACTTCTAGCTTTAAACTCTTTATAAATAGTTATATGTTTAGTAAGCATGGGCTTGTGCACTTCTAAGCAAGAGGTTGTTAACAAAAAAGTGACAAAGCAAGAACAAGACAAAACTTTAAAGCATATAAGCACGAAAGATTTAGAACAAATAGAATCAAGGACGAGGCAACATAGTCTTAATAACAGCACAGCAAGTAAAAAAACCCCTACTGAAACACCAAATTCACCCCGTATCAACAATGATTCTGAGGTTCTTAAAAAAAAAAATGATTCAGACAATGAAGAAGATACCTTAAAAGGCATAAAAAGTATGGAATCCGTCTTGTCATCAAACCCTAGTAGACCACAAGAACCCAATGGAATTTATGGTAATGCCGCTGTCTTATCAGAAATTCCAGCCATTACAAAAACGGATACCTCTAATATGACATCTAGCTATACCTCTGGGCAGAATACATCACCATATGACATTACGACATCCAGTAATCTGAAAAAAGCAGAAAATGAAGGATCAGCTTTGCCTGAACAAGCTAATGCGAGAGTAATTAGTGAAACTCCTTTGTCGGTTTCCTATAAGGATACAAATGCTAGTAATTTTAAGATCTCCACATCAAATCTACTAAAGCAAGAGCCAACTACTAAAAGCCAGAGTCTTGACAAAAAAAAAAACAATCATTTTAAGGACGACGGTAAGGACAAGTCGCTTTCAAACGAAAACTACAAAGTGCTGCTTCTCGGTGTAGGAGAAAGCGGAAAATCAACAGTTTTAAAGCAATTCAAAGTTTTGCATCAGGGGGGATATTCTCAAAAGGAATTAATAGAGATGAAAGGCGTAATTTATAGAAATCTTATAGATATTGGAACTGATTTACTTGTAGCCAGAACCACTTTTAAAATTCCTGTCACCAATGAAGAGTTAAGCCAGTATCCAACCATTGAAGACAAGGAATCTTTTGAAAATGTACTGAGAATGGATATAGCAGATAGAGATGCATACATCAAAGATGAAGAAAAGGAATCAATCAACATTGAATCACTTCCATCAGTTTTCTTTGCATATTTGGCTATACTGTGGAATAGTCGTGCCACACAGGCTTTAGTCCACAGTAAGCATAGAAAAAGTTTTCATTTATTAGCGAATGCTTCTTATTTTATTGATAGATTACAAATTATTTCAGCCGAAGATTACATTCCATCTGTTGAAGATGTTTTGAAATGTAGATTGAGAACAAAAGGAATTCAAGAGTCATTTGTTAAAATGAAAGACGATATTACTCTTCACATATGTGATGTTGGTGGTCAAAGAGTGGAAAGAAAAAAGTGGATTTATTGCTTCAGCAATGTTTCAATTCTGATTTTTTGTGTCTCTTTAAGTGATTATGATAGACCTTTAAAGGAAGATCCAAAGATTAATGCATTGTACGAATCAATTGAGTTATTTGATTCTATCGTCAACAGCAAATGGTTTGTTAATACTCAAGTAATGCTATTTTTGAACAAAATAGATGTTTTTTTAGAGAAACTCCCTCAATCCCCAATTAGAAATTACTTTCCCAATTATAAAGGTGCCGATTCTGACGCAAAAGCTTCTGTAAAACATATATTAAGTTTACTTAAAGCCAGAAATAGATCGAGTCTTGTTTTATATCCTCACATAACCCAAGCTACAGACTCTTCTAATATAGAACTGGTTTTCGCCGCCATGGCAGAGACGGTAATAGAAAATAGAATAAAGAAATCGGGCGCAATATAATCTATATTAATAGAGCGCAGATTTACAAATCAATTAAATAAAAATCAGTTTTTTTTTTTTTGTGGTGTTATATATAATCACATTCATTCACTTGCACAAAGTAATTTCTGTGCTCATAAGTATGGAAAAAATCTTTATACTTCAATATTCCGTTCTGCGGCTCTGCAGTATAGGATCTATTCTTATTTTCCTTATGATGTATTTTTATATCACTAATATTATTTTTGTCCTCAAAAAGTGTAGTTTCACCATAATGGTAATTTAAGCCATTATAGCGTAAATCCTCTATAAAATGAGGTAGCAGATTTTTTTCTATATCTACTTGAAGTCCTGCATGCCTAAAATACGGTGGCAAATTGATAATGTAATCATTTTTGTGAATGATCCTATAGTAGCCACTTGAGAAATTGAGAACACCTGTTCTTCTGTTTATCTCATCCAACTCTTCAACATCAAAAAGCTCATTAATCCACTGAACCATCTGAGAATTAAACATTTTTGGTTGTGCATAATTCATAACCATGGGATTGAATCCCCGAATTTTGAACTCAATGCCTGCAAGAATTGCTATTGCTGCTCCAAGTGAATGACCAGATATAACAAGATTATAATTTGAATGTTTTTCAAAAATCACATCAACTTTTTTAATGAACTTTTCATGAACCGTTTTTAAAAATTTACTAAATCCAGAATGAACTTTGCAATCTATACACTCTGTTAGTTCACCTTTTTGAATTTTTCTCATATAGCTTTTTGAAGAAAACGGTTTATATGGCTCAGGATACAGTCTGAAATCATGAAGCCAGTCAGTTCGAGTGCTTGACCCTCTGAATGTTAACAGTATAACTTTTCGCATATGATCTATGGCTATATAACCGGTTCCAAGCTCATACTCTTTTGCAAGATATATTTTTTCTATCACAGTGTCATCTATTGCAGCATTTGCAGATAAATTGCTGCAAAATTGAAGATGAGAAGGGCATCCGCCTTCAGCAAGTGTTTTATTTTCTTTAAGTTGGTTATAAGATATGCAATTAGATATAGCACACATTTTGCTAAAATAAACCATGCGATCATAAATTGCCTCGTTAATCACAATATCATTTTTATGTAATTCAAATTTTTTCATATTGTTAAAGCCCTGAATTAGTTTTGGTAACCATAAACAAAGTATAATTGATTTACATTTCATTTTCAAAATTTTTAATTAAAAGCTTTACTGGTTTTTGAATTAATATATATTATATTGTATATGATCTTGAGCATTTTTACTGTTTTAAAACTAAAAAAGACCATATTTTAAAAATTTATGTATTAATAGTTGAAGTTTTGTGTCAACCGTTCATTAGAAGCAAAATATTGGTTTCTGTCTTAAGAGAATATAGAATTCAAAACCCCCTTTTTTACCAACAATATTTTATATATTTTTTATCAGTTTTTAAAGATTAAATGCCATGATAAAGCAGTTGACACAAATTTATGTTCCCTGATTATCTGTAAAACACAGTTAGCTTAAGTCGAGTTTGGTCAAAAACGTATATATTTTGCAAAATATATTTGCATTTTGTATTGGTCAGATTCCTTTTTTAAATATAATAATTTGATTGCCAATGGAGTTAATAGGATTATATATATACAAAAACTTGAGCAAAATCAAATAAACTAACCATTTGGTCTTTTTTTGATTAACATATATAATATTCGTATTTAATATTTAGTCAACACAACTTAATCTGTACTTCCTACCTGTGTTATAAATAAAATAAAATTCAGGTCAAAGATACGATAAGCATGATTAGTTAAGTGTTTTTTATTTATACAAGTGATGCTTTATAATAGTTGTTAAAAGAATTTTAGTTCGTATTTATATTAATAATATTTCTATATTCAAATGTTATTTTAGTCTTTAAAAGCTGTTATATATGTTTTAAATTCCTTCCAGTACTGCGTTAGATTGAGGAGAGTTCAACAAAGATTTTCTATATTCCTTATCTGATTCATCTTCAATATCCTCCACCACAATAGATGTGGTTTTCTTTAACTTTGGTTTTTCTTGGTAAAGCAGAGAGCTTATTGCTTCTTCTTCATCAGTGGAGCAACTAGACTCTTCATTCATGTCAACATCATCACTTGATTCTCCATTGACTTTAGTGTCTTCAGTTGGAGAGTAGACGCTAAACTTTTTGTGGTGATTTTCTTTTCCTTCAGCTTCTTGTACCAATTTTGCCAGTTCTTCTTCATACATTTTTTGTAACTTAATTTCTTTTTCTTTCAATTTTTGAGCTTGTGCATTCATTCTTTGTTGCTTTTCTTTCAATTTTTGCTGTTTTGCTTCATATTCTTGTTTTGCTTTAGAAAGTTTTTGTTTTTTAGCAATCATAGCTGCTTCTTGTTCTTGTTTGATTCTCAATTGTCTTTTCTCTTCTGTCTTAGCGATGGCAGCCATTTTTTCATCTTCAACTCTTCTAGCTTCAGCGTCGGCTTTTTCTTGTTCGGCCTTGGCAATAGAAGCCATTCTTTCATCTTCGACTCTTCTAGCTTCAGCAGCAGATTTTTCATCTTCTGCTCTCTTAGCAGTCAAGGCCTTTTCTTTTTTTTCCAAAGCTTTTAAGGCTTCATCTTCAGATACCGAGTAGATTAATGATGGAGAAGTCTTTTGAACTCTATTATTTGTGTTTGATAATTTTTTCTTTAAGGAATTATTGGAAGTCTTTTTCTTCAAAGACTTTTTAATGCTATCGTCATTCTTAAACAAGGATAACTTAATGACAGCTACATTGTCTTCCATGAACAAGGACTTAACAGCTATACCTTCATAAGCATCCTCAAATTCAAAAATTTTAACTAGCTTTCCATTGTTATCGATAATTACTAATTCTTTTTCATTTTCAGTCATAGAAAACTTGTAATTCCTAAAAACTTTTTTGGCTAAAGCTTCAGCAGCTTCTTCATAATCAGCGGATGAAACACCACTATTTCCCAAAGATTGGTTAAACAAAACAGCAGAAAATGGATCAAATATTTGTCTTTCTTGATGCTTTCTTAATTTTAATCTTTGTTTTTGTTGTAAAAAAGAGTTTAAAAAGCTTGAAGCTTGTTGAGATGATAACTGTTTACCAACTAGTAGCTCATCGCTTCCATCTTCATCAGCAGAAAATTTCCATAATAGATTTTGAGGTTCTTCTATTGGTTTTCTTATAGTAGGTTGTGTTTTTTGAAATCCAAATGGTGAAATACAGAATAAGTCTTGTGGATATAAATTTGGTTCTGCAGCTGGTGAGTGTTTTTGAATAAAGCATTCATTGGTGTATGGATTGTAAGTGAATGGAAACATTATATAGTTAAGTGATTATGGTGTTAAAATAATTATTATTATTTTCTATGGTGTTTGTTGTTGAATCTCTAATTTATGTCATCATCTAAAAAAGGTTGGATGAGATCTCTTTATATATGTTTTGTCTATTGTAAGGATTGCGTAATATCCTTTTCTTCTAGTAAAATAGGATTCAATTGATTAAACAGGTTTTTCTAGATGTTTCTAGAACCGAAATGAAGGGTTTGTTTTATGAGTCCTTTTCTAAGCAAAATCAGCCGCGCGTCATTTTATCTTTCGAGAAGGATCTGGAAAGAAACTCAATAGCATTGTGTAGTGAGAAAAATTACTGTTCTAGAAATATTACGTGAAAATCACTATCCATCATCATCACATGATCACTTCAACCAAAACATTAACCACGGTGACAGATACCCAAATGCTTATTAGTGACAAGCCTATGTACTTGACAGTTTTGTTGTGCTTATATTTCACTTTTCGAATATTACTGTTAATTTCGTTAAAACTGTTGAAGTTATCTGCCTTTAAGCTTGAAGCGCTATCTGGCTGTAAAGTGTTTTCATCTCTGCTTTCAATACTCTCAATCATCAGCTCTTTATTGGTGAAGTAGGCATCAAGAATATATTTGTTAAATAAGTTGTCAAATTTTATAGACACTTTCAACACAACCGCCAGTAATAACATCAATATCAAAGTTGAAGATGAAGATATAATTAAGTGAATGTATGTTTTCAAACTTATGTCTTGTAAATACCATGCAAATTTAAAAGGTTTTTTCAAGCAAATAGCAACTAATGCGTTGAATCCAATACCAATCATCGAGTTTATGGTAGAACTGGAAATGCATGTTACTAACGAAATATGACAGTATTTTAAAAGGGATTGCACTCGCCATTTGAATAAAATTGAACTATTGTTTCTTATCTGTTCAGGAATATCATTGTTGTACAATTTTAAAATTGCTACATTAGTTAATATGTCAGGTACAGAATTACCCCATGCAAAGAAAGTCAACCCTAATATAGTTTCAGATATATTAAAAATTTCCTGATAATATTCGATTGTTCCAATTAAATTGTTTGACATAATGACAATCCATAGGATACTGTTCAATATTCCTACAACAGAAAAAATAGAAAGTTCTTTTCTGAATTCATCTAGTAAAGCCATTGTGTTAAAAACATTTGAAGTTTCTTCTTTATGCTGGTTATCCACATTGGTAATTGCATCTTCGTTATTATTAAAATCAGCAAACGAGCTATTGAGAGACAACGAGGTTATCTTTTTGTATTTCTTTTTCATCTTGATTTGAGTATACAATAAGGCTGATCCGAAAGTTAATGGAAATACAACCAAAGGCCAGATGACAAGTTTATTTATAAAAACCATGAAGGAAAAAAAACTGAAAAATACACTCACATAACTTTGTAAAACTAGAAAAAAAAATGTTTTGTTGTCTTTGGGGATTGATCTATTGAATCTCGGGCAAGTTAGAGTTACTAAAAGTAGAACTGGAACTGTGGCTAAGGTTATGGCTTTCTTTAAAATGCTTTTTTTCTTGAATTTCTCCAAATGTTCCCCAAATGAACTTAAATATTGTTTCATTAAGGATTCAAAAAATCCAACGGGATGTTTTTTCAGATCTTCATATACGATTGGAGCGACTTCATTAGAATTTTGATCTAGGGGATTATCACTATAATGTTCATATGAGCCGTCAAGTGCATCTCTCAGTTTAGACACTCTAGGGTTTGATATTTGAAGTTCAATACCTTGGTTGTTATCTAATATGTTAGTTTCCTCCGGATCTCTCCAAACGTTTTTATCATCTCCTTCAAGAACACTTAGAAAAAACTCAAAGTTGTCGTCAGCAAAAAAATTTGAAGGTTGAGCTTGAAGCTTCAATAAATTATCGGCTTCTTGTTGTTGGCCTTCTTCAAATATGTCACCAGTTGGTTGTAACTCAACAACATCTTCAACAGCTTCTTCGTAATCAATGGTTTTATTGCCATGCTTTTTGTGATGTCTTATATTATTTAGCATAAATCCAGTATACAAAACAAGCAGTAATATACACACAAACATGCTAATAGAGGATAAAATGCAGCAAAGAAGCACAAACGCTATTCCTATTGAGAAAAAAAATAAGTCGTTACTCAACTTATTAATTAATGGTACTAACAAAAATTTCAAATCCTGTTTGTATTCGCTAGTACTCATTTCATCCTCGTATGATGCAAGCAGTGCTGCTGTCTCAACGCTGTTGCTTGTAAAATCATTTCCATTGTTATTCTCAGAAGACAAATCTCTTTCAAATTTTTGCCTATTAATATCCTTATAAATTTTATTAAATCCTATGAGAATGCAGCCGACTGCTATGAACATAATTGTACCACATGAGCCCAACACTTCACTCAAGGCAAGTGTGTCAGCCGTGTTTTTCACCCCATCTGTTTCTTTGGCGGCACTGAACCATGCTACAAAATTCGAAATCAAATCCGGAGATGAATTGCAAAAAGCCATCAGGATAGACACCAGAAGATTAGAGGAATTGCATAAAAGATTGACATTCGTTGCCAAGTAGTCTTCAGAAATTGCACCCATTAATAGAAAAGAAAGAAGAAGCTGAAAAACAGAAAGAGGAATTGCCCATTTTGATGCATGTTCGTAAATTGATCCCTGGAACAAACGGCCTATTACTGTATCATCAATTGCCATAGTCCTCTTAAATCGCTATTATCAACTTTTCAAAATAAAGGAAGCAGAGAAAAATGTAAGCAATATTTGTGCTTCTTTTGAGTCCTCTTTTACCGTATCTCAATACTGGGTTTGTGGTTATAAATTCAGTTTTATTGAATGTAACTAAAACTAAATTATATTAAGGGATGGATTTATCGTTTTGGTTTCCACATATTTCTGAAGTTCTAATTTGTGGCTTTTTTTAAAATCACCCAGTAGAGTAGTAAACCTTAATTTGTGCATGTACAGTTTTACAGCGCTAACGCTTACAATTCGCTTGCTAACTAAAAACAACTATATCTTCGGACATAAGATATACCTTTCGTTTATTTGTATAGTTTAACTCTTTAGTATATAGAATCAGAGGAGAAACCACATCCTTGCAAATAAAATATTTACCTGTTTGTTCAGGCGTAAGAAGTAGTTTCAGCATGAAAAAAAATTTATATAAGTATGTTTACCTTTAATACTACCCTTTTAAATAAGTAGCTATTAATTCTAAAAATAAAGAAAAATAGTAAAAGTGTAAACAAAGCGACTTGTAAGAAGTATATCACGTGTTTCAAACTTTGGCCAAATCAATGCTGTAACAAGGCACCGACATCTACTATAGCAAGCACATCAAGAGTGTTCTTGAGTTCTTCTTCTTTTCATATATATATAAAGTTTTTATAGACATCTTTACAAGTTCAAAATCATTAAGCCTTTTTTGGATAAGATGGACCAACTTCTTGGATTGATAACTTGGCCAAGGCTTGACCTCTGTCAATAGACTTTTCTAAAGATTCACCTAGAATTAAACCAGCAACAAAACCACCGGCAAAAGCATCACCAGCACCATTGGTATCATTGATTTTAGATGCTTCCAAAGCATGAACAGCAATTTCTTTAACTGACAAATCAGATTGAACCAAAACAGTTGGTTCCAAACCGTGGGTGAAAATAACAGTTGCATTCTTGTTGTAATCACCAATGATTTTCTTGGCTACGGCAGCTAAATCGTCACTTTTGATTCCACTATCTGGATAGAAAGATTCAACAAAAGAGGCAGCTTCTGTTTCATTTGCTATTATGTGTGTAGCGTATGGTAAAACCTGAATTAGAGCATCTTTGAAAAATTGGGGTATAAATGGAGCAGAGAAGTTGATAACAAACGGTTTACCTGTTTCCTTTGCGTGTTTACCCAATTTGACAATGGCTTCTGGAGAAACGGTCAAATGAAAACCACCAATGTAGAAAGCCTTGGCGTTTTCCACGACAGACCAGTGCTTATCTAGATGTTCCGGCTTGAAGTGGTTAGCAGCACCAAGATCAGTGACCAATGATCTGTCAACACCGTTGATCAAAGCAGCACACTTACCAGTACCAACTGTTTCGTTAACCAAATACAAAGAAGTAACTCCAGCCTTTTCGTTTTCCTGCAATAGCTGTTCAGAAAATTTATCTTTTCCTACACAACCGAAGTAAGCAACCTGGTTTGGTCCTAACTCATAAGCTGCTCCTCTGGCAGTGTTTTGTGCAGCTCCTCCAGCAACAAAGATGGTGGTGTCTTTGGCAACTAAATCGTCAAAAATGGCCATTCTTGGATCGTTTTTTGCATCTTCGATCAAAATAGCATCGTTGGACTTTAATGAGTACTTAGCCAAGTATTCAGGGGTCACGTTGGCTTGGACATCTAGTAGCGGGTTACCTAAGCAGACAAGTGGGTAGGACATTTTCAGGTTATATGGAATTGTGTGTATGGTTTTTTGTGTCATTCTCTTAATAAACATGTTCATTTTTAAGCTCTATCCCCATTATATGTTCTGTTACAGACGAGGGTTGTTGAACTTGGGAAATCCCAAAGGCATGAAAAATGCCACAGTTTATATTGCTTTTCTTGAGTGGAGGAAAATTTTTCGCTGATTTGCACATGCGGTAGCATACTGGAAAGGGCAGATGAGCTGTTAAATCCGACATTTAATCAATTGGCAAAGGACAACACCCTGAGATGCCTAACACCACAATGGCGCTACCCTTATTTGTTTAGTTTTTGCAAGTAGCAAAAGATATAATGACCGCTATTTGTGTATATTTAGTGGTCTTTCTGGCTGCCGGAGCTGCTTTTTCAACAAACCCCGTATCCTTTTTAGCGGCTTCAAATGACCACCTAAAAGTGGGGTGAAGGGGAGCCGAAGCAATCAAAAGAAGCAGCAACAGTGCACATAAGCAGCAGCATTTGAAGGAAAAGTTGGATTCCCTTGAATCTCCACCCTAATCCCACTAAAAAGGGATCATTTAAAGAAACTGTTGACGGAATCTTATAAACGAGCAGTACTGCGGAAAACTCGGCACGTGAAAACTTCAACAAAAAATTACCCCTACTGTCAAAGAGCAGTATAATGAGGGACTATAAACAGACAATGCCTTATAGTAATCTGGGAAGAGATATGTATATAATTAAAAAGTTTGAATAAATGAATAAATAGGGAAATAGACCAAAGAAAAATAAATTGCCTTTTTACATAGGGAAACAGAGGCTCATATGGTCACATTAGTCAGCCAAACAGGGATCAAAGATCCTTTTCTTCCTTTTTCCTTCTTCCCATCTGAAAAAAGCTTCTACTGGAGAAACTTGCATGAAATCATTTTCTCTTTTTTGGGATACTGTGTCTTGTACCAGTATGTTTCGGGCCCTATTCTTGATAAACTTGTTCTTTTATTTTTCAGAGGGGAGAAAAAGCAGAAACAAATAAGTCAGTGGGAAAGTCTGAAGAAATCAGAGAAATCTAAGGACAAGCAGCTATATTTGAACTTCAAAATCCATGTTGTAACAATGGTGCAGTGCATTGTTTCGATTTTGTTGGTATTTCCATCTCTGAATCTGAAATTTGATTTGAATATTTTGACCTTCCAGGATGATTTCATCACCATGCTTTCTTCAGTCACTGTTGGATACTTTTTATGGGACTTATATGTCTGCATCAGATGGTTCAGCTTGTTTCAATTTGAGTTTTTGCTGCATGCGATCTGCTCTTTGTTTGTCTTCACGAGTTCTTTAGCTCCAAACTATCAAAACTATGTTTCCAAGTTTTTGCTCTTTGAACTTTCATCTCCATTTGTCAATATCAATTGGTTATTCTCCACTTTGATCAAGGAATTTGAGTGCGACATTCCTATGATATTTAATGCTGTTAACGGAGGTTTGCTGATCCTCGTATTTTTCTTGGTCAGAATTGTTTGGGGTTGGTCTTGCATAGCGATAATGGGCTATCAAATAATTGTGAACAAATGGATGTTTGATCCAGAGTTCCCAAAACTTGTGATGTTCTTAACATTTTTAATTAATATAGCTTTAAACACTTTGAACTATATTTGGTTAGGTAAGATGGTGAAAATTGCAAAGAAAATGGCAGGTATTGGTGGAAGCTCATCAAAAAAAGAATAGAACTCTTTCCAGCCATCTACAACACAAGGTTTGCTAATATATATATGAAATCTAAATTAAAAACTTGCTAATAGCAGTATGAATGAACCTCAATATACAAGAAGCTATTCTTTATACGAAAACCGTTAATTCCACTTCCGCTGAGAGTTTCAATGTGAACACGCGTATTGCTGCTTGAAGGAGAGCAACCAAACCGCCGTTTAGTGCAATAACGGGCTAAAAGCACAACAAGAAACAAAACCAAAAGGCCACTGGCTGCAAGTATTTTTTTTAAATACCTCCAGATTCAGCTTTGGATTTGCAAAGCACATGGTTCATTCAAACCCTTTGAGTGCTTAATTAAATCACTGTCACATAAAGGCCTTGCATTGTTGTGGCTAGCACTGCGTCAGCCGCATACCAAACACGTGATTTATCCTGCACGTGCCACATTTGCGAACACCTAACACAGATCCCGAAAAACAGCATCCACCGTTGTTTCATCAACAGGGGAGCTCCCAGAAACTTCAAGTAAGTCTAACCCATAGACAATAAGCTAAAATCCCAGACATGAGCTTTTCAGGTATTAACAACTCTATCAAAGAGGCTCTGCCTTTTGATTTATCCGATTTACCTTACAAAAAACTGATTATTGGGTTTACTCTATTCAATTTCTTGTTTGAGAGATATGTATCTTTTAGACAGTACAAGCTACTTCAAAAGAAAGACAAGAAGCTTCCTAAAGTTTTGGAAGGCAAAATTGATGTTAAAAAGTTTGAAGAATCTAACGCTTATGGTTTAGCCAAGAGCAAGTTTGGACTGTTTTCCTCCACTTTTGGTGTTATTATTTCAATTACCACTTTGCTAACACAACCTTTTGTCTGGAACTACTCTGTTTTCTATGGTGATAAAATTTTGAGTTTTGTTTTGAGAAGAAACTACAGTATGAACATGATTTCTTCTAACATTGCTTTCTTCATTTTAAGCACGTTGATCTCAAATATAACTTCTGCTCCTTTGTCGTACTACGAACAGTTTGTTTTAGAAGAAAAGTTTGGTTTCAATAAAATGACAAAGAAATTGTTTTTCACAGATCTAATCAAAACAAACTTTTTGATTTTTGTTTTGGCTTCTCCTATTATCTACTTGCTAGGCTGGATTTTGAAGAAATGTACTGAAAATTTTATTTTCTATATTTGGTTATTTGTTTTGTGTCTACAGATCACTATGTTTTTATTGAACGATCTTGTAATTCAGCCAATGTTTAACAAATTCACTCCATTGGACAACGAAGAATTGAAACAGAAAATCGATGCATTGGCCAAAGAATGTCAATTTCCTTTATCTGAAATCTTTATGGTTGATGGATCCAAGAGATCTTCTCATTCTAATGCCTATTTCAGTGGATTGCCTTTCATGAAGAAGAAAATTGTCATCTTTGATACTTTGATCAAAGATTCTAGCATTGATGAGGTTGTTGCCGTCTTGGGGCACGAAATTGGCCATTGGAAGATGAACCACATTACCAAAATGCTTGTGTTTTCTCAGCTCCACTTGGCTGTTTTTTTCAGGCTGTTTGAAGGTGTGTACAAGAACGAATCTTTATTCTCAAAACTGGGTTTCATTATAGATAGAACCGCCTCCAAGACCACTTCAACTTTACCAGGAACAAATATCGCTGTCATCAATGATTATCCATTTTTGATTGGTTTGATTTTTTTCTCTCAACTGATCCAACCAACTGACACTTTACTGGATTTCATTGTGAATCTTTTCTCAAGACACCACGAATATGAGGCTGATAAGTTTGCTGTTGTTCTAGGCAAAGGTGAAAAATTAAAAGCTGCCTTAATATCCTTGCAAGTAGCCAACTTAAGCACTATTTCCGTTGACCCTCTGTTCTCCAAATACAACTATTCTCATCCAACATTGCCTGAAAGACTGGAGGCCATTGATAAACACATTGCAGCCACTGAAAAGAAAGATAAATAAGATTTATATCGTAAAAGCTATATATGCATGAATGCTAATAAACCTTTATTTATAACATCAGTAGATCACGTGCTTCGGATTTAAACGTTTTTGCAGCTTCGCCTTTTTTGCCAAAGTCCTCTGGGTGGCAAATTTTTGGTTCATAAACACAGAGCCAATAAGGTTCTGAATAAATAAGAACACCCAGCCAACAACCAATAAAAACAATACTTACAATGGCAACTGTTGAAAAACGTACATTAGATCTTGATAAGATGGACGTTGACATTGAGAATTCGTCAAATGAAAAAAATAATGAAAACAGCGAAGATTTAAGACCCGAACAGGTGCAAGACAAATTTGTTGATAGCTTATTTACTATCTGTAAAGAATTGTCAGCAGCAAACACATCCTCAGACACATACAAGGTTTTAAGACATTTAAATGAAGTAAGAGCTAAATTGACGAAAGAAAACTTAACTATTTTTATCAAGCTGCTCTACCCAAATGAGTACAAAGATAAGTTGAACCTTTTGAAATATGTTGAAAATAGAAAAACCACAGTGGCCAATGAAGAGTTAATTACAAACAGTCTGCCTATTGAATTCTACTATTTGAACAAGCAGGGAGATGAAATTTTGGTTAAAGACGAGATTTTGGCTTTTACCCACCTCTTGATACAACTTTACTTATTGGACTCGGACCAAATATCAACTTTGAATGAATTTAATCAGAAAGAATTAATTCAGAAAGTATTTTTAAAATATAACAAGAACCTTGACTTGATAAATGCAAAAATATGGTTTTACATTCAATTGGCAGACGAAAAGCTGAATGACAAGCAAAACTACGAGGTTGTTGAGCAAATGTTGAAATATCTAAAAGTGGCTGTTTTGAAACACAATCCAGAAACCCAAGTTTCGATTATATGTGGTATTTTAAGAGCCTATTTACTAAGAGGAGATATTTTGTCTGCTAGTGAGTTTGTATCCAAGGTAGAATATCCAACCAACTTTAATGTTTCTACCTCTTTAGAAGCAAGATATCTATTCTACATGGCCAAGATTTTTGCTATTCAACTTGAATATGATACCGCTAATGACTATATTGTTGCAGCCATTAGAAAGGCTCCAACAAATGGCGAGGATTCCAAAGGATTTTTGCAAATAGCAAACAAACTGAAGTGTGTAATAGACTTACTAATGGGTAATATCCCTGAGTTATCATTCTTTAAGAACAAAAGCATTGAAGGAGAAGTTATAAAACCATATTTTTTATTGACTAAGTCAGTTAAACTGGGTGACTTGACTAGTTTCACTAATATAATTAACAAGTACAAAGCCTTTTTCATGAAAGACGACTTGTATCTTTTGTCAGTAAGATTAAGATCCAATGTTTTAAAAACAGGTATCAAGATCATTTGTAAAACATACAGCAAAATTCATCTCAGAGACATATGTTTGAAGTTGAAGTTAGATTCTGAACAGACCACAGAATATATTGTTGCCAAGTGTATAAAGGATAACATTATTGAAGCTACCATTAACTATGAAACCGGAGTGGTTGAAACGTTCAAAGAATCCGTTATTTATGAGACGAAGGAGCCACAAGATGTTTTTGATCAAAGAATACAGTTTGTTACTCAAATGAAGAATGATTGCATTAGATCCTTGAAATATCCTGAAAGAGATGACAAGCAAAAGACAGAAGAAGATCAAGATGAAGACGAAGATGACATTTTTTCCATGAATCCAGAGACCTTGTCGTCTTTACTCAATGATTTCTACGAAGATGATGAATTTGACGACGACTTCTAGTTTGCTGAAAAAAATCAAATTTATATATCAAGATAAGTATAACTGTAACAAACATTTGTATGAAACGGTACTTTAGAAGAAGAATCCCTAACTAGATACGAGCATATTTATTCGCATCTGTACGCACGTGATCACTTTGTTAGCCTCCCACCTCACGGTAGTATGAGCTCATAAGTTACTAAGGCTTCTTCTGCCAATGCTATCGAGCGACTGGAGGATTCAGCTATGCGCAAAAAGAAAGAACGGCTAAAAAGATGCGATGAATATCAGGCAAAGATATTCCAAACCCAATTGAAACTTTTCCCCTAAGCTTCAATACAAGGAAATAGCTGACAGCAGCCCAAGCAAAATGGTGAAATCTGCGATGTTTAATAATAGATTAGATTTTGATACCATTGTACTGGAAGAAATTCCTAATATTGCACCAACTCTAGAAGAACTGTCGTTTCCCAACGATATTAACTCTTTCATTAATAAGCCCGAAATCCATAAGCTAGGAATGAAGTATGGGATGCTTAAGATTACCACCCCACCAAATTTCCAGAAACTGCTGAGAAATAATCTTGCGAATAAGCAAGATGACTTGAAGTTTAAAATTAGAGTACGGGAACAGAACTTGAATGAGTTAGAGCTGTATAATAGATCAAATAAGTTTTTTGAACACCAATTGAAAGCTTTTAACAGTATCATAGTTGAAGAAGAAGTAAACATTCCAAAAAGCGTAGTCACTTTAGACGGGAAAGAGTTTACGCCTTACGATATATATGTAGAAATCTTAAAAGCATACAACAGTGAAGATATAGATAGCGAAGGTCGCTATGTAAACAGACTCCCCAAGAAAAAGAAAAAGAGCGCACAGCATAAAGCAAACAATATCAAAGGCAACTTTACATCCGCCAAAAGGCGAAAGAGCTCTAGACTGAATGAAAAACTAAAACAGACACCAGATGATGATAAAAACACATTGGAGACTTCTTCTAAAGATGAATGGGAAATTCCAGATCCAAAGAACGCTTTATTTCTGCAAAACCCCAATAAAAAGCATACATCTTTATCTTCTGATTCTGTCAAATTCTGGAAAAGTCTGTCAGAGGATTATGAAACCTTATATGAATTTTATGCCGACTATTTACGGCATTATATGATGGCAATATTCAAATATGACGGTGTGAAACCATGGTCAGCAAAGCGGAATTTCAAAAGCAATGGAATTAGTATTATTCATCATATGCCAACAGAGGGCTATGGTAGTCAAAAAGAAGAAGAGACCGAGGATGGAGACCTTGATGATTCTTCTGAACTTTGTAGGAAATGTTCTAAAAACAAAAAACTCTATCAGTGCAGCTATTGCCAAGAGCTATATCATAAATCCTGTATTCCAACATTAGTAGGGAGATTTGGTAAGCTGTGTGACAACTGTTTGTTGGGGAATTTTGAGTATGGCTTTGAAGAATTGCAAGACACAATAACTATTGGGGAATTTAGAAAGAAGTATGGCAATAAAAAAAAGCAATCAATAAAAGACAGTAATAGCCTCCTGAAAGCCGAAAAACAATTTTGGGAGATTGTATATGGGGATAGGCTTGTAAAAAGCTACTATGGTGCTGACATCCACAATGATCAAAAAGATTATATTTCAGGGTTTGAAAATCAATCAAGCGATGAAATCAGTAAATCTTTTTTGAATTTAATGAACTTACCAAATGATAAAAACACCTTGCTGCCTCTGCTGAATGGAATAACTGGAATTTCGCTACCTTGGTGCTACTTTGGGTCTGAATTTTCCCTTTTTGGTATTCACTTGGAAGACCATTTTACTTATTCTATTAACTACCAGTTTGTCGGTGACAGCAAAATTTGGTACTCCATAAAAATTGAAGACTCTGATAGATTTAGAGAATATATCGCTTCGAAATATCCTGATTTCTTGAATAGACAAAAAGACATACTACATCAATTAACTGCTACTATATCACCTTACGATAAGCATCTTCATGAAACAATGGGTGTTACTTTTTATAAAGCCGTTCAAAACCCAGGTGACTACATAATCACATTTCCTAAATGTTGGCACTTTGGCTTTAACTTGGGATTTAATCACAACGAAGCTGTCAATTTTATATTACCCAATTGGATACCATTTGCTATTGAAGCTGATAAGGTTTACAAAAAAGATGGGAGAAAGTTTGTTTTTGATATTTATAAGCTTATTCAAAAGAATATTGCTGTCAATATGAACTTTCTTTATTCTAATATTTTTTTTGAGCATGTTGATGCAATCATTAAGGAATTGAATATTTCGGTGGAGATCATTTTAAGAGAAACTTTGATGAGAGATTATGAGAATTTGGAGTTAGATCTCAGTGATTTTGCAGACTCCTTTATGATTAATGAAATAAGCTGCGACCTTTGTAGGAAGATATGTTCTTTTTCAATGGTCTTAACTTTTAACGATACTGAGCTCTACGATTCAAGATTTTTATTAGGACTGAAGCAAATTCTGATTAACAGTAAGAAGCTTAACAGCTCTCAAGACAACGAGGATTATGAGAATCTTAACAACATGATAGCCAGTGATTCTAATGATGCAGACAAGCAAAAAAAAATAGGCTTGTATTGTACCGCTTGCTATAATAAACACCATAAAGAAATAAAAAACTATCTGTTGACCCAAGTTTATTACCTAAAAGACTCCTTAAACAGCAGTCATATTTTTAAAAAAGATGAACATTTTCATTTTCCAATTGGCTTTCAATAAAGTGATCTTGCATTTATTATTATAATCAAAAGCAAACAATTGATAAAACATCGGATATTAAGAGAAAAAAGAAATGGTGTTATATAATAAGAAGCATTAACAAGTAGATGATTTTCCATAGTTAAAAAAACAAGAATTATTCTTAAGAGACTGTACAAATAACCCAGTTCACTGTTCAGGATTATTAGCGGGATATTTTTATTATTATGGCGTTGTTTTCTTCAAAATTTGTCACCACTACCAGAGCATTGACATACTTCTTTTTGGCTTTGGCTTTTTTCACCAACACAAGCATGATTACCAGCAATAACTCATTGATTACATTCTCTGTTGCCATGAGATTGCCGCAGGTTGTAATTAACGATTCTTCCATTATCATTGGTATAATTTCAATTTTTTTATTTAATATTGGAGTTTTGGACCTGTTAATTCTTTCACACTATGAAAAAATTAAACAACACTTCTACAAGGATTTGGTTTTGATTAGACTTATTTTGTCTTTTATTATAACCTTTGTATCTTATTATAACAAAGTAAACATAAAGTGGCACAACAATTTTGTTTTTTTGATCGGTTTCACTGAGATTTGGTTTAATTTCATCATTTACAATTGCTTGAAAGAAGAATTAAACGACTTGAACATCATGAAGAAGAGAACCTATGAAGACAAGGTTTTAAATGAAGAAGTGGATTAAACATTTTGTTAATATGAGTCTTTTTATATACTAATATATGTTAGATAGTCCAAAAGCTCAGTTATGTTGTTAAATAACTTTTTCGAATCGTTCATCAAAACGAGTTTGTAGCTATTAGTTGTAGTTAAACTGAATTCAAATGTATATTCCTTGTTCTCTTTTTCAACAGTAATTTGAGTTACAGGTTTACTAATAAGAGGAGAAAATGAATTGAGAATTGTTTTGAGGTTTTTTAATTGAGAATTATCAGTAGATAATATTGCCATCTCAGCAGTGCTATGGTTGCTTTCATCTGAAACATTTTTTATATTTAACACAGGGTTAGCTTCGAAGGCTGCAACAAACGTTTTTATTAGGTACTTGTGATTAATTTTAACAAGCAGATTCATTAATATGTTGTGATAGTTATGCGATTGATTTTTATGACTATTATTCTTTTTACTATAATAGATTGGTCTGCTGATTGCATTATTATAAATTCTGAAGTGGTTTAAATAAAACAGATTACTCATCAAAAGTTCCATTATATTGTTAGCAAAATTTATTTTTTTATCGAATAAACCACAATCGTATTCATCCAAATCTTCCAAAGATAGAGACTCATATTTTATCACAAATTGGTATTTTCCTAAAGCATTTATTTTAATCAAGTTTTCGTTTTCCAAAAACATGTCTTTATGATAATTACTGTTTTGTTTACACTCATTTTTCAAAGTGTTAAATAAAAGCTCTTGCAATTGTAACTTGTTTAGTCTGTTCAACTGATCAGCCAAATTATTCTTAACTAAGGAGTTTTTTAAAATGTCTATTATTTCTTTTGATAAATAAGAACTGCTTTGGCAGATATCTTTTTCTGTGTCAATCACATCGATTTGAACATAGTTGAAAATCACATTTTCTTTTCGACTCTTGTTGATTTGTAGTTTGTGAGAGTTTATAGCAGGAATTAACTGTATTTCAAACAAGTCCAAATTCTCATTAACTATTTCTAGATTGGCAATTTGATTGCCGTTAATACCGTATTTCAAACTAATGCTATTGGTTTTATAATTCTTGACAAAACAGTTTTTTTCATTCAACTTTGTATCTGATATTATAGACCAGTACTGGTTTTCAATTAAAATTTGTTTCTGCAGTCTCTGGAAATTGTTTTCGTAGTAGCTGTTGATTTCCTTCAAGGATTGCTTTTTCCAGGCTAGTTTAACTAAATAACCTTTGACTACGTCATTGTTTAGTAGCTGTTTCATTGGGATAATGTCGCTGTTTAGCGACCCCATTGGCAAATGCTGTTTCAAAAATGGTGACATTGTCAAAGCACCTTGTTTTGGTTTTACCCCTGATAGCAACAAAGAAATCATCTCCAATAATAAAGAGGATTCGTTGATTGAACTGTTAATTAGTTGAAGAGATTCACGCTTCAAAATTTCAAACTGTTCTAAGGTAAGCGTGAATCCTTCCTCATCAGTTTCCTCTACTAAAATACTATCTTTATTACTCTCCACAGTCCCATCATCGTTTTTGACATCCAACAAAGACTTTGAGGTAAGATCCTTGAAAGAGATATTTCGTTCTTTGAGAACCAACGAAATAAACTCATTTATTGGAATCTCTTCCAATGTTTTGGTGTCAAACAGCTCTGGTTGCTTGTGAATTTCTTTCAAATCAGTATGATTATGCAAGACATGTATCAGCTGTGGATCTATGCTAAAGGTATCCAACACATTGCCATCTAAAACCTCTTCTTTGACTGTTTTTTTGGTGAGATGGTCTCCTTTTTTTTTGAGTACCATAAAATTAACGCAGAAATCCCTGGTTCGTTTGCTATTTCTTAAAACAGAACAGCTTTAATACAAAAGAAGTTCTATTTTCTTTTGGTTTTAGTACCACATTTGATATAAACTTATTTGCAGGTGCTCGTAAGGTGACAGCCAAAGGCAAAAAACCTTTTCACGTGACATGTTCAAATCAGGAAATACCATCGCTGACGGAGTAGAAGCTCCGTGAGAAATGTTCTTTTGCCTCGCTTGAAAAATAGGTGCGCCATTGCCTTGTTAGCCATTTTTTACAGTTGCCTTTCAAAGAATAGCCATCGACTTTACAGCAAGTATTTAAGAGAAGGCATATTTAGGAGTATTGCAAGATACAAGAAAAGAGAAACAGCAAGAAATAGGACACCAAAATTGAAAAACCAATTTTTTTTCTAAACAAAAACAGTTACGTTTTAATAATGACATATTCTCTAGGAATCATCGGATGTGGAGTCATGGGTCAAAGTTTCTTGTCTGCCATCCAAAAATGTAGAATCAACAATAAACAAGAAGAATCCAAACTACCAAGCAAGTTTTATACTACTAATCATAGTTTAGAAGCTGCCAATGGAGTTGAACAGGTTTTAAGAGAAAATGTTGCAAAGTTGGGTGGAGGAAGTGCAATTGAAAATTTTGGTTTCGATGACTACGAATGTTTAACCTTGAAAGGTAACGAAAAAGTTATTGCAAAGTCTGATGTAATTCTGTTTTCTGTTAAGCCTTATCAAATGGAAGAAGTTTTGAGTGAAATTTCCAAGGACAAAAGCCTTGATTTGAGTAACAAGGTCATTATTTCTCTGGTTGCTGGTTGGACAATCGACTCGATTAGAGCCATTCTAGATAACCAAGATATGGTTGTTTCCAGGATCATGACTAACACACCAGCTAAGTATGGTGAAGGTGCTGTTGTTATTTCCCATACCGGATCTTCAGTAAAATTAGAACAATGGACTGAAAAACTAAACTTTGCTATCGGACAATTGGGTTTATTGGTTGAGTTGCCAGAATCTAAGATGGATGCTGCCACAGCCTTAGTTGGATCTGGTCCAGCTTTTGTATTGAACTTTTTGGAAGCTATGGTTGACGCTGGTCTTAAGATGGGTATTCCATACAAGGAGTCTTACATGTTGGCTCTAAAGACAGTCGAAGGAACTGCGAAAATGGGACAGCTAACCGATTTCACCCATCCTTCTGTTTTGAAGCATCAGGTATGCACTCCAGGAGGTACCACCATTGCCGGGTTAGTTGAAATGGATAACAGAGGTGTCAAAGCTGGCGTTATTAGTGGAATCGTGGAAGCCGCCAGAGTCGCCAGTGAATTGGGTAAGAAGAAATAATTGCCATAGAGCGTTGTTTCTGATTATATATACAACTGCTATATATACAACTGCTATATATTGTTATTGAATGTTTTTTTTGGAAAACTCTGCTCTGTCATTTCAGCAAAGAAAAGTTTTGTCGCAATTAAAAGCAGTGCTTCTTAGCACTAGCTCTGTATTTGTTTTTATCATATCACCTATTGAAAACACTACACCAGCTGCTCTTTGAACCCAAAACGGCTGATTTTTACCACCAAAATTATCTTCCAATGTCAAACAAAAATAAAATCCTTTTTATCAGCAAAATACTCTTCTGCCTCCTACAAACAGCACCTATTACAGCCACTAGGTCTCTTATTTATCAGGCTGTGCAATTGATTAAACGTTTTAATAGCCTTTACCAATTTATCATTACCCGGCTTCATGTCTATTCACTTCTGGTTTTGCTTTCTGACCAATGAAAATATTGACCAATGAAATTCTTGAAAAGTTATCCGTGCCTTTTGATCTAAGTGTTTACCTGCACATCTACCTTTTTTTGCTAGGTGAAAAAAAATTTTACAGCCAAAAAATTTTTCTCGTACCGGCAGCTAGAGGAAATACAAGAGTATTTTTCTTCGAGGATTGAAAATTTTTCACTTTCCACTAATAAACAGAATATATATATAAATATATAGTAATACTTGCTTTTGATTTTTGAGTTAAAAAGATAGTGGAGATAAACCAGATCATACATATAAACTTATTATATATTTTATAAAACAAAAGTAAAAATGGTTTTACCTTTGATCAGAAGAACTGCTTTTAAAGCTGTTGCCAAAAAATGCTTCAGCACTTCCGCTCCAGCTTTAGCCGCCACTGGTAAAGTTAGAGGTGTTATTGGTGCTATTGTCGATGTTCAATTCGAACAAGGATCTTTGCCAGCCATCTTAAATGCTCTTGAAATTGCTACCCCAAGTGGTAAGTTGATTTTGGAAGTTGCCCAACATTTAGGTGAAAACACCGTCAGAACCATTGCCATGGACGGTACTGAAGGTTTAGTCAGAGGTGAAAGCGTCAGTGACACTGGAGCTCCAATTTCTGTTCCAGTTGGTAGAGAAACTCTAGGTAGAATCATGAATGTTATTGGTGATCCAATTGATGAAAGAGGTCCTATTGTCACCAAGAAGAGAAACCCAATTCATGCTGATCCACCTACCTTTGCCGAACAATCCACTGCTGCTGAAGTTTTGGAAACTGGTATCAAGGTTGTCGATTTGTTGGCTCCATACGCCAGAGGTGGTAAGATTGGTTTGTTCGGTGGTGCCGGTGTCGGTAAAACTGTTTTCATCCAAGAATTGATTAACAACATTGCCAAGGCTCATGGTGGTTTCTCCGTTTTCACTGGTGTTGGTGAAAGAACCAGAGAAGGTAATGATTTATACAGAGAAATGAAGGAAACTGGTGTCATCAACTTGGAAGGTGAATCCAAGGTCGCCTTGGTTTTCGGTCAAATGAACGAACCTCCTGGTGCCAGAGCCAGAGTTGCTTTAACCGGTTTAACTATTGCTGAATACTTCAGAGATGAAGAAGGTCAAGATGTTTTGTTATTCATTGACAATATTTTCAGATTCACCCAAGCTGGTTCCGAAGTCTCTGCTTTACTAGGTAGAATTCCATCTGCCGTCGGTTATCAACCAACTTTGGCCACTGATATGGGTTTGCTACAAGAAAGAATTACCACCACTAAAAAGGGTTCTGTTACATCTGTCCAAGCCGTTTACGTCCCAGCTGATGATTTAACTGATCCTGCTCCAGCCACCACTTTTGCCCATTTGGATGCCACTACCGTTTTGTCTAGAGGTATTTCTGAATTAGGTATCTACCCAGCTGTCGATCCGTTAGACTCTAACTCCAGATTGTTAGATGCTTCTATTGTCGGTCAAGAACACTACGATGTTGCCACTCAAGTTCAACAAACTTTACAGGCTTACAAGTCCTTGCAAGATATCATTGCCATTTTAGGTATGGATGAATTATCTGAAGCTGATAAATTAACTGTCGAAAGAGCCAGAAAGATTCAAAGATTCTTGTCTCAACCTTTCGCTGTTGCTCAAGTTTTCACTGGTATTCCAGGTGCTTTGGTCAGATTAAAAGATACCGTTTCTTCTTTCAAGGCTGTTTTAGACGGTAAGTATGATCACTTACCAGAAAATGCTTTCTACATGGTTGGTGGAATTGAAGATGTTGTTGCCAAGGCTGAAAAATTATTAGCTGAGTCTAAGTAAGTTTACTAAAATTAATTTTTAGAAAAATGGATTAATGTGATGGAAACGAAGTCTTTGTTTTTCTTTATATTGGTGATCTAGGAATAGAAATTACTCTCATTTCCTAGTACAACTCTCTTTGATGATCATCTTTTACGTACTTTGTAGGAAATCAATGCTTTATTGTGTTATTCATAATGTTTTGTTTTTTTTTTAATTGCAAAACAAAAATTTCTATGTTTTTATGAATGAGCATTGAATATCTGTAATTAATTTGTTTTCTTCTAATTTTTATATTAAACATTAAATAGAAACATGAACTACATAAAAAGAACACAAAATTAATGAAAAAAAATAAATAAGAAATAGTATATAACAAATATTCTTTTATAAGTTAAAAAAAATTAAATATTTTTTTAAGACTACAATATAGGTTTTTATATTACTTAGAACACTTGCAACTTTGAAAGTACACTGGAATGCGTTTTTCACTGGCTTACTTCATCTTCCAAGTATGTGATCGAGTGATATTTCGTATTACAAGCTATTCAACAAAGCATCTTTTTCCAAGTTTGGAAAAAAGAAGGAAGTAGCCTAAAGTACAAGTATTAAAGTATATGCAAGTTAAGATATTTTCTTTTTACCCCAGTTTGTTCGATATACTCTTGCTTCTATAGTTGTGACTGTACTGTGGAGGTAGGGCTAATTTAGAAAGGAGCGAGGGATTGAAAAGGCGCACAGAAGTAGAGAAGAAAAACAATCTCTTTTTGGAATAAAAATTTAAAAAAGACGTCTGAATTATTTAAGTCTCATTTTCATGGAATATTTAATATTTCTCTAGTAACAACTATACAAGCTCAACCTTATAATCAGCTTCTACCATATTGAGCAGCTAATATACCTACCTCTATTGATTAAACCGTTCTTCGGAGATGAGTTACCGGTAGTGGGAAAAAAACATAATTATTAAGTTAATTAATAATAAGTCTCTAAATGGACAAGCTTTGGGTAAACTAGCACCTGGATTTACCAAGCAAATAGAACTTGATACAAAATTGGTTTCTTTCAACCAATAAATGATGCTGTTTTCACTTAGTCGGTTCAAGAGGGCTTCGTTTCTGACATTTATAGCAAAAAAATCGTTTTATTCAACTGTTCCATCAGGTCAAAAATTGAATAATCAACTGAACAAAACATTAGTATATGCTTCAAAACTCAAAGATGAGCAACTTAATACTCAGTTTGTTTCAATATATGGGCCCGACACAGTAGAATTTTTGAATGGAATGATCACAACAAAACTTAAAGATAAATACGTGAAAAAGAATTTGATGACTATCAATGAAGACAATGACTACAAAAGTGACAAAAACGTAATTGATGATTTAAAACAACTTTCGCAGTCCAACCCCTTGGTTGGTGACGTTTTGGATTTTGATGAAGAACAAAAAATTGAAATTATTAAGAAAACCTCTTTATATGACGAATTACAAGAGAGTTATGGTAACATAAAAGGACAGCTTACAGCTTTGCTTAATAGTAAATCGAGAATTATTTCTCTTCTTAGGCTATACACGCCTCTTTATATGAGAAGGGGAACAAAGTATCAAGAAATTATAATGGAATTTCCTAAGTTAGATTTGAAGGCGTCTGATGAGGAGCATGACCCAATCAAAATTTTCGATAAACACAGGAAACTGTCTAAAATTAAATTTGATTTAAATATACAGGACAATGACAAATTGGGTTTTGATTTATGGGAAGTTTATTTCAAGGGTTCTATAATAAGAAATGACTTTGAACTTGAAATTTTGAACAACATTGTGGAAGAATCCGTACTAAACTATAACTTCAACAAGAGGTTTCACTTTGATCTTATATTTAAAAATAACAATAATAACATTATTAGTGTTTTTCTAGATGACGTTTTCTATAACTGCTCTTTGGTTGACTCACAGGACGGTAACTTATTTTACAAATATAGAATTTTAACAAAAAAAAATCAAGTAAACAACATCGAAGATATTATTCAAGAGCACATTGAGATTGAAATGAATTCACAAATGCCTTCCATAATCCAAAAATTAACCATGAAGTACGGTCTGAATGATTTAAACGACATAAGCCCTGGTACTTTGTTACCTTTAGATTTAGGTTTAGATTACTCGCCAAATTGTGTGAGTTTTGACAAAGGCTGCTATATTGGTCAGGAATTAACTACTAGAATGCATTCTACCAACAAAATTATTAAAAGATGTGTTCCGATTGAAATTTCTGACGAAAATGCTGATGTAGCCGAGGGTTGGGGTGTACACACTGATTTACCCATTAAAGAACAAGAAAATGAATTGGTGAAAAACCTTGGAAGTAAGTCTGTTTTTGGAGAGAGTAAAGCTAGGAAGAGAAAAAATAAGCCAGTCGGTAAATTGGTTGTTTTCAACTCTAAAACAAAGGTTGCTGTAATAACTTTAAAAACTAATTATTTGAAAGATTTTTACTACCTAGATAATCCTGAAAATAGAAGTTATTACTTACTCCCACCAAAGGATCAAGTTCTTAAAATGAATAAAGAAGAAGAAGAAAGAATTAAGGTAAATGTCTCATTAAATAAGCCTTACTGGATAGAAGAATACATTTCGGAGGTTGAAGAGCAAGAAGCACTTGAAAACGAACAGTACATTGAGTAAGTGGTGCTAAATCAAAATAATTAACCACACTAGAATTCATTTTATTTTCTTCAGCTATCAATTATAAATCATATAATACCAATTTTTCTTTTGAATTTTGGAGAAATAGTTATCTTTATAATTCATCGAAGTGTTTCTTATCGTTTAGTATGTACCATAAATATTCAGCCACATGATATGGCCCATCATATGTTTTACGAAGCAGCTAAAAAATTTTGTTACTTTTTTTTTTTTGGAATTTGCAACTGAAATTTTTTTTCCAAAAATATTAAGGCAAAAAAAATTTAGGCTGAATTATTTTTATAAATTCCACATCTTTTTTTTTACTTTTTGTGTTTTTTTGTGAATATTTTTTTTTTATTTCAATTTATTAACTATTCAGACAACAAGTAACAGAGGCAAGGGCAAAGTTGGTCATTTGTATTAGCGTTTTGAGCCTAGTAATTGGCAGTGAAAAATCAATAAAAATCTTAAAATATAGCATAGTAATTTTATAAAACAAACCAAGCACACCAAAGTAAACATGTCTGAAGAACAAGCTATTGTCGAAACTGTTGCCCCAGTTGTCTTAGCCACCGCCATCCCAGAAGATGTCGTTCAAGGTCAAGAAGAAATCAAGTTATTCAACAAATGGTCTTTCCAAGATGTTGAAGTAAAGGATCCATCTTTAGTTGCCTACATCCAAATCCAATCTCCAATCTATGTCGGTCACACCGCTGGTAGATACGCCAACAAGAGATTTAGAAAGGCTCAATGTCCAATCATTGAAAGATTAACCAACTCTTTAATGATGAACGGTAGAAACAACGGTAAGAAATTAAAAGCCGTCAGAATCGTCAAGCACACTTTGGAAATCATCAATGTTTTGACCGACCAAAACCCATTACAAGTCGTCGTTGATGCTGTTGCCAACTCCGGTGCCAAAGAAGATACTACCAGAGTTGGTGGTGGTGGTGCTGCCAGAAGACAAGCCGTTGATGTCTCTCCATTAAGAAGAGTCAACACTGCTATCTCTTTATTGACCATTGGTGCCAGAGAAGCTACTTTCAGAAACATCAAGACCATTGCCGAAACTTTCGCCGAAGAATTAATTAACGCTGCCAAGGGTTCTTCTACTTCTTTCGCCATCAAGAAGAAAGATGAATTAGAAAGAGTTGCTAAGTCTAACAGATAATTGGTTATTAATATGATAACTTTTTTAAATAGATTAAATTTGTTTTAAATATAAATAATAAAAATTTTAATACAGAACCACATAAAAAAAAATAAAATTGATATATCACTTCCAGAAGCTTATGAATACATAATAATATAGTTTGGACTTTCTAACTTAGTAATTAATAAAAAATGGAGCAAACAAAGAGCAAGTTCAATGATTAGGATATAAAAGTGAAATATTTTCTGATAAGATAATTTTTAAACCCATCCATTAATGAAATGGGTTCAAGGTGGTTTCCTTTTCAATTTGGCTTTATTAATACAGTTTTCGATTTACAAGAATTCCAGCTATCTTAATTCTGTTCATAACTCTTCCGTATTATAGTATTTTTTATCGTATCAAAACATTTATATCATTTGTATGGTGGGACGTTCTGCTATATCCTTAGTTTTAAAGAATAGAGATGCAATGGTTTGGCATCATTTAGTAAAGACTGGGTCAAAAACTTACCAATCTCAGGAGACTATTTCCTAGGTTTTATTGGTACTTTGAAAGTATGAGCTGTAAGGTGCTTGCAAATTGCCCAAAAAGCCCCAATTATCACCAAAGAAAAAGCTGACATGTATGTTGATAATAAAAAAAAGTCCACGAGTGATAAACTAAAACTACCCGCTTTATCATCATATTCCTGGGGAATCAATCTGCTATTTGCTTGCCTTGATTAATAACTGTTTACTTAAGTTTAGGATTCAAGTGGAAAAATTATTGGAATAGAATTTTATCTATTATCTTATATTTTTATATTGTTATATAAGGCAATGTTTCCTTTATGAAATGATATAACAACCCTCAAATTAAAAAATGACCCAAATACACCGACCAAGAAATGAATTCTTAAGCATTTTTTTGCTAAAAATATTACTCTCAATATTTAAAAAAAAATTAAAAGAAAATAAAAGCTCGATTAGCTCAGTTGGTTTAGAGCGTAGTGCTAATAACACTAAGGTCAACAGTTCGATCCTGTTATTGAGCATTCTTTTTTTTTGAAAGTTAAAAAGGCGACCTTGTTAAACGAAATTCTTAGAGGCCATCTGTTCGTTGGCATTCTTCTCAATAGCAACTTTTTTTTGCATAATTATTTTTGCACAGTATCTTCTTCTATTCTTTTCGATTAGCCTACAGATTGCTCAAAATTTGGTCTTTCAGCAATATTTAAACTTTTCGTGGTAAGGCTAACATCTGGGGAAGCCTCCATGGAACAATACGAATTACCTAATTCGGGTGATTTAAAGTATTGAAAAAACCAGACGCCGTTTTTTACAAACGAGACTGGTAACATCATCACGAGATTTTTCGGTTATATATATAAACAGAGGATATGTTATGTGTGAAACCTTAAATATATGCAAATATTAAATTACGACTTAAAAAATATATACTATTAAAACCATTCTACTTTGACAACAGGCAAAGCAAAACAAAAAAATTAATCATCAATAACAAATTTAAAATGTTTGATTCAAGATATACACCAGTTGAATTAAAAAGTACTAACTTATTCAAGCCAATCAAGTTAACTGATAGCATTACTTTGAAACACAGAGGTGTTATGGCACCACTAACCAGATTCAGAGCTGATGAAGATCATGTTCTAAAGCAAACCACAGACTACTTAGACGAAGAAGACTGGAAAAAGTTTGTCGCTGAGCCAGCTAACAAGGTTGATGGAAAGCAAAGAGGTATGGCAGCAGAATACTACCACCAGAGATCTCAAAGACCAGGTACCTTGATTGTATCTGAAGCCACTTTTATTTCCTTGAAAGCAGGAGGCTATGACAATATTCCAGGAATTTGGAATGAGCAACAAGTGAAAAGCTTAACAGAATGTGTTGATGCAATTCACGAAAATGGGTCTTATATTTTCATTCAGCTGTGGAATTTAGGTAGACAAGCTGATCCAAAGGTCTTGCAAAAGGATGGATACGAATATCTGTCTTCTTCCGCTATTTATCCTGCCAATGATAACGCTGTGGACTCTACTGTTAAGGCTAAGGAATGTGGTAACAGCATTAAAGCCTGTTCCATTGAAGATATCGAGCAATTTAAGAAGGACTACCTGGTTGCCGCCAGAAACTCCTTCAAAGCTGGTGCTGATGGTGTTGAGGTTCACTCTGCTAATGGTTATCTATTAAACCAATTTTTGGATAAAAAGGTTAATCACAGAACCGATCAATACGGTTCCCAGTCCTATGAAAACAGAGCTAGATTCTTGCTTGAAGTATTTGATTCCTTAGTTGCTGAATTTGGTAGCGACAAGGTTGCCTTGAGATTGTCTCCATTTGGTACTTTTGGTGATATGAGTGGTGATGCTACCACTGACGATACTGTTGCTTTATACACTTATCTTTACAGCGAACTTGAGAAGAGAAGAAGTGTTAACAAGGGTCCAGTATACTTGTCCTTAGTTGAACCAAGAGTTACCAATCCGTTCTTTGTTGAAGGTGAGGGTGAATTGTTGAATGTCAGTAATGACTTTGCTTATGATCACTTTAAGGGTATTATAGTCAGAGCAGGAAATCTAATTTTAAGTAACACGTTTACCAAAGAAATTGTCCAAAAAAACGACAGAACTTTAGCAGGCTTTGGTAGATACTGGATTTCCAACCCAGACTTGATTGACAGATTGGAAAATGAATGGCCAATGAACCAATATGACAGAACCACCTTCTATGCTCCAACATATAAGGGTTACTTGGATTACCCATACTACAAGAAATAATAATCTGACAACTGGGCTATATATGAATTTATATTTACTTATGATCTTCCATTTAATGACACATGAAAGTACAATCCACGAAAGGTATATTAGGTTGGCATAAAACAGAATACGCTATTGATATACAGTCACGTGCCAACGTCTCTCCTGGCTCACTGCTTAAGAACAGGATGGAAAAAAGAAACAGCAACATGGTAAAAGAGACTAGTTTTGAGGAGAACAAGTACAAAAACACCTGTGGAAATCAGTTGGAATACGTATTTAAAATCAGCATTATGGCAGAAACGATTTCAAGAGATTTCAAGAAAGAAACTAATTTTCAAATTATAAAAACATATGACAGTAAAATAAAATCGCTAGTCTACCACCTAAATCACTGCAAAATATACCAATTTGACAATGAATCTTCAGACTGGCAATTTTTAGGCTGCCAAGGACCATTAGTTTTGTATGAGAGAAAAACCAAGGAGGGGGATCTTCTAGGAGAAAATGAGTTTGAAGATGGATTTGATGTGAACCAGTTGACCGGACCTGATATTTATAACTACGGATTAATGGTATTCAACAGACTCGAACCTATAAACTTTTCACTCGGAATATCTAACAACATTGGGTTTATTAAAAAGCAGGAAGAGGCCAATATCGAGCCTCTTATTAATGAAATGAAAGTCGATCTTAAAGGAGAGCTTGTTATTGTCAAGTCTCATTTAAATGAAGTTTTTGGTCTCTGGATTGAAGAATCTGAAGAAAGAGAGGCTGTGTATCAATTGTTTGAATATTTCATAGGAAAGCAAGAGTAAGGTTTTATATATTGTTTCGGATTTCAATGCTTCATTCTCTACCACGTTCTACTGACTTCTTGCATAGGCATTTTAAGCAGATCCACAAAACAGCACATCTTTTCAAATGTGGATGAAAGTCGCTAATTTTTTGGAGGTAAAATTTTATTTAAATTTTAAAATTGAATAAATATATTTCTTGTTCTGTTCAAGAACTCATAACTTTAGATAGCTAGTTATGCTTTTTTTAATCTTTATTGAATGTTTAAAGGCTATTTATAGTTTAAATAAACAACCATGTTCAAAATCAAACTACAACACTAAAAGTCATAATGATTTGGCATATAACTCCAGGCTTTCCTAGCTCATTACCTTTGACAATCTCTTTTTGTGTTTTCTTGTAGTGCTTGGAATACATCATGAAAAAATTCATCCTTCTTTTATTTCTTCTTATTACTTTAAAACATGTTTTTGCTCATTTAGGTTTCATTACACTTATATTTCGTTAACAGTTGGTAATTCAGTGGTCTTACCAACAGCAACATAATTAAACTTATCTAACTTGAAAGTCTTGGCAGCTGATTTAGCACCAGAAAAAGTTTCAGTGTACTTGGCAGCACCAGATACATCAACACCTTCCTTCAAAGCTTTGACAATAGATTTAATACCTGCAGCTGGAGAAGCACCAGTGGAGTAAATACTGAAGACACCGATCTTCTTATCACTATAGGTATCTAATTCAACCTTGCTAACATCCTTGTTGAACTTGAATAATGGGGATTGTACGTAGTTCTTTAAAGTTTCATAAGTGGCAAAGTCCTTTTCAGCGACTGGGACAGCAATGGCAGCAGTAGAAACACCTTCTTCTGATCTGTATCTCAAAGAAGCGGATTCACCAACAAAGGACTTGATGGCAGCGGAGGAAGCTGACACCTTAGCTTGAGAAGCAGCTGACAAAAATTCGGTTTCAGCTAAGAATTGCTTCAAAGCAGCAGCATCAACATTTTCTGCTGATAAAACGGCGTTGGATGGTTGGTATAATTCAGAGGCAAACTTCTTGACATCCTCGAAGTTCACACTATCAACTTGATCGTAGGCAATTGGTTGACCTAAGACAGCGTTTTTGAAAGTTAATTGGTATAGTAAGTCCTTGGCTTTGGATTCAACATCTTGAGAAGATTCTACAGCATCAGTTAAAGCAGCTGGTAAAACTTCTTCGTCAAAATGGTATTTTTTAAACACTGGCTTTGAAACAACAGAGTTCAATAATTCCAAGTAGTATGGTAGGTTTTCCCTCAAGAAAGTGGCTTTTAATTCAATGGATCCGTCTCTTAATGGAGTAGAAGTAAACTTACCACCCAAAACTTCACTTTCTCTGGCAATTCTTAAACCGGATTTGGATTCAGTGTCCAAGAAGTTGTATCTGGATAATAAGTGAGATAAACCTTGCTTCTTACCGGAACCAGTCTTGTTGACTAATTTCAAGGTTAAGGAAGAAACTGTGGTATGTGGAGCTGGTGCGGCGGCAGCAGCAGAGTATGCTCTTTTTAAAGTGTTAGATAACATTTGTATAAGTGATTATGAGATCAGAATTAACGACTTGGTCATCAACATCATTTGTTGTTTTAATGATATAAAGGAAAGAACAAATTTTTTTTGAAAATACAGAAGCTGAAAATTTTTTTTCTTGAAAATTTTTTATAATCGGATATAACCGTTTTCAGCTGGAAACCTGTCTTTCAGTTTTGAAGGAAATAAATTGGTTTTCTCTAATCTCAAAAACAATTGGTCTGTGATCATGTGACTAGGTTTGTACAGTCAGTAGTCCAGGTTTCCAGTTGTAAACAGCAAGCAACGACTCTAGCCAAGCACAGTTTCAGGCATTCAAGAGCTATAAAGGGGCACTAAATTGTTTGGCATCATTACTGTTTTTAAATTAATTATGGGGCATTTCAATTGCAGCTTGAGTACTGTCTTGATTATAGTTAATGAGCTCTGACAACTCTAGCAAGCAAAAAACTGAATGGCAAGGTAAAAATACAGGCTCTAAACACTTTTGCCAACATAGCTGGATTTTACAACAACCCACATGTTAACTTCCATCATTTTGAGTAAACTGTTTAGCCATAAATCCTTGAGAATGCTTCATGAATAGATCAGTTTACCACGCGATGGTCATGTGACTTACTGGCTGCAGAAAATTGTAATCACGTGTGCATTGTAAACCAAAAAGTCATGTGATGCTACGTTTCTTTTTCAGCTAAAAAATTTTCTGCTCCATCTCCTTTTGTATATTCCAATGTATGAACAGTTCTTAGAAATGTAGCCCAGATCAAATAGAAAACAAAAACAGCTGCGATAAACCAAAATTCTTATTTATCTGTATCTTTTGTTTTGCTTTGTTTCCTATTGAACTTAAAAATCCGATTAAGTTTTTACTATGGGTATCCAGGATGTTATAGACTCGATTGAAGACAACAAGAATAACAATAATGACCAGAGCGGTAGCAATACAAACGCTGATGGTTCTCGTCATGTAAACATAAACACCAATGATTTTTATTATAGTAAAGATATTGAGAATATATCGTTCAGATCTATAAGACCAAAAACATTTTTATACACAACTGTAGTGAAAAAATACTTGGGAGAAAAGGCAATGGCAATTTTAAAGATTTTGTTAAATAAAGAACGAGCCACTTTGAAGACGATTTATAATCTTATGAACAACACAGATGTTCCTATAGCTTTGCCTATTATAAAAAGAACTCTTGTAGCAATGATACAGCTAGGTCTCATAAACTATTACCAAGATGAACTTCCTAAAAACTTGAATCCCAAGATTGTCAAAAAGTTTAAACAAAAAATTCACTATTCGTTAAATGAAGAAGGATTAAATCTTTTGCTGTACTCAGGAGAAATTATTGCTAATGTTTCTTCGATTCATTCATACCTAGGGGATGTTCCAGCAAAAATAATTGAAGAAATAATAACTAATTGTCTGCAATTTGGCTTTTTATCAGTAGATCAAATTGTTATGACAATTAGCAATAATGAAAGTGACGATTTTTCCAATGAAGATACCATCAGACAATGTATAGATATTCTGTTGAAAGATGGGTGGTTGGCTAAAACTACACCTCTGGATCAGTGTCCGTCGAAGGATTTATGGAACTTGGTTTACAACAGAGAATATTTGATCACTGGAGAAAGAGACAAGACCTTGAGTGAATTAAAAAGGAAACATCAATCCACTTTCAAAAGCAAAGAGAAGTTTAACAAGCTTTCGTCGTATTCACAGGGTGACATTTGTAAAGTTTCATTAGATAGATACTGGAAATGGAAAAGGGTTATTCACATATCACATTTATGTGAATCCATTCATGGTATCACTGTTGGAAAAATTTTGAACTTTTGTGGTGATATTGTAGGGAACAAACAACCAACATTGAGAGATCCATTGAAAGAATGTGGATTATTTGATGATGCAGCTGAATTAAATGCCTTTAAAGAAGAACAAGAGTATAAAGACGAAAATACAACTGGTGTATTATTTGATGCTTTGGATATACAAAAATTCATTCAAAACAGAGAAATACCGATGGATTTAAATGCTGTATTTGTTAATAGATTGACCAACGGTAATAGTAGTGAAAATAAAAAAGTAAAAAGAGAGACTAATGGAGGTTTAGATTTGAATGATATACAAGAAGAAAACGAAGATGAAATTGAATTGGATGATTCTGTTGATTTCAGCGATGATGTTAATGAGAACGGGAAAAGATCCATGGATAATAGTAAAGTTTCAATTGCTGCTATAACTGCGTGCTTGCAATTATTATCTGATGATATGCAATCTGTGCAGTTTTTGAAAAAGAGTTCCAGTGGTAAGTTTTTTTTCCCATTCACCCAATTAACCCAAACTTTGAAACAGAGTGTATATGATGGATTGATAGAATCCACTCTTGGAGTCAGTTCTTTGAGATTGTTGCGTTGCATTAGATTCAACAAATTATTGACTGAAAAAACTTTATGTTCCTTGTCTTTGTTAAAAGATAAAGACGTTAGACATATTGTCACAAAGTTAATTAAGATAAATGCAGTAGAGATTCAGGAATTGCCAAAAGCAAATGATAGATCTGCTGCCAGAACTGTTTTCTTGTATAAGCTTGATGAAAGACATCAATATCAGTACATGGAAGATAATTTATGCTGGAACATGGCAAACTTGATTAACAAAATAGAACTTTTGAAAGAAAAGAACAAAATTTTATTAACAAAGGTCGAGAGGGATGATGTTGCTGGTAAAGAAGAAGAATTGTTATTAACATCGGAGTTGAATCAATTAAAGATGATTAATGAAAGAGAAATGAGTTCTTTCGTGAGAATAAACAGATTATTAAGTTTATGGGAAGTTTTTCAATTTTAATAAATATGCAAAAAGCAACTAAGAAATATATAGAAAATTTGTTATTCTCTTATGATGTGTTTATATATAACACTGTTTAAATGCACTCACTGCTTCAACTTTCCATGGAGTCAAAAACATGGCTCTCTGTATTTTAGATAATTGCTGAGTTCTTATTAAAATTTCACTCTTTGAGTCATCATTGTGTACTTGTAAAGGTTTAGAATCCATTAATCTAAAGGCTAATTTAGGATCAACAATTTCCCAAGTGGTTAAATTATTCGGATCCATGAACAAAGATCTTTGCAACAAGTGGGTTTCATTTTTCTTTAATCTTTTGTTTATAGTTGTTAATAATTCAATTAAGTCAGGATCACTGACTCTCACATTTTTATTTAGCTGGACGATTAATTCAGTTATGTTTGTAGTATCTTTTTTTACTAGTGACAAAGCAGTAAAGATCTTCAACAATGAAGAATTATTCCAATGATCAAATTTAATGTCCAATCCACTATTAAACATAATTTTGTAAGTGAGCTCCATCACAGAACCAAAATTGTAATTAGACAGCATATCCAGTGCTTTTTTATTTTCACCTTTAAAATAAGATGCAAGAGCAATAACAACATCATTTGAAATTTTCACTTCCTTAGATGTACCATCAGCAAATTCGGCAATTTCATTACAAGAATTTCCCTCATCAATAGATTTCGAAAATTCCCCTTGAGAGAGCAATATTCTTGCATATTGTGCCTTTAATCTACAAACAGAAAAAACCAGGTTGTTGTTCATGTCATCTTTTAGCTGCTCTTCATAGCTTGCAATTAATTTTTCAATGTAAGGCAATGCTGTAAAAGACTGATTGACTCTTTCCAATAATATCAGTAAAGATTCAATGGCGATGGTATCATCAGGTTTTTTCTTCAAATATACTTCTAAAGATCTGATAGTGAAAATAAATTCTTGCAATTTAACTGTAAAGTTTTGTTCCGCAGCTTTCTTAAATATAAAATTCTCTTTCAGTACAGCCATTGCATAATACACAGCAACAAAATCGTTTTTATTTTGAGATAAAATTAAAGAGTGCTTGAAATATTTAGCAGCCACATCTTCATTTCCATCAATTTCATTTGATAAAGCCAAACCAAACCAAGAGAAGAAATTAATTGGAAAGAGGGATTGCGATTTTTGAAATAGTAAATTTGCAAAACTAGTGTCTTTATTTTTCAAAGCTAGTAAGGCCAGGTTATTGTAGATCAGCGGCTCTTTAGGAGAAATAGACAATGCTTTAATCAAGCAATGTTGAGATACCTTGAAGTTTATATCCATAGTGGCCATACCTAATCCGCTCCAAGATTCAGCCACATTGGATTGTAGTTTGATTGATTGCTTGTAGTCTAAAATAGCCCAGTCCCTGTATTCAGTATTCGATGTTGCAATAAAGCTTATCAACTCAGAGGTAGCAAGATTGTACCATAACGAAGCTTTAATCGCTCTGGCTAGTTTTTCATAGTCTGTAGTTATAAAAGTACATTTTGATGCTAATATTAAGCACTTGCATATAATTGAAACAGGATCATCATCTTCTTCATTAGCTAAATCTAACAAAGTAACAGGATGATCCTTAAGAATGTCAATTTCCTTATTCAATAAATCTGCTGATTCAAATATATCAATAAGTGTCTCTATAGGTAATTCATTATGTTTAGATCCAGTAGCCAAAAATATTTTCAAAGCAACATTCAAAGATGTCCAAATGCTATTATAATGGCTGCAGTTTAGATCTTGAATGCAAATTTGAACACACTCGATCAACTTACCAGATTTATTACAACTTTTGCTAATAAAACCTTGTCCATTCAAAAACACAGAGTATTCAGCCAAATGCGATATGTATTCAATAAGGTAACAATTTTTAAACTCTACAGTTTCATCTTCAAAACATAAATCATTAAAAATCTTTTCAGCATCAACAAAACTTCCTAGCTTCGATAATATTATAGCATAAAAGAACTTTCCATAATCATAATCAGGATACAATTCAGTAACCCTTAAAAAGACCCTTAAAGCAGCTTCAGCTTTTCCTGATTCCATATAAGCTTGTCCTAAAGTAACTAAACTTTGTTTATCTGTGTTGTTTACTCTTATACTGTTTTGAAGCCAATCTATACTTTGATCTATTTGGCCAATATCCAAATTGTAAATACCTAAAACTCTGTATGGCCAGTTTTCAAACTGTAATTGTCTCTTTGCAAGATTAGAATCCACCAAATCTTTACAGATGGAAGCAGCCATTTTCCATTCTTGCTCATCACATAGTTTATTAACAATGTAGTGTGCAGACTTGATATCACCATTATTCAAGAAGAAAGCTTTCCAGTAACATTTGAAAGCTCTTACCTCATCTAAAATATATTCACTATACAAAACCCCCAGTTGTTGGAAAGCTTTACAATAAAATTCATCGATTTTTATAGCTTTAATCAAAGATTCATAAGCTAAATTTAGATAATTAACTTCTTCATTTTCAAAACCTTCTTCTTTTTCTGTATCATACTTTTTCAGATACAATACAGACTGTTGGTATCTAACATCACATTCAAATTGAGCATCCAACTCTGGGTTAGCCAAAATTTTTTCCATGCATTTCAGAGAAGTTTCATAATTTCCTAATTGCAATTGACAATATGAATATTTTTCTAAAGCAGTCAAAGAGTTAGGATTTGCTTCCAAATATTCATTGATCAATTTAGAAGCATCTTCAAACTCCTCTCTTTCAGCAAAAATTACAGCTTTTCCCAACTTGGCTCTTAGGTTGGTTGGATCTTCAGAGATATATTGGTCATAAAGTTTCAAAGCCAAAGAGTGGTACTTTGGAGCATCGACATGCGTATAAACAAGAGCTAGATCCAAAGAAAACGACAACTTTGTATTAATCATGTTGAATCCGTAATCTTTGTAAATCGATTTACAAAGATTAATACCTTTTTCAATAATAGGTAACGCCTCATAGTATTTTTTCGTTAAAACGAGATAGTTCACCGCAAATCTAATAGCAATCAACGATGAGCTTTGAAGTTTTTCTGTGCAATCTATAATCATCCCAAAGCATTGGTCTTCTTCGGTAATCAGAACTTCGTCATCAAATTTGCTTTTAATCAATTCTAATTCTTGGTCATTAAAATCAAAAATTTTGTGTTTCGAGCAAATAACAGGCAAAAGCAAAAGGGACAGATTATTCTCAGGGAATTTCAAAATGTATTTCAAAATGTTCTGTTGGATATCACGTATTCCATCTTTTAAGCTGCTGAAATCCATCCAGTCAAGATGCAGCTGATACATTTTAGACGAGATTTCATCCTCTCCGATAAGCATTAAGTTGTCCAAACTCTCTAAAATGTTTTTCTCAAAATATTCAAATTTCATATTATCTGGAAAGGCTTTGACCTTTTCTAGCTTGTAATTGAAAAATTCCTCCTCAAGGTGGAATCTCTCCTCTTTGGAGTCTTCTTCTTCTAAAAGGCAATTGATGATTCCTTGATATATGGATTCTATTGGAGATTCTCTGTAAATTTCATACTCTGCCTCTGCTACTTCTTCTTTAATGGTGTTTAGTCTGTTCAATGCTTTAAACTTCAATTTCTTCAGTCTTTCCTGCTTCAACTCAAACTGCAACGCCTTTTCAAGGCTGTCCTTTTTGCTGTATATTCTTGAGCCAATTGTATTAGCAAAGGAAGAAGAATCATTGTTAGGAAGGCATTTTTTTAACAAAGTTGCCTCACACCCTGGAACCTTCTTCTTGAAGTCTGTCAAAAAAATAATAATGTTATTTGCTGCTAGGGTGTCGTTTATTGCCATGTTTTTCATGTAAAACTTATGCAAGAATTCAAAAAAGATGTCGAAAGGGCAAACTAGCTCTTCAAATCTTTCTAGAGCATCGTTATTGTCAACATTAATGTTGAAAAAGTTACTGAACACTTCCCATTCTCCTTTGTATCCCAATACGTTTTCCTCATCCATTTTGATATTCTGCTCATACATTTCAATAGCTTTTGTGTATTCTTTGAGTGTATTGAAACATTTACCCTTAAGCAGCATAGCAAAGAAATTTCTGCTGTCTACTTCAAGAACGTAGTCGCACCATTCAATGCAATCTTGAAAATTCTTCTTCGTGAAATCATCTTTGGCGCTTTTCAAGTAGTTTTTAATGGTTAGCAAATCTCCACTGCTTAGCTTGTTGCTTGTTGAGCTGTCTGTGGTCTTTTTAGACCGTTTTGATGTTTCTTTCAGCATTATTATGTTCTAAAACAACCTATTTATATCAAATATAATGAAAATCTTGATCTTTACACAAATAACTGTTGTGAATAGTGTCTCGATTGGTGTTTTCTGCCTAATGTAGAAGTGTTAACAATGCTGTTGTCTGTTATTCTTGCGAGTTAGTGTGGTTCCAAATCAATCGTTCTCGGAGCAGTGGTTCGACAATATAACAAGCTTTTTTTTTTCAGATATATGTCAATAGAGGCTGAAAAAGGTGGTTTCCTTTATAGCTGTTGCTGTTCTTTGCTCAAGTAACTTAAGGTTTTCTGAAAACTTTGTATTTGTTCACTATACAATTTTTTTCGCGGCCTAGCAATTCTTTTTGCGGTAGCTATTTTTGAAAACAGCCAGTACAAGGACACAGCAAAATAATAGGTGTATAAATGCAGAGTTGTATATGAATAAATATATAGATTGGGATATTTGTATGTTTACCACCAAGGCAGATCTGTTCGATACTTAAAGGAAAAGAAAAACGGCCACTTATTGCCGCAGAAAATCGTCAGAAAAGAGAAACATATTCCAATTTCATCACCAAGAAGCAAACAAACATCAATGATCCCAAGAAGCGAAACAGCAAATTTTAGTAATCTATCAGAAGATCTGATCACCAACTTCAAGCAACTCTTTAAGTTTATTGATATAGACAATGACAACAGCATCAGCAAAAAGGATGTTGAGCGCCTGTTAGATGTGATGAACCTTAAAAATAGCATTGATCCAAACACCATGTTTTTCAAAGACGCAGCCACTATTACCTACCCTGAGTTTTTGTCAATCATGGGGAAGCTCTTTCAAGGATTTCCAGGTTACGCCGAGCTGCGAGAGGCCCTGGCAAGTTTCAGTGAAGCGGGCGATGGAAAAGAACTGGACAAAATAGATCTAGAGGATCTGTTTGGTTATCTTTCAAAAGCAGGCTTTGGTATTCAAGACAAGGATTCCTTTGTTTCTCACTGGAAACACTATGTCCACACGGAGAAAGGAAAAGAGTATTTCCAAGGAGACAAGTTTTTACAAAATTTCGGTTGAGCATTCAGTATATAATTCACTCTATATTTGATTAGAAATCCACAATCAACTCTTCCACACTCCAGTCTTCAAAGGAGCCATCAGGTAAGTATCTTCTAATCACCAAGGGAATTTTTTTTTCTTTCAATTCCTTCATGGCAATCTTCAAAGGGTCGGTTTCTCCTTCCAAGGTCACAAAAACCGGTGCGTTCATACTTATTTGTAAAGCTCTGGTTCCCAAAATTCTGGCTCTTTCGTATTTTGTCATGTAAGGAGTGGTTGTTCTGTCTTCTTTCTTGATGGCTTTTTCTTTAAGAGACTTCAACTTTAGATTCCCGTTGTTGTTGTGCTCATTCATAATCTCCTGGTCAAATTCCGCTGTACCTGATGCCACAATAATATCATTAGCTTCGTTATTATTTTCGTCTTGCTTGACTTCTACATTATCCTGTGGTTTTTGTTGTTGGTCTTCATCATCTGAGAACTCTTGCATTTCTTTGTCGAAATCTTCGTATTGTTCGTCAGCTCCCTCATTGTAAGCTGCTTCTTCTTCTCTGTCAGACATATCTATAATGTTGTACTAGTGGTATAGGGTTTTATAGGTCACAGGTTTCGTCTACGATATTGTTTGTTAAAGTTTGTTATTATGTGGAAAAAGAAAGAAAATTTTTTTCACTCTCTTACTAGAGCCAAAACATAGTTTTTTCCCAATTGGGTAACAGCTAAAAATCTCACATACAAGGAAGCGCGCCTAGAGAAAAGCACATTTCTTTTTCGTTCAGCCAAATAATCAAGTATAGCCCAAAGCTGTAAAAGACGTCTTGTTTACATATTGAGGGTAAAAGTGCTAACCAAAATTATTTCCGAAGGTTTCCTACTGCTCACTGCTTACACCAGTAGAAGTCCTACACCACCATATCAAAGACACCATGATCAGCAGTGATCCTCGTTTCTCTCTTCGACAAGTCCGAGAAGTTGAACCGACTAGTGATATTCAGGAGCAATCAAAGCAAATGACGGTGGATGAACTGTCAAATTATTTTTTGCAGGAAGAGCAAGAAAATACCGGTCCTAACCCTGCTGAGACGCAAGAATCACCAAGCACGCCATCAATTTGCAATTCAGATATAAGCCTATTAGATACAGCAAGCCAAGGGTTCAAAAGCTCTGGAGCCAAAAGAGCTAAAACGCATAGATGTACATATCCAGGCTGCTTCAAGTCTTTCACGCGGCCTTCGATTTTGAAGGAGCACGTACAAGTGAAGCACTTGAACATAAGAAAATACAAATGCGACGAATGTGGATCGGCATATACTAAAAAGCTGCATTTGCAACGACACTACATCAGTTCCCATGCAATTGAAGATAAACCTTTCACCTGCACTTTCTGTGAAAAGAAGCTGCTAACGAAACAGCAATTGGAGACACATCTTCGGACACATATTAAACCATTCAAATGCGCATTCAATGACCAGTGCGATGCAGGATTTACCACCGCAAAGCTCCTAGAGGCACATGTTGAAAGAGCACATGTGAGCAAGCATGAAGAACGATTGACTTGCAATATATGTAAGAAAAAGTCTCAGTCCCCTTCAAAACTGAGACAGCACATATTAAAAGGGCACTGTGGAAACAATGCAGAGTCTGACAGCAATAGTGTTTTTGATAATAACTTCCTAATGTTGCAAAACTCGCTAAAGTTGAAGAAATACCAATGTTCTTCTCATGAGTGTAGCAGATCCTTCAACACATGGACCCTTTTGCAGCAGCACATGAAAAAAGATCATCCTAAGCTCCAATGTCTTATTTGTAAGAAGAAATGTGTGGGAGATGAAGGATTGCAAAGGCACATGATGATTCACGATGAAAGCATGAGTAACAAAATCTGGAAGTGTTTGATTTGTGAAAACAAGTTTGCAAAGAAACAGGAATTGCTTCATCATTGCAAAGAACTACATGAATTGGATATTGACGAAAACCAACACTTTTTGTCGAAAGTTGATAAAGAAGACAGTACGATTACGGATTCTGCTTCCAAATTTAATGCGAATGGTGTAGGAAAAGACTTGATAAAAAAGAAACAAATCAAAAAGACGGAATTTGATTTATGGAAATCCAATATAAAGATTTTAAACAAAATAGAACAGGGTGACTCTATGGCAGAAGTTTTGTTGAATAGTATAGGTAAAAAATATGAGTGTAATATTAAGAATTGTTATAGGAAATTTAAAAAAAAGGAAAACTATGAGACTCATCTGAAGAAGCATGAAGAATATATAGAAAAATGGCAGTAGCTAGTTGAATACATTAATAACATATCTGACGAAAAGGATTGGAAAGAGAAGAAATCTGCTAGAGGTAATGAAAAAAAATTCAAGTTATTTAGAAGTCTTATGTATAATTTTTTAACTGCTATCACCCATGAAAAACAATAGATCGTCATCATCATCATTCAGACTACTGTTATGATGCTTGTTATTTGATGAGTTCTTTCTACTCTGGGTAATTTTTCTGTTTTGAAATTCAGCGGTTGGGACCTCCGAGTCTTTATTGATGGAATCATGATCAGTGCTGGCATGTTCATTATCCAAAGGTTTTTTGTTTTTTTCGCTTATTGTTGTAATCAAACCCCTTGTGGCGGCTATAGAAGAGTTGGAGTTTCTGGAATAGCTTCTTGGTTTTTCAAAATTTGCATAGACTGTGGCTGTTTCTGTAGTGGGCTCTGCATAATGATCACTGCTGCTTCTTCTAGATGGATTTTGTGAAGAATAAGATATAGCATTATTAGAAAGTGGTGATCCACTCATTTTATTGCTGGTGATCGAATGACTAAATTTAGGCACAGAGTACGATGAGGATGATGACATTCTTCTTTTTCTCCTAATTAATATGTCTCTAGGGCTAGTCACAGATGAAAAAGAACCAGTAATGCCAGCTTCATTAGCACTACTGCTAAATGACTTTGTGAATCCAGGAATAAATTCATCTTCTTCCCCTTCCTCCTCATGTTCTTTTTCGTAATGAGAGTAAAGCGAGTTTCTGCTTGTGCTTAGAGCCATTCTCCTTGAAGAATCCAAAGATCCACGTCTGCTTCGTTCTAGTGTTGCTTTTAGTTGCTCCGCATCAAAACCCCTAGTAGGGGAAAACCCAAATTGATTTTCATCCGTTAGGTTAGTTAATTCGTCATTGTTTGATGAATATTTCCTTCTTTCATTGTTTTGGGAGTCAGATTCGTAGATACTACTTGAACTTGTATCTTTACGTTTGGCAACAGAGTTGGAGTCAGGTGTGGTAGCCATTGACATGCTCATAAAATTGCTAGTATTATTGTTTTCTCCTCCAGGCTCAGATTTCATCATCTTGAATCTTATTAGCGAATCAGTAATACTTTGAACTTTGCTTTTATCATCCAAGTTATTCCAATTGTTATTGTAATTGCTTGTTATTAAAGATGAACTTCTCAGCATAGAATTTGATTTACTCCCTTCGTCAGATATCAAATCAAGGAATTCTTTTACCTCTGGATTGTTTTCAGACAAATCAATAGGATTTTTGTTCATATGAACATGGACCTCGCTCTTTGAAGACTTTCTTTCACCTTTAAAACTAGGTCTTTTTTTAATCTGTTCAGTAAAAGAAACAGGAATGTTTTCACTTGCAGAAGGAGATGAAATGAAATCATTTGACAGTTGATACTGGTTTTGAGAATGGTTGACAGTATTTGATAAGCCATTATTTGATCCGTTACTTGATCTCTGAGCTCTCAATGTAGCTATAACTGAGGAATTTGAAGGATTTCTGGTTAGTGTATTAGAGGCTATGGAACCTACAGATCCCACTTTGAAGTTTTGTTGATACTGCAAAGACCCTCTATTTATGTTGCTATTGAAGCTGTTCAATGATTTTCTCCCAGCACTTCCAATGTGCTGCTCAGCAGACAACAAGCTCGAAAATGACTCCGAGCTTGTTTGATGAAATACAGGTGAATTGTATAAGCTTATATGTGAAGTAGGCTGGCCAGTTGGATGAGATGAGCTTTCGAGTTTATGCTGTTTTTGTGATGCAATTGCTATTGCTGCTTGCTGTTGATCAGCAACAAAAAAATTGACATTTCTTCTATATGAAACATTGACTCGAAGAAGCCCTAAATCGGTTTCCAATGGAATGACATTTTTTTGTTCTAAATGTGATTCACTAGATGTTATTATAGGTTTACTCAGTCCTATCCTTCCCTTTGACAAAATGGGTTTAGAACCATCAAGAATTCTTGTGCATACTTTAATTGAAGGAAATTTTCCGGTTTTCTCTTCGTTTATAAGTCTTTCATATAACTCCTGAGCAGGCAAAACCTTTAATAGAGAAACCAAGTATCTCAAAAAAATCAAAAACTTGTCGCTTATAAACTGTTCTAAGCTGCTGTCAGCGGAAGCGTTGGCATCATATGTGTTGAAGTGTAAGGCATCTGGAGTAGAATCCGAGGCATCTAGTTCCAAAAGCCATCTCTCAAGAACCACTTCGCTTTTCTTACCGCCCTTGCAAACCAAAGTTGCAGCTGTTATTTGGTCGTTGTTATTGGCAAAAGAAGTAGCTAAAGGGCTTCCCGAACTATTTTTTTTTATGTACAAGTTTTGATTAAGCTCTAAATTAATTAGATCTAGATATGTCTCAATAACCAACGGCGGTGGTTGTTTACTGGTTGAATCAAGCAAAAGATTCACATCGAGATTCTGCCATATTTTTATTACCTCCTCATTTTGGAGGTAATTTGTATAAAACGTTTCGATATTTGACATAATGCCTTTGTCAAATGATTCTTCATCTAGATTAGTGAATTTGGTGGACTTGGAATTGCTTATAAGCATCGTTGTTTTGACAAAAAACATTTCAATCAGTTTTGCTGTGTTCAATGCTTTCTTATTATGAAGGGTCACGGAGTTTTCACTCAACATATTATCTAGTTCTTCATTATAATTCAGATCATCCATTTTTGTTTGTGTTGCTAAAAGTAAATATGGGACTGGGTTAGGGTAACCGTGAGTAAAGCAGATGCTTGGCGGTTAGTAAATTAGCGAAAGTATTGTGTGACTCAATTCAATAATGGCTGTTCCCTTCTAGTTTCCTGGAGTTCTTTATGCTTTCTGGTTAGTGCTAGTTGTTTATTCCCTATTACTATCTTGGCACAGTTTAAGGTGTCAATAAACTTTGTGTGAGTGGTTTTCTTGAACTCTTCTCTTATCATTAAAGAGGGAAAAATTTGTGCTTTCTTTTTATCCGCCAAAATTAGTAAGAGATAAAGAGCTTGGAAGATATTTGGTGGTGGTCACGAGAATGTGGGTTTTTTGAGCAGGGAGTGAGTCAGAGGTAAACGGACTGTGGTGTTGGATCACGTGGACAAATATTTGTGTTTAATCAATTGCGTCAAGAGAGTTGAAGTTTGTGGTGTTTGGGCACTTGGATTGCTGAGAAGTACTTAGTGGATGGATAAAAAATGATTTGTTTTTTGTTAATAAATAAACGGAATCAATTATTTGTGTTGAAGATATTTTGCAGCTGGGATGTTTCTGAAGCCAAGTTTGAAAAACGTTACAACTATGACTTTGTATATATATTTTATAGTGTGACTTGGAATATACAAATTGGTGTGACTTGGAATATACAAATAAGTGTACACTTTTAGAAAAAAAGTTATTTGGCTAGTTTGCAAATCATTAAATTTTATAAGAACTGTTTTTTCTTTAAAATGCTTATTTTTTTTTTCTTGAAGCTGTAGCTTATTACTTACGTAATGTGGTCTTATTTATTAAAGCTCTGGACAATATTTTGTTTGGCTCAAATCTTATTTCCTCTATAATTTATAAGAAAAGCTGTGGATTTCATTGACATAAAAGTTTAATGCTAATGAGATGATATGATTTAATGAAAAATAATTAAATGAAACCTAGAGATGACAGCATACTAGACAGGTATGCTGTTTACAAGTTGCTATAAATATTCACAAGAATTTGCCGGTATTTTTTTTTATCACATATTATAAATTTTTTTAAGTCATCTCAATCTGTAAACTAAAAATAAAAACATACTTCAGTGCCAGGTAGGAATCTGTATGGCAACCAAAATTCATCATTCAAGCAGCAACCATTTTAAGTTGTATTCATTTTTATGCACTGTACATTTTTTTCAATATCAAGTTTTAATAAGCCATGATAGTATAGTGGTTAGTACTCTTCGTTGTGGCCGAGGCGACCCAGATTCGATTTCTGGTCATGGCAAAACTTTTTTTTTTACTTTGCTAAAATCATAAATAGGACAATGTAATAGTGTTACTCACTAACTGTGTTATTTACTAATAATGTAACAGTAATATAAACTTTACTTTTTCTCTATTTGCACATTCGTTTACTGTAATTGGATAATATATCTTTTTAATTTAGAAGAACAGAGTTGTCGGAAATATCTATCGCCTTTATCTAATGCTCTTGCCTTGTTTTTTCCCTTGGTTAAATATATAGCAAGCATCCATATGAAAAACTTACTGGAATCAAACTCAAATGGTGTGAATTATATGTTTTTCATATAGTTTGGGCATATGTAATTGTGTCTTTTTTCATCAAGCATAATAATCATACAACTAAAAAAAATCAGTTCAACATAATATTGGTTTGTTTTCAAAAGATTTTACATTTACACATCAAAGTAAATGCCTTTTAAACATTCTCTCTTGAAAAATCCGCTTCTTTATTGGCATCAAACTAATTTAGAACTTTATATAATTCTTCAAAAAAAAAGAAATAAGAAAAAAAGCCATGATAGTATAGTGGTTAGTACTCTTCGTTGTGGCCGAGGCGACCCAGATTCGATTTCTGGTCATGGCAAAATTTTCTTTCTTTTTTTTTTAGTTTTGTAAAATTTTTAATAGGTACAGAGCATTCAACTTTTTGCCTAGTTTAATTATTTGATATTGTGCTATTGAGATATTCTTATTTCTTCTTATGCCCTTTACCTCTGGTTTCAAGTGAAATGAAGAACACATATATTCCCAGCCATTTTCGTTAAGCAAATATGTAATCACGTGACGTGTTTTGTTTGTTTACAATTATTTTGTTTATTCCTTTATCCAGGTGATTATCTTTGTTAATTTGTTTTATTTAATTGGAAATTAAATCAATAACTATTATTGTAACCATTTATTTACATTTTACTTGCTGCTGTTGTAAAATAATATTTCTTTTCAATTTCGAATTTAATAGATATATACTGCAGAACTAAAGTTATATACATATATTTACCATAATATTGGATTTGAGAGCTATTTAGCACTTTTACTTAAAAAAAAGATAGTAAATAGCTAACAAGAAAAGAACTATCCATACTAAAAAGAAACCTATTATGTTTTCAGCACCAAATTTGTAAAAGTATAATTCCTTTAATTGATCCAAATATTGAACCATAACCTTACTGCTTAATTTACTTTCACCTTCAGTTCTGACACCAAAACTGAAAGGTTGTTCACCAATCAAAGCATCATCAAATGGCAACTTCACCAACAAATCTAGGGCAATCTTGAAACCTTTACCGTTTATTGCGCCTTCAGAGGCTCTCAGCAACTCAACTTTTTGAACACCAAAGAAACCTGACATAGGATCAGAAGCAAGCGTTAATGGCTTAGCTAGCATTCTAGCCCCGCCTGAGATGACTCTTCTGTATAAAGGCCAGTCCTTGTCTATCCCAACTCCAGCTGCGTATCTGGTTCCAATAACAAAGGGGTGTTTTCTCAATTTGGCAAATAATTCTGGAACATACTCAGGTGGATGTTGCAAGTCAGCATCCATACAGATCAAATAGTCTCCTTTAGCTTCGTAGAATCCCTTCAAAACAGCCGAGGAAAGTCCTCTTTCAGTGGTTCTCACAATAATCTTAGCGTTGTAACCTCTTTTTTGCAAAGCTTCAACTTCTTCAACGGATCCGTCTTTAGAGTTGTCATCAACGAAAATCAGTTCTGTTTTCTTGGATTCAGTTTCCCCTAAAGCCTTGAAAAGTCTTTCGGTCAATGGCTTAATGTTTAGCTTTTCGTGGTAAGCTGGAACAATTACAGAGTTTTCAATGGCCATTTTTATTCAGTTACGTTTGTATACTGCTGTTTGTGTGTGGTTGGTACCTTTGGGCTAATCTTGAGTTTTCTCTTATTCCTGATGACCTGTTCGTTTTATAGAGATGAAACTTTTCAGACAAAAAAAACCAGCGGGGTTTTCGGAGATACAATCACGTGCTCTATCACATGGCCTGCCTTTCTCGTCTTCTGTTCTTTGCACTCAGGCAAGCTAGCCAGAACAGAGCGTATATGCAATGCTACAGGGTCGATGCAGTAGTGTTAGCAGGGAATGCTGCTGCCTTTAATATTCCACAACCCAGAATCTGAGTCTTTTTATAGTTTTCTCACATGGGTTTCTGATTGATGAATAGCACAGTGTTGCATCTTATAAAACAGTCGCCTATTTCACCAGTCTCCTTTCCGCTTATATACTCAACGGTGTTTTTTAATCTTAAATTGAAATATTCATCTATTGACTCAAGCTTTCCTTTATACATTGCACTGTTAAACTTAAGATGCACTTGTATTTCCTGGCCATACAGGGAAACAAGGTAGTTGATAGGATACTCAGGAGTCACGCTTTCCTTGTTTTCGGTGGTTATGTTTTCGGGAAGAAGTGGTTTTACAATGTTTTTCTTTGTGGTGCTCTTAGTTTTAGCAGTTTTGCCACCTTCCTTCTTAGCCTTTACTGTGTTGCTTGCGCCAGGAGTTTCCTTTTTAGCTTTCGGGAGTTCCAGAGCGACTTTATTCTTTCTGGCAAAGCTTTTGCCATCTTCTTTCTGCTTTGAAACTGAAGTTTTAATTTTTGCGGGCATTTCAGATGCTTTAGTGCGGCGGTTCTTGTTGGTTGCTCAGAAGGTTGGTTGTTAGGCTTCATACTGAGTGTTGAAGTTGTTTCTTTTCCACAGAGGCCAGGAGCCAATTGCTTATATCCGATAGAAACGATTTGTTTAATCAATAGCGCCAAAATCACTAATTAGGCAAAAACAGTGCACGTATATATCTATAAGACAGTTTAACAAAGGAAAATATATAGAATCTGGGTGATTTTTTTTTACTACCTAATTATACAAATACCAGGTTCAAGGGCTTTTTCTTGTCTTGATCGTTTTCGTTCTCCCCAGCTGCAGACACTGAGGATGCTTCGTACTCTTTATACAAAACAGATTTAATCATTCCTAAAAGAATCAATACCAAGCTTGCTACATAAACTAGAGTCAAGGCATAGAAAAAATTACTATTTCCTGATCCGATGGTAATCCATAAGTGATAAAACACCGGTAGCAAAATAAGACTGTGAATAATCAGCAAAACCATCACAAATTTATATTTAACAATACTTAGATCAAACCAGTACACAAAACAAGTCAATATTAACCCTAATTCACCAAAGCTAGGGTATGGTTTAAACAAGGTTATCCAAGTAAACAGCATAACAAAAGCTTGCAAAGGATATTTTTTAAATCTTATGAAAATAGGAATCACAAATATGAAACAATAACAGTTGAATACAAACTTAAAGAAGTCTCTGTATTCCTGGAAGATTTCAATAAAAAAGTACCACCATAGGCCTATGTTGGGATACTGCTCTTTGAAAAGTAGCTTAGAAATAATGTTATTTGCCACAAATGTCGGCTGCATTTTGTATGAGATGGCCATAAGTAACGCTAGAATAGAACTAAAGGATCCTATAAAGAGAGAATTTTTTGCTGGGGCAAAGTTGAGCAAGACAAGTGAAAGACCGAGGTTATAAATGTCAAAATAGGCTGCAAGCGCAATAAATCCTCCTGCCATAAGAGTGCTCATGCTGCTTTTGTTTCTCTGAATGTGGTATATGGTCATTATAATGCAAAACTGAACAACAACAAATTCTGTCTTCATTAGCAAATTGATGTATATCAACGGATTCAAAAGATACAACAAAATCTTGGCTGTTGAGCTTAGTTTTGACTCTTTATTGCTGTGAGAGTCTGATATTTTTAAAATAAACCACATGGATCCCAGATCAAAGACACAGAAGACATAGAAGTGAAGCTTCTCTGGGATGAAGCTAAACAATTTCACATACAAAGGCAACTGGTTCAAATTCGAGCCTGTTTGGATATAAGCGCTGTTTCCCAACATATAGATACATTCCTTCAAGGTTTTGTAGGAAATAAATGGATTGTTAAACAAAACGTCAAAGTAATTGAGAAGATTTGCACTGCTGTCGAATCCTACAAGAGTTGGAATAACCAAGTACCGAGTAGGAATCACAACTAGTAGGATCAAAAGTCCACTTAGAGCATTCATTTTTGGTCTACTGAAAAAAATACCTTGCTGTGATATCAACACAATCAGATCTGCTAAGAAGTCAAATGCTTTGGGCTTGGGTCGCCAATCCCTTGAGTAGTCTTTGTGTTGACGTTAATATCCTTCCATGATTTCTTGTAAGGTGGTAACACGTTTCCGCGTGGAAGCAGGGAAAGGTCACGTGTTCAGTTTAGCCCAGCCTGGTCCGATTGGGAGCCAAGTCATGTGTGGACAGTTTAGAACAAGTCACGTGTAGAAGCAAGCGCAAAATTTTTCCGGCCACTATAAACAACGCCGCTCCTACCAAAGCAGCGTTTGCAAAACGACACGTCTATTTAGTCCACACAGGAAAGAAAGTTCTAAGAAGGAGCCAACGAGAACATTTCTCACCAAAATACACCAACAGCCTTTACAAAAGCCACCATGGACTTTGACTTAAACGAAGACATCAACGGAGTGCGTTTTTCCTGGAATTGTTTTCCCCAAACCAAGCAGGAATGTGAAAGAAACGTTGTTCCTTTATCCTGTTTGTATACGCCACTGAAGGAGATTGAAAACATGCCTATTGCCAACTACAACCCAGTCATTTGTGCTTCGCCAAAGTGTAAAGCGATTTTGAATCCGTACTGTGTTATCGACATTTCCTCGAAAACGTGGTCTTGTAAGCTGTGTAACCACAGAAACAACCTGCCTACCCAGTACCATGCCATCACCCAAGACTCCATTCCCTTGGAGCTAAGTGCTACGACCATTGAGTATGCACATGTTGGCAAGCAAGTCACAATCCCACCTATCTTCTTGTTTGTTGTTGATTTGACGACTGACGAAGAAAACTTGGAAGCCTTGAAGGAATCCATCATCACCTCTCTGTCTTTGCTTCCACCAAACTTGCTGGTTGGTTTCATCACGTATGATAGAAATGTGATGCTTTACGATCTGTCTTGCCAGGGCATCGAAAAGATCAATGTTTTCAGAGGTGACAGAGAATACGAGCTGCCACAAATATCTGAAATTCTGTCTGGAGTGAAAGAAACCAACAGCATCAGTTCTTCTGCGAATGTTGAGGCTTTGAAGAGATTTTTTTTGCCCTTAGAACAAGTGGAATTTAAGTTGACTGAAATTCTTGATGGCTTGACCAGTGACGAATGGCCAGTCAATGGCGGTTGCAGACCTTTGAGAGCCACCTCCTCTGCTTTGAACATTGCCACTTTGCTGATGGAAAAATGCTATAAGAACAACTCTGGTAGAATTATTTTATTTTCTTCTGGTCCTGGTACTATGAACCCAGGAATGATTGTTTCTTCTGAATTGAAAGATCCTTTAAGATCTCACCATGATATTGACTCTGATAGTGCTAAGCATTACAAAAAAGCTGTCAAGTACTACAACGGCTTAGCCACCAGATGCTGCAACAATGGCCATACTGTCGATGTTTTTGGTGGTTCTTACGATCAAGTCGGTGTGTCTGAAATGAGACAATTGACAGATTCTACTGGAGGTATTTTGCTATTAACAGATGCCTTCTCTACAGCTATTTTCAAGCAATCTTTCTTGAGAATGTTCTCCAAGGATGTCGATGGCTATTTGACCATGGGTTTCAACGGTCATCTTGCTGTAAAGACATCTCCAGATTTGAAGGTTCAAGGATTAATTGGCCATGCTTCAGCTGAAGACAATAAGATCACTATGGCTGGCTCTTCCAATGTTTCCTTGAATTCAATTGGTATTGGTGGTACTTCTTCTTGGAAGATGTCTTCTATCTCTCCTTACCACAACTATGCAATTTACTTTGAAATGGCGAACACTGTTCCAAGTGGTATGCCACAACAACAATACAACCAACAGGATCAGCAACAACAATATCCGCTGGCTTACACTCAATTTATCACAACTTATGAGCACTCCTCCGGAACTTTGAGAACCAGAGTCACAACAGTTGCAAATGAAATGGTTCCAAATGGTTCTCAAAAGATTGGTTTATCGTTTGATCAAGAAGCTGCTGCTGTCTTGATTGCTAGAATTGCTGTTCATAAAGCAGAAAAAGAAAGCCAACAAGATGTTATTAGATGGGTTGACAGGGCTCTAATCAAACTGTGCCAATCCTACAGTGACTACAACAAGGGTGATGCCTTGTCCTTCAAATTAAGCAGCAACTTCTCATTGTACCCACAGTTTTTGTTTTATTTGAGAAGATCTCAATTCCTGTCAGTTTTCAACAATTCTCCTGATGAAACTGCTTTCTACAGACATGTATTTACCAGAGAAGACTGTACTAATTCATTAATTATGATTCAACCAACTTTGACATCTTACTCTATGGAAGATGAACCAGAACCAGTACTATTGGATTCTGTTTCCGTCAAACCAAACACCATTTTGTTGTTGGACACTTTCTTCTATATTTTGATTTATCATGGTGAACAAGTCGCTCAATGGAGAAAGGCTGGCTACCAAAATGATCCTACATACCAGGATTTCAAGAACATGTTGGAAGAACCTAAACTAGAAGCTGCTGAATTGTTGGTTGACAGATTCCCATTGCCTAGATTTATTGATACTGAATTTGGTGGTTCTCAAAGTAGATTTTTGATGAGTAAGTTAAACCCATCTGTTGCTTACACTGAAGGTGACTACTCTGCTGGAAATGTTGTATTGACTGATGATGTTTCTTTGCAAACCTTTATGAAACACTTGCAATCTGTAGTCGTCAATGATGAGCAATAGTCGCATAACGAAAGTTTTTATTTGTTTCTAACAAGAGGATCAAGAAATCCCTATATATAAAGTATAACTAACTGTCCTTAAATTTCTAAAATAATCGTTTCGTCGTTCTGTGCGTCCAGCAACATCAGATTGTCCAGGACCTTCGTCTTGTTTAAACCACTGATGAAATCCTGAACTAAAGCTGCGCCTATGATTGCAGTTACAGCAGGAAATTCAATACCCACACATCTAGTGAAATGTTCATCCTTCTTGTATGTAGAAGGGTTGAGGTAGTTCAAAATATATGGCACTGTTGTATTTGCCAAAATGTGTTTAGTTTGTCTATTGTTGAACTGACACTTCAATAAGTTGTCATCCGCTATTCTAGCAATCAAATCTTTGAAGGGAATAAACTTATGAAGCGTTTTTGATACCAACTTAACCGTGCCATCTCCTGTTTCAATTACTTCTTTTGATAGTAAATCTGTGTTCTTGGTCATAGCTTTTGGAAAGTCGTCCTTCTTGATGATTTCTCTCTCTCTTTCTATTTGATTCGCATCTTTCACACTGTCTAAAAGCTTTTCCAAAACTGACTCTCTTTGGATGTAATCTATAAAAACCGTACTAGAAAGTCCAAATGATAAACAAATGTATATAGGAATGCTCAATTCCCTTGTTACAGCATTGATTTCACATAGTAATTTAGAATCCTTAATACCAGTAACTATAACAAGGTCAAAATTTCTTATGAACCCCTTATCAAGTAGTTTTTTCGAGCTTTCTTCAGTAAGTGTTTGCAGATTACATCTGGGATTCATATCTCTCATATTTTCTTTAGCGACATCCAGTCTCTTGTGCTTTTTGGTCGAATCTAGCTTGGATAAATCACCTTCATATATGAAAAATTGATTGTAGTAAGTGTTAACATCATTGATGTCAATTTCATTGTCGTCTAAAACAGTGATGTTACCAATCCCCGATAGCAAAAGGTTCTTCATAATCTCTGTTCCCAATCCACCTAAATTGACTACAAGAATCTTACTGTTTAGAATAAGCTGTTGAGTAGACAATCCCCATAATCTAATTTGTCTATCGTATAATTCAACATCAATTTTACTATCACCCAACTCCTTGGTATCAATACTAGCAACCATAGTATTATATTAGCTGAATGCTTTACCAGTTTTACGTTGCTTGGTTTCCAGATTATTGAGTCCTATGGATCCTTCGAGCATTAGTGAATAATTGTCAAGTCTGGTATTAAGCTGCTTGGTAAGCCATCGGACTTTAGAACAGCTTTAATCAAATGGATCATTGCTGCCATACACACAGAAATCATCGATAAGGCCCAGAAAAGAAAGCTAAAGTTAACCAAAACCTCCTTTTCAAATCCTGGCACTTGATAGGACTGAAATACAGGATTTCGAATCAAAATTCTGGCTTGAACCTAGGGCTGCGGAAGGAAGCGAAGCAAAGCAAAGCAAAATTAGCAACAAGCCAACCATCGCCACATGACTCAACCTTCTGGGTTAATGTTATGTCACGTGCAATATGCTGTGCGCTTTGCGTTCTCTGTGGACTGGCTCAGCTACAAGTCGTTTCAACAGGTCGAAGCTTCCTCCATTGATTTCACTGTGGAAGAACCAGGCACAAAGCTTAGTGTTATTTAAAGAATAGTTTTCTATATATCATGGATTTGATTGATATATTAAACTGCGATTATCATAGTGTTTTGAACACTAGCAGCAGTGACTTTTACCCACCAACTTCAGACACTTCTAAGTCAAATGGCCAGTCAGAGTTGGTACATAACATTCCATGTTACTTCTCAAAGGATCAAATGGACTTATACAAAAAAGTCATTCAGCTTCATTATAGTGACATTTTGCAGTTGATTAATAGTGATGCTGCTGACGGAGAGATCAGTGACTATATCAAAAACTCCATGGATTTATTATCCATTAATCTGGAGTCCGTATCAATTCATCCATATGCATTGATCATGAGTAAGCTTCCTAATTCCAATAGACAATTGGTGTTTAGAGAGTTTGTGAAGTCTCAGCTGTTGAGCAAGTCAGGTAAACTATACACTCTCAGACTGATACTCGATAATCTGAAGCAAAACAAGACCAAAAAGAACGTCGTTGTGTATTTCAGAGGTGATTTCAATATTAATGAACTTTATGATTTTGAGCATACTAATTACAGACATTTATCTTACATTCCAGGAGACATTACCCAAGAACATCAGCTGAAAAGAAACACAATAAGTGATATCAAGCTTCCATCTGATGATTCTAAGGTGAAGGGAGAAGATGAGGACGATGATGATGATGAGGATGAGGAAGAGATACAAGAAGAAGAAGAAGTCCAGGAAGAGGACGATGATGAAGATGAAATCAACAGTAACTCAGAAGAAGAGCAGTACTCAAAGTCTAAGACAAGCCAAATAAAAGAAGAGACTATTCAAAACAGTATAGGTGGAAGATCGCCAACCTTTTCTTTAAGTAGTACTACTCAGCCTACAAGAATCTGCGATATTTTGGAAGCTGTATTAACAGCCAGTTTGTCCACATCTACTTCAGGAAAAATGGTGGTCAAAAGGTATGATGGTAAAAAACCATTGAAGAGAGGGTATGCAAATCAAAATGATGAAGCAAGTAATCCCAATAACAGCAAAGACGAGCTTCAAGTGCATTTAATATCGAATATGGCAACTGAGTTTCCAGTAAAGAATGCAGATCTTATTATCACTTTAGACTCTACACAGCCGTCCTCGGTAACATTTCAGAAGGTTGAAATGCTTAGATTGTACACTCCCTTATCCATTGATCAGTTTTTAATGATCAAAGACAAAACTGGGATGAACATAACACAAGTTATTATGAACGTTGTTTGCAACAAAGATCGTGCTGGATCCTTAAGTGATGAGTGGATACTGGAGTATCTAGAAGGACTAAAGAATGTAACATCAAATCATTATAAAAGTGAAAACATAAACCAAAACTTTGTCTCTGGTGACAAGATTCTAGCAGAAAAGATTCTTGAAGAGTCAGACGATCTATTTGGTGATTTTCTCCAAAACTATGTTGATGCCTTGGATTCCGGAGATTCAATATTCAACTTTTTAAGATTTGTTAAAGCTGTTGATTCAAGAATCAACTTTGCTGAGCTGACCGATAATGATCTTGTGAATGTAAGGAAGTTGATAAAGAATAAAGTGTTCTTAAAAGATGATGATAGTTCTATTGATAGAAACACTTTCAAGATTGACAAAAATTTGGTGATTAACTTTGATCAAAGGATATTGTACCAATTAAACAGAGGAGTAACAAAGGGCTCGAATCACAAAGACTATGAGAATATTGACAGCAGTTTACTATATACTAAACTGCAAAGAGCATTGGCTAATTTGGAGATGTCTGAACAAATGTCCAAATCAATAGATGCTGAAAATGATTATTATGAAGGAGAACTGAACAAATTAATAGAAAAAATTTGTGTACAAGGTATTAAATTTACTGAAGATGCAAACAAAGAGGTGGGAATCTGTTTGGCCAAACAAAAGATCCTAAGAGAGCAAATATCTCAGTTAAAAACAAACTCCAATAGCAATTCAGATGTCAACGATCTTAATCTGCTAAACAAGAAAGTTCATGATAAAGAAAGTGAAGCTAAGTATTTAAAACAAGAGATCGCAAAGGCAAATACATCAATTGTTAGTACTGAGACTGAAATCCAACAAATTCAGCAAAAGCTTCAAGAAGCAAACGACAAAATTGCTGAAAGGACTAATTCTGGATTGCTTAAGAGAAAAGTCTCTTCAGATATAGCAGGACTCAATAATGAGAAGATTGAGGCCTTGATGGAACAGGCTACTGAACTCTACACAAACATCAAAGAACTCCCCTTGAAGAGATCCAAGAGACAGCGTAGAAGATAATTTAGCAGTTACAATTTGTTTTACCTCTATTTATATAGTAATCCAACTTTGGAACTAAACCCTCCTGTGCATAGACTGCTATTCTCAAGGAATTTGCAGCACAAAAGTTTATCGTCTGATGCCACAATTTGGCTGTTCCCTGTGCTTTTATTTGTGATAGGTGAAAATCCAGTGCTTTGTAATTGTGTGAATTCTACACTTCCTTTTTCAAAGCCAGTACTTGCAATCACATTATCCTTATAGTCCATTGATGTTATTATGCTACCAGAATGAAGCAATATCTCACCTAAAGGTCTCTTTTGCTCTAGATATCTTAAATCAAATAGTTTCAAACTCCCTTTGCCACTAACGAGCAAGCGTCTATTGTCAGGAAGCAACTTCAAAGCATGACAGGGATCGCAGATTGATTTAGTGCTTCGAGATACAAGATTTCCCGACCGCAAATCATGAAGTTGAATTTCGTTCGTGTCGACTGTCGCTAGCAAATTATCGTACATTGAAACGCTTAGTGCAGTTACCGGAGAAGAATATCCTTCTTGATGATATAGCGGTTGAGAGGTTTCGTAGTTGACCAAAGCCCAAGTTCCATCTTGAGATATGGAAATGAGATGAGGGGAATTAGTGAGTTTTTGAATGCTTATAATTCTATCTTTGTGCAAATCCAATTTGCTTTTCACGTTGGTAATCAACGTGCCGTCTTGTCCTCCTGATATTATGGTATCATGAACTTCATCATATTCCAAAGCAGACACTCTTGAGTTATGATGATTGTATATAAGCGAATATGCATCCAAAGCTGAGGTATGTCCCAGTTTAAACTCGGCAATGTCTCCTCTGTGCGTTGACAGTAGCATTTTCCCATCTTTGTAGCTAGTAATTTTAGCAATATTACCTTTGGTTGTGAAGTTAGACACCCGCTTAAGCTCGTGTTCATCGTACTCATTTGCCGCACTTCTTGGAACAGAAGATCTGTTTACAATGTAAAACGGAAATTTTTTAATCAAATTTAGCCTGAAATCAATAAGCTGTTTACTGGCTGGTGTAAAAAACTCTTCTTCTGTAGAGATTGATACCATTTTACCTTCCATTGGCCTCTTCCATAGATTTTGTACCTGTTCTCAATGCTTCTTCTGAGCCTCTGCTCTCTCAAAAGTCGCTTTTGTAGCAGCGCTTCAGAAGGTTTTGGGCTTTGACGCGTGATCAATGTGTAATCACGTGCAGAGTACGCCTGACGTCAGGCAGCCTAAGCAACGTGACCAGTGTCTCTTTAAACGGCGCATCAAGCTGCTCTTCTTGTACCCACCACTGATCCAAGCATCACCAGCACCCACCAGCACCCACAATGTCAATAAATAAAGAGCTTATTGCTAAATATATAGCACACCTAGGGACGGTTTTAAACGATGAAACACAGCTTGAATACCATCTGTCTCAGCATTTGAGAATGAATGGTTTATACTGGACAGCGATATCTTTACAACTAGTAGATTCACAGCAAAACCAAGACATTCTAGACTGGATTAAGAGTTGCTACTGCTCTGAAGAAGGATCATTCTCGCCTTTTCCCGGTCATGATTCCCATATTCTGTCAACTCTGTCGGCGATTCAGCTATTGGTTGTATACAAGCACACAGATATGCTGAAAGAAGTGTTGAGCAAAGTATTTGGTTATATATTGAAGCTACAGCTTCCCAACGGATCATTTAAAGGTGACATATTTTCTGAAGAAGTCGATACAAGATTTTCATACAACTCTTTACATATTTTGTACTACATAAAACGAATTCTTCCAGCTACCTTTGAACAGGAACAACTTGGTGAGGCTGTGAACAAGGGCTTGTATTACTTGAAATCTTGCTTCAACTATGACGGAGGATTTGGCTTACGTCCTGGATGTGAATCCCACGGAGCTCAAGTATGGACTTCCTTTGCCAGTTTTGCCATTTGGGGTAAAATTGATGAATTTTTCACAGTAGAAGAGCTTGAGAATCTGAAGTGGTGGCTACTAGAAAGACAAAACCCCAATGGAGGTCTGAACGGTAGACCTTGTAAACTTTCTGATTGCTGCTATTCTTGGTGGTGCTTGGCGTCATTAAAGCTGCTGAACTACAGTAAAAACTTTGATAGTGAATGTATTGCTTTGCTGGATCTAAAAAAACTAAAGAGTTTTATTATTAACTGTCAAGACGAAGTTGATGGTGGTATAGCCGACAGACCTGGGAATGTTGTAGACATATTTCATACATGCTTCGGTTTAGCAGGCATGTCTTTGATAGAGGAAGTTCTGAAAGAAGAAAGGTTCAAAAGAATAGACCCACGTTTTTGTATGTTAACAGAGATTATAGACACCTTAGAATGCTAGATATATATATGAATTTCATCTTTATAGTTGTTCCCATACAAATACTCTCTTAAAAGGTACATATTCCCACCAGCCAACACTACCGTTAGAGGATTCGTTGAATTTTCCTGTATTTACAACTTTAACCCCATTACTTTCGGTTTCATATTTTGCACAAGACGCATCTGCTATAACAATGCTATTGGGCAATGGATTGAGCTGTAGGTAATGATCATATTCCCAGTTAACAGTGTTTTGATGAGGAAACAAATGTTGCTGGGTGACAATTGTGTTGGCAATCTTAAAATTGTCTATACTGTGCCTTTCAAGCTTGTCTATAATGAACTCGCCATCTTTGTCGTCCTGTGCATACTTAGATCGTTTCATGTCAATGTTTAAACCTGAAAAGCGCCTATAGTAGTCGTGGTTTACTATGCATATTTCTTGATTTAAATATAATAACCTTACAGGGTTGCTCTTAAAATGACAGTTTGCGATAACAGAAGCAAAAGCTTGCCTCTTGATAAAAAAAGATGGAATCCCATCTTTTGGAAATATTCCAGAGTTTTCAAACCATGGATCATTATCACCAGGAATAAATACAAACTGCGTTTGAGAGTTTTTTAATTGTTCAAATTTTGATATGAGGTGGAAGAGCTTTGTAAAATTATCAGAATATTCTTTAAACACATTAGGAGCGTTTGCCATTATATCCAGTCTCAAAGGTTTTGATGTGAAGGATCCTTGGAATACTATAAATTTCGGAGTAGACACCTGATCAGTGTCGAACCTACTTAATATTTCCTCTAGCTTAACAAATGTACTGGGCTTGTCTAAGAATATATCTGCTCCTAAAAACGCAATCCAGCTTCTAGTCAGCTTCAAATTAATTTCTTCTAGTTTAATCCATAGATTTTCATCAAGCACATATTTACTGTCCTTATTGATGCCCAGGTAATCCATTTTGTTGAGTCGCTTTAAGATAGTCTCTCCTCTGCTTTCAGTAACTGGAAACTCCACATTGGCTACTTGAAATTCTTCACCAACAGTGAAATAAATACCTTCTAATATCACAATTTGTCCTGGAATAAAAAAAAACTTCTTTCGATCGTAGTCCAAATGTGACAGAACAAGTTTTACGGTCCCTGATGGATCTTCTAATATCCATTCGTTCTTGAAGTTTTTTCTTATAAAGCCAAACAAAGTAAACACTTCTTCATTTCTTCCCAGAAGATCCTTTGCAGCAGTAAATTTTGTGGAGTCCAAGCGATGTTTCAGACATTTGTGTTTAATCAACTCTAACCTTTGAATCAGAATTTCTGATTTCAGCAAAGGATTGATTAAGTTTTTAAGCTGCGATGGAGTGTCATTGTGGGCTTTCAGCTTGAAATTTTTGTTCAGGTAGTCATATCTAAGCAGAGGCTGCTCTTCAAAGCTTGAAAACTTAATGAAATGGGTATAGTTCTTCAGCAAATCCTGCTCCAGCTCATCATTCATGGATGCATTTTCGCTTGGGCTCTGATTTTGATTTTCATTGCTCGTGCCTAAGTCATTCAAGGAAGTTGAATTTCCTGGTTCTAGGTCACTCTGGCCCCTAGGTTCGTTGACTACATCCGCCTCTTGGCTCCCTGCTTCAAACAAGTCCTTGTAAACACTGATTATCTGTTCTTTGTCATCAAATTTCTCACCCAGTCCTCGTTTCATCCATTCCAGAACTATACTGCTTACAATGTGCTTTGTATAGTTCAGTTTCGTCGTTCTCCACTCCGAACCTATGGCTTTTGTCCCAATAATAAAAGCCAAAGCCTCCAATCCATTGGTTGTCAGCAGCAGGTTATGTTGTTTGGTAACAATTCTATAAATGATTGGTCTTATGACATGGTTTGGAATATCCACTGGAAGAATAATGCTGTTCATGGGCCCGTTTTGGCTCAAATAATAGCTGCTTAAATGTGCTTAAGTTCCCCGATTAATACCGTTTTTAGCCTGTTTGTATGGTCTTCCAGTTCTCAATCTGGTTTCGCAATCCTGGCCACTGAATACAAGTTCTAATATGGTTTCCAGCCGCTTCTTTAGAGGGTCTCCTTCATTTTCCTGTGAAGCAAGCACCACTAAACAGTGAAATTTTTCACCAGTCGCGTAAAAAGTTTCCCGAGACCTGAAAATACATCGCAAGGACTTTTTTAGTCCTGTTAACGTGTCACAAAGAACAGGGGAAAGCAAGGAAACCATGGAGAAATAAAGAGTATATAATGGGAAACAACAACAAATTTAAGACGATTTTATCTAAAATGAATGTGGACGACGACAGATATGAGAATTCCAGAAAATTGGCTGATAAAGCCAACAGTAGACACCGGGTGAACAAGTACAGAGCAAAAAGAACTAAAAGACCAGCAACAGAGCAAAAGGGAGGCAAGGCTTCTTTTGTGAACAGAATTATAGGCTATTTCAATGGGAATGAAAGCAACAGAGGAAATGAGCACGAAAAAGACAGCGACTCCTTGATTGATATCAAATCAAGATTTGAAAACACCAAAGCACTAGAAGCTCTGAAGGACAAGCTTTCGACTACACCAAGGGAAAAGAAAGCAGGTCTTTTGAAGAACGAGCAGTTTAAACCAAAAGACAGAAGTATACTAAACTTGGAACAAGATGGTGACAGGATGACCAGAAACAAAACCCCATGGCAAATACATAGCAGTATAGAAGAGGACATAATATACAAACTCATAAGCAAGCAGCAACAGTTGCAGCAGGAGGTTGACAATTTAAGGGGCGTGTGCGAAGACCTGAAGAACGAAATGATCCTGCTGAAACAAGAGAACAGCAGCAATAATTTTGTTGACCTGTCGCTGATTAAAGAGAAGAGAAAGATGAACAACCTCCACTCCAGTGATCCAGTCTTGAATCCTGAGGACACCACACCAAGCAGCAACATCAAAAAACCTAGCTTAAAGACGATGTCTTTTGAAAAGCTATCGCCAATTAAACGCCAGGACTCAACTTTTAAAAAGGATTTTAATATGGCTGAAGATAAGCGAAGCTTTGACGGCGCCATTAGTCACAATAAAGGCAATGCCATAACTAGCTCACCAAGCAAATCCTACCGAAGCAAAAACAGCAACCTGAATAATTTGCTGGAAGAAGTTGACGACAAGGACGAGGACGATGATTGGAGACTAAGAGAAGAAGACTCCGTTTCTCTTGGGGATCTTGACGAGTGAGATATAAATATATATATATATATATATATATCTAGACACCAAATACCCAGGAGCAAATGTACAATACTAGGCAGGAAGGAAAAGAAATAAGCACGTGAAACAATGTCTGGCAAGAGTGTATGTCACGTGATCAATTGGCCCCAGACCGACGCGGCTGCGGCCGCCAAGGCTTGCAACGATAACACAGAAGTGCAACAACAGCAACCTATTACAAAGAAAACAGTGCTCAGCCAACAAAGAATCTCATCTCAACACTGCTATGACAGATAGTGGCAACAGCGATGTTGATTTCCTAAACAAGGGTCTTCAACTGATCACAAAAGCTATTGATTTGGACAATAACAAAGCCTACAAGGAGGCTTACGAATCCTATTATAATGGGCTGGACTATCTAATGCTGGCCATCAAATACGAAAAGAACGAGAAGTCCAAAGAGTTAATCAGGGTGAAGTTCATGGAATATCTGTCCAGAGCTGAAAAACTGAAAACGTTCTTAGAAGACGAAACCAAAAACAAGGGCGAAGGAGCAGAACAACCAGCCAACGGGGGAGCTAAAAAGGAAGCTACAAATGCGGACGATAATAAGCTCAAAATGTCCATTTCACAAGCCATTCTTACTGAAAAACCAAACGTGAAATGGTCGGACATTGCAGGATTAGATACAGCCAAGGAGTCGCTGAAAGAGGCTGTTATTCTCCCTGTGAAATTTCCCCATCTGTTTACTGGTAAAAGAAAACCCACCACAGGGATTTTGCTCTATGGACCTCCAGGAACAGGTAAATCCTATTTGGCCAAAGCAGTTGCCACTGAAGCACAGTCCACTTTCTTTTCTATTTCCTCCTCAGACCTTGTGTCTAAATGGATGGGTGAATCTGAAAAATTGGTGAAAAACTTGTTTCAACTGGCCAGAGAAAGAAAACCGAGCATCATTTTCATTGATGAAATTGATGCACTGACATCGGCAAGATCTGACAACGAGTCTGAAGCTTCAAGACGTATTAAAACGGAGCTGCTTGTTCAAATGAACGGTGTTGGTAACGATACCCAGGGAGTTCTGGTCTTGGGTGCAACAAATATTCCTTGGCAGTTGGATTCTGCTATCAGAAGAAGATTCGAAAAAAGAATCTATATCCCCTTGCCTGAACTGGGTGCACGTTGCACAATGTTTGAACTTAACGTTGGCGACACGCCTTGTGCTTTGAAGAGAAAAGATTATAGAATTCTGGGAAAGATGACGGAGGGTTACTCCGGTTCTGATATAAATGTTATTGTGAAGGACGCGCTTATGGAGCCTATCAGAAAGATCCAAACAGCTACGCATTTCAAGCCAGTTTCAGTGGATGGCCACACGAAATATTCGCCTTGTTCTCCTGGAGACGAAGGTGCAAGAGAGATGTCATGGTTGGACATCGAAAATGGCCAAGACCTGCTGGAACCTGAGCTCACAGTCAAAGATTTCATCAAAGCTGTGAAGAGAAGCAGACCTACAGTAAACCAACATGATCTTGACAAACAAATTGAATTCACAAATGATTTTGGACAGGAGGGTAATTGAGGAAAAATAGTGGTATATTATATACTTATTTGAACACTTTCAGGTTGTTTTTTTCATCATTAGTTTTAACGCTAACGATCTTAACTTTCACAATGGCGTAAGAGTCACACTTGAAGGTCATACTTTCAGGGTCCTCGTCTTGCAACAGCTTTTGATAGAAGTTGATTTCTTCCTGTTCTTGCAAAACGTGAGCTTCACCAGCAATTGTTGCTGATATGTTTCTCTTTAATTCCTGTTGATTCAACTGCTTCAAAAGACTGGTAAAATTGTCGCTCTCGCTTTCCTTTCCAGCTAGCATCCAGTCGTGCAGCAAGACGGAAACGTTTTTGTTGGATGATATGTTTTGAAACTTTGTAGTCTCTCTGGAAGTTAGCAAAACAATCAGATTTGTGTCGTTTTTATCAAATGTTGAGCCTTTTGGAACATACAAATAATGCATCATGGAAATCGATGGTACATTGGTTGTAGGATTGCTGGTAGCTAAATGTAAGAACTTCGATTCGGCTAATAGATATTTCAAGTGGTCAGGAAAAGCGTCACTGGAGCAGCAGGCATTTGAGGAACTCATTATACAAATGGTGCCAGAGCTGGTTGATTGGTTGGTTGGTTGGTTGGTTGGCGTCTTCCTTGCCAGAGATAAACACGAAGAACTCGACAAGCATGAACCCCAAAGCTCTGAGAAGAGGGGCCGCATGCTATTACCTAAAAGACCTTCCTGAGTAGCATGGTAGCGGACACGACACGGTAGCGGCGGCACTCACGTGCTAATGTTTTGATCACGTGACTACGAGCCTCTTCTGCTGTTTTCCAATTGTCAAGCCACGTAGCAGTGCTGGCCCACAGCCCCATGCCCAGCAACCCAAGCTGTAGCTTCAATCTCTATCATCGGGAGTCTCTTTTTTATCTCAGTTAAACATAAATATTTCTACATAGGTTTTATAAAAACACCATCGAGTCTTTGCTTTATATTCTAACTTTATTTGCTCTATTGTGCAGGTATATCTGCGATCCGCAGAAAATAACCAAACCGAAGTACACAAGAGCTGTAGTGAAAATAGTTTTTGCAATCATTATCCCTTCTGCCAAAGTAGGATCGTTTACGGAGTGTCCTACAAACTCTTCGTGCCCGGAGTTATACAAGTGTCCCAAGACGGAAAGAATTATACATCCAAATATAGACACTACTGTACAAAACCAAGCTTTGCCTTGTCCTACAACTGGTTTCATCGTTTTTATATGCTGAAGTAGGGTTCTGTTCTCAGGGATTCTTATTGTGAAGTCCCTTTAATGATGTTGATAATTATATGAAATTTCCTAGTTTCTGTTCTTACAACCAAAAAAACTGGTTGGCTACAAAAAAGCTTCGGACATAACAACTCTCTATCACGTTTAATCAATACGACAGTTTACAGAAATAAAAGTATCTATATAACCAAGACTTGACCCTTATAAATCATCAAATTTTCTGATCCCATGTTTCAATGACTCCTGCTTTTTCTTTAGGTCTTTTTGATTCTTCTTTTCTTGCTTTTTGCTAACCTTCTTAAGATTGCTCTTGGACGCCTTGATTTCAATGACTTCTATTTGTTTTTTCTTTTCTTCCATTTCCTTTGCAAAATCAGCCAAATACTCATCATCACTGTTTGGTTCTTCACTCTCTTCTTCTCCACTTAGTAGTTCATCTGAAAAATCACCATCATCAGAAGAAGAGTCGCTGTAACTAATGGATGCAGCTTCTTCACTTTCCACGTAGCTTTGCCATATTTTGATGCAGGTCATGGATGCGGACACAAACTTGTATTCGAAGTCAATATCCAAAAAGCTGACTTCATCTGACTTAGAGTGCTGCATCTTTTTGATAATATGGCCCGCTTTACCATCAACCAAGTAAACAGAGCCGTCGGTCAACCCACACCACAGTTTGTTATCATTTTGCAAGGAAGAAATACAGCTTTCAATACTTTCACCTTTTTTAATTTTGATTCTGTTAATTTGATCTTTATATTCGTTTTTCCCGTATTTCCAAACAGTCAAAATTCCTTCACCTAAGCCACATATCAAGTTCGTGTCTTTTTCATCCTCATTCAAATAGCATAAACTTAGTAGTTCGTCTTCTTGATCTTCAGAAGTCTCCAGCTTATCCAGATTTTTCCATCTGCAATCCCAAATTTGCATAGTGGTTTGACCTACTGAAACAAATTTATGCACAGATAAATCTTCTTTTATAAACTCATCTTTAAGTTTACTTTTTCCTGATTTTTTAATAATTCTCTGGTAGTTGCTCTTATTAAGCGCAATAATCTTATTGATGCAATCTCCGTTATGTAAGCCTTCAAGAGTATTAACACAAACCAAAGCGTCACCATATTCTCTGTCAATCTTCACAACCTTTACTATTCCTTTATCGTCCATTCCAACCAGAATGTAATCATTGAAACAATAAAGACAATTAACACTGATTTTTTTTTCTGTAATGTCTGGAAATTCCAGTTTATCAATCACCTTTCCATTTGAACACTTAAATCTTTTTAGAATGTTGTCAGAACCAATGGATACAGCTATCTCCTCATCCAAATATATTATTTGTCTACAAGCTTTATCGTGTCTCTTCGTTTTCCACAAAATTTCAAATAAGTTAGCACCATCAGCATCTGAAATTAAATCATCACCATGCATCAAAGTGTATTGGAAAGTCTTGCCCGTCTTTTGAAAGTTTAATTTTACATTCGAAGGGTACTTTGCTTTATCAATGTTGTATTTCAAACAGCAAATATGGCCTGTAGCGAACCCAATAAGCATTTCATTTCTAGCAGGATGCATTGCTACTGAAAAAATAAAATTTTCTTCATCAGTTGCAATATCAATCAACGGCAATTCACTCATTTGAATAGAAGATTTTAGGTATGGTCTGGTATTGCGTGGTGTGTTGTGTTGTGGGCTGGCATTCCATAAGGAAACTGTTCACTATCGATGCTTGAAATATTCAGGCTTTAAAAAGAAAAGCTGAAAAAGAAACAAGAAAAATCTGTGCACGTGACTGGTGTGAAGGCTCCCGCCTATGCCAATAGAGCTCTAGTGGAGCTGGCTGTCTCAACAAAGAGCTGATAAAGCAAAGCGTTCTCCTCCTTCACTTTCATACCTGGTTTCATTAGTTTCCATATGGTGCCTATAAATCTCCGTTTTCATTTGCAACCTTACCACGCCTCCAAATAGACTCTACTGCTTCTTTTATGGATTGTTTCTCCTCTTCGTCTTCTTCTTCTGGATCCTCACAAAATGCTTCTATTATACCCTCACCAAACTTCTGGCTCATGTACTTCAAAGCATTTTGCTTCTCTCTCTGATAATTATTAGCCAGCTTGATAGACTCAACAAACTCTCTCGTGTAAACATCAGGGTTTCTTGTGTTCTCAATGTATTGAATCACGTCTAAAGGAATATTCATATTTTGGCTTGGCACAGTTTTGTCATTAGCTAGTGTAAACGAAGCATCGTTAAGCTCTTTGAGGTTTGTGAATGTCTTATTCAAGTTATGTAAAATAGAGTTTTGCGTGTCTTCCGTGTTGGAATAGTCATAGACAGTCAAATTCAATTCAATAAAGGTTTCTATCAAATCCTTAATACTAGTTTCAATAGACGAGAGAGTATCAGCCATTTTGGTTAGACTGCGTTTGTAAAGGTGGTCTGTGGCTGGCTGCTTCTTGGTTTGAAGAGCTCTTTACTGTCGGTCTTCAGCTGAGCGGGCCTGGATGTGGGTCACAAGAGCAGCGGCGGCAAGAAACAAAAACCCCCGCACGTGATCTACTGGGCTGCTAAAACATTCCTGTCGCGTGATATCCCTCCTGGCATAAGCCTGCAACTACCCAAGCGTATCACCTGATATATATATCGACGCAAAACTTGATGAATGGAAAAACTTTGCTACTTTCAGTACTGTTGATTTCTAATGTTTATAGAATATTACAAACCACTGTATATATTCATTCTAATAGTACGTGTGAAGAAATTCCTATCCACTGATCCTACAAGGCACCCCCCTAATCTCCGACTGATAGTTGTCTTAGTCTTTCAGTCAAATATTAAGACATAGTCCAACTTTGGTGAGCAAGCCGCGTGATCTCCGTCCTCTGCTTATTTTGTGTGCGGCTGAATCTTTGTCTTTATTTAATGTGTATTTTTTTTTTACACCACAACAATATTTGCCAAATTAATTATTGGATATGATAAAAATTTTTAATTAGGTAAATCTTCACCAAGCATCGGTACTGTACGTTGTTATTATATTTAAACAGTACATTGTTCTCTTCAAGAACCTTTCTATGCAATAACCGCACCGAAGAAAAAGCTAAACCGAAACAGACCTTAAAGAGCATTTACAGATATGGGCAGCTCTGACTTTTCTTGCAGTAACTCACTAAGCCTTAACTCAGAACAGTTAAGTATCACTAAAGAACAGCTGGAGTTCCTGAATCAGCAGCTGGGTAAATTGCAAACACCGGAAGCTATCATTCAATGGGCTTTAACTACTTTTGAGCACATCTATCAAATTTCAGCCTTAGGTCTAAGTGGACTGGCTATTATTGATTTATTAACTGAGAAGTTTTCAGCATACAAGGTTGACTGCATTTTCATAGACACTTTGCATCATTTCCCACAAACCTTGGATCTAGTGGAAAAAATCAAGACCAAGTACTATAATGAACAAAACATATCTTGTTTCCATGTTGTGAAACCGCAGAATGTGGATGACGAAAACAGTTTTGCTGCGAAGCACGGCAACAACCTTTGGGAAACGGATGATGACAAGTACGACTATTTTTCCAAGGTCGAGCCATTAGAAAGAGCTTATAAAACGTTTAAGATTGATATCGTAATTACTGGGAGAAGACAATCTCAAGGTAATAACAGAACCACTTTGCCTATTTTGGAGTACGATGAGCATAACAAGGTACTGAAACTGAATCCTTTTTACAACTACAGTTTTAAGCAAATTTCCGAGATCATTGAAAAAAACAGTGTGCCAACTAATGAGCTGTTGGAGTATGGATACAGATCTATTGGAGACTATCATTCAACACAACCGAGCAATGGTGACAATGACAATGATGAAAGAAGTGGCAGATGGGCAAATAAAAAAGGTAAAACAGAGTGTGGTATACATCAGCCAGAAAGATTTGCCAAGTTCAAAAACTAAACAAAAACTTTTGAGGCAAATAAAGCAATGCTGCCAGTAATGCTTTATTTTTTTATTGTCCCTATTTATTCTAAAGCAAAATCAGCTAATGTTATATACAATGTATTTGATGATAGTGAACAAAATATTGATTAAACATTTTGGGTCACGTGCTATTTTGGTTGTCCTCGGAGCGAAAAAATTTTCAGTTAAAACGTCCTGCTGGATCTTCAAAACTCCCACAAGAGAAGATACAAAGTCTCCAAAGCCCCATAGTACATATATCTATTGCGTCATAAACAATGCCTACTTATGCCAAACTATTCAAACTACCGCCTCTAAGAAAAACATGGGGAATTATCAAGGACAATGCCAAAAGACAAGCTTTTGCTGAAACAGAGCTGGAGCAATTAGCATTAAAGAATATAGCCAGAAACACTCTGTTGCCTACAAAAGTCAGAATGCAAGCACAGCTGCAACTGGCTTCTATGCCAAACTACACCAAGATATCACAAATCAGAAACAGATGTCTTCTTACCGGATCAGGCCGAGCAGTGGTTGGCCAAGTTGGTTTGAACAGAAACAAGTTTAGAGACATGGTTTTGAGAGGAGAGATACCTGGATTCACTGGAGGTAACTGGTAGATTAAAAAGAAGCTGCATCATCAATCAAACTGCAACATTTGTAAATAGAGAAACGTCTGTCTGTGAATAGCAAGCATCCAACAAGAGGTCTTTTTTTTCGTATCAAAAAATTCGGTGGATATTTAAAAATATATATACATAGAATAAGATATTAGGGCTCAGAAGCTGAATTTGTTGTTTTCTTATTATCAAATATAGTATATATCTTTACAAGATTACACACTTCTTGCTTTTACCAGTCTTTTTGCCGCTCTTCTTGTTGAATTTGATTTTGTTTTGTTTGCCCATCAAAGATGCTCTAGTGGCAGCTTCAAAGACTTCTCTGACACCGAAACCTGTTTTGGCTGAGCATTCGATGTACTCGGTAGCGCCAATTTGATCGGCAACTTCTTGGCCCTGTTGCTGGGTGATTGGCCCCTCAGATCCAATGCTTTGCAGGTGTTGGATAATTGAAGGGTCGTTTCTCAAATCCACCTTACATCCAACAAGAATGATAGGAACCCCTTGACAGAAGTGAAGCACTTCCGAGATCCATTTTTCCAAAACATTTTCCAATGAATCAGGCAAATCAACCGAAAAACAGATTATCACAACGTTTGAGTCAGGGTAGGACAAAGGTCTCAATCTGTCGTAGTCTTCTTGTCCTGCAGTATCCCACAAGGCCAACTCAACTCTTCTCCCATCAACCTCAACATCTGCAACGTAGTTGTCAAAAACTGTTGGAACATAGATTGTTGGAAACTTTCCTTTGGCAAAAACGATTAACAAGGAGGTTTTACCACACGCACCATCTCCCACAATGACTAGTTTTCTTCTTATACTGCCAGTGACGTTATTTACTTGTGACATTGATGTTGTTTTATTAGCTCTATATTGCCGGTTGCTCTAGATCAATTTTGTACTTTTCAACAGGAAGATATTTATCAAACAGGGGTTGTTGTTTGTGAATAAATAGTCGTGAGAAAAACTCAAATAAGGTGATAAGATGAGTAAAAGATTAAGCAAAAATAATCAAATTCCGTCCGTTTCTTGGGTCTTTTATAACATTTCTTTCTTATATCCACTCCTGTTTAAATATAGAATGGTGAAAATAACAACAAGGAAAAAAACATTAGGTATATATAGGTGTCCAATTCCTCTGCGACATGATTTGTTTGTGGAAGATCTGTCGGAGTTTGGCGGCAGGGGAAGAAAAAAAGATGGAAAGATAGGACAAGCAGGCCGGGTGGATGCGGGACATATAGCCGGGCAACAACACACGCCGCGCGTGACCAACGTTTCTTTTTTCCCTCCCCCCGTTTTCTCCATTCCCCCGCACGTCCCAATTCGGCCCACGACTGAAAAATTTTCTTGTTTAAGGCTTTGGCTGCTTGCTACTTTTTCTCAGCTGAATCATTAGCAATGGCTCCTGGATGGTTAGCCAATTATTTGTTTTTTTCTCTGTCGATATTTTAAGCTATTTCTCAGACCTGTCATTTATCAGATTGCTAATGATCAAATAGCTAGCAATAGCTGCTAATAACCATCCTATTAGGTACTTAGAACAACCTCACATATCGAACATGGATTTGCAAGACTTCTTAAACAACTCCGCTTTCACTTCCAAGAATACTGGATTTGATTTCAATGCCAGCAAAATCGATGTCAGCAAAATTAACCAACAAGAACCAAAGAAGAAAGAAGAATTCAAATCAACCCAGGCACCAGACTTGCAGCAGTTTTTGGATGGAAAAGTTTCCTTGGATCCAGCCAGAAACGGAGGCCAAACAATGGTTGGTGGAGGTAAGAGATACGAGGAATACCCAGTTCCATCAGCACCACCGTATATAGCCACCATTGTCAACTTTCCAAAGGATTTAACCGAAAGTGGTATGAAGGCTTGGTTCGAGGACGGATTGCAGAAACCAGATGCTGTTGCCTTAATCAACATCCCGAAAAACATGGACAACACCAACAAGAACAGAGCCTTTGTTGAATTCAAAGCCAGAGATCACTTAGAAAACGCTTTGAAGTTATCAGGATCTTTCCTGAACGAAAACAAGGTTTATGTTGATGTGGCTCCTCCAAACAGTTACATGAACGGTGGAAGTAACAGATCAGGTGGTTTTGGTAACAGATACAGTGCTGGTTTGCAATTTGACTGGACCAAGGGTACCAACACTCCTCAATTTGAAGAACACAGCCATAACAACGACAATAATAGCTCTTCAAATATGGACTGGTCCAGAAAAGGCAACAATCTGAACGATGGTGCTCACCATGAGCCAATCGACTGGTCCAAGAAAGGAAACAGTCTCAGTGATGCTCCTGACCACCAGCCAATGGATTGGTCCAAGAAAGGCCACAGTCTCAATGACGATTCACCACAGCAGCCTATGGATTGGTCTCAAAAGGGGGCCAATATCAGGGAACAAAGAAATCAAGGCGTTAGTCCAGCATCCATTGACTGGTCTCAAAAGGGAGTCAATGCCAGAGATTCTCCAAGAACTCCTCAACCACAAGGCTTTGAGAGATCCCAGATGGGTTCTCATCTGAAGCAAGCTTCTCCTGAAGTCAGCGCTTCTTCTCTAGACTGGTCAAGAAAGGGTTCTAATGTTAAGTCCTCTTCCAACTCTCCGAAAATTGATGTTTCCTCATTGAAGTGGGAGAAGGGAGCTAACTTCAGCAGCTCTCCTGCTCCTAGAGAAAACTCAATCAACAAGAAAAAGGCTTTTGCTGTACCAGAAAAGGGTTCTGGTTTGCAATCCAACTCTTCCAAATCTTCGTCAAAAGTTGCTGGCTTTGAAGCTCTTTCATTGGAAGACAATGAATAGATCATTAAGACCTGGAGTCTATTACTATTAGACCAATAGGAAAATGAAAAAGAGGGCAGGATTCAGTATTCAATAAAGCTTCTTTTCCTGCTTCACTTTTCTCAGTAAGAATTATTTTTTTGCTTTTTATTTTCTTTTTTTGAAGAGGAGTTCTTTCAAACATAATACGCTTATAGTCTTTCTTGAAAGCATTTCTTTTCCCTCTTAGAACATTTATTCAAGCTCTAAGTTTCATGCGAAATGCTGGTGACACTTTTACTTATATAACAAACGATTATAGCAAAAGCGAAATACGGCAAGACATGAAAACATTAATAAGGTACGGCAAACTAAGGCGATTAAAATAAACAAGATTGAAACGAGACAACGAGCAAACAGAAAAACAACATAGGTTATACAAATCATAAACTAATCAATCATAATCTAATCAACCATAAATTATATTTACTAAAAGAAAAAAACTGCTAAAAAACAGCAAAGAAAGATAGAATAAAAGTTAATAAATTATTTAAATAGACCAACAAATATGTATGCACATTTTTCTCAATTTGAAGTGAATTTAAAAAAACAATGTTTTCAATCAGAAGATACTCCCAAAAAATTAGATTGTGTAAAGTCTGATGCTCAGAAAGGATGAAACCTTCCAGTACACAATAATATAGGCACCATCCTTAATAAATGGCGTGGTGAAGCTAGGTGCCAGGTATTATTCCACAGCTAATAGCTGGTGAATTTGTACAGTACATGATTCGGACCAATTGCTTTTCTCAACTCGTCGAGAGTTAAAAGAGCCACACTCGGGTTCATGGAACTGGCATTCTGTATTTTGTATCTCATGTAGTTTGCATTTTTAAAAGATTTCGTTAAATCTACCTGGCTTTTCAGCCTGCTTCTTGGCATGATAAGTCCAAGGGTATTGAGTCTCTCCCAGGTGGCTTTGAGGTCGTTTTCTTCAAATTTCTTTAAGGCTGGGGTTTTTCCTGAGTTTTCATAAATAGCATTGTAAGCCTTCATGGTGATGTCCAAAGTAGATGTGTTTGGGGTTATTTTCAGCGGATGTTTCTTATCCACTGAAGCCGTGTATTTACCATTGTATATCAGCTTAGTGAAAATGATCAAAACCAGAGTTTCTAAATCAGTTAATGCTCTTATTAAATCAACATGAGAGTTTTTCAGTGTATTTAGGTGGTAGGACGCCATGAAATCAACTAACAACGTTCCTATCTCAGACCAATTCAAAGAATTGAATATGTATGGATTCAGGGCGTTCAACAAGCAGTGCTGAACAAAGTGAAAATTTTTGTTAGTGTTGAATACCAGTTCCAAGAATTTATTAATGTTCATACTTTTGAAAGAAACCCCGAAAGGAATGTCGTTCTTCCACTGTTTCACTTTCAAGTTCCATTCCTCTCTCAGCTCGCCGAAATCGGAATCATAGTCTTCCAGCTCACTGACTGGTAGTTCTATCATATCGTAGAAACTTTGATGAAATGATTCAAAAGACTCCATACCTGAAAATTTTATAAAGGTATTTGCAAATCGAGAGTGAACTCTTTTTTCCAGCATCTGCTCAATTACGGGAGCATTTGTTATACCAATAAAGCAGGTAGTAAAAGCGTTGTTTCCGCTATTACCATCCATAAAATCAAACAAGTTATACAGCAATGTTTGTCTCTCTGAATCCTCAGAAAACAGTTCCAAACTATCAACAATAAATATGATTGTTGGCAAGTCATTACGATTAATTGTCACACTGTCCTCATCCAAAAAAAGTTGACCGTTGTTGGATAGAAAAGTCAAAAACAGATCAAAAGATCGACTCAAATTTTCACTAGTTAAAAATCCAGTGGTGAAGTTAACTTTCTTATCGTGCTGTTGAAACTCTTCATTCACTCCTTTAATTGCCATGTATCTTTCCATTTTATCTTTAAACCTTTTGTCAAAATTGACAAAGTATTCATCATCCTCATCTATTATTGACTGTCTTTTTTCAATGTTTTTATAAACCTGATTTTCAAATTGACTTAATAAGGATCCAACTCCTGTGTCTATAATACCACTAAGATTGATGATTACATTATTGTTTTTGATATCATTACTCAAAGCCTCATCAATGCAGTTTTTCACCATCGTGTTGTCATTCGAGCTATACACTTGCAATATAAAAGAGTCGTTTCTTTTTCCACTGGAGGCATTACATGACCTGGCGACCTTCCACTTGATGGTGTCTAACTGTTCCTGGTAAAAATAGGGCACTCTCTTTGTTAGGTTAATGTTGCTCAATAAAGCTAACCTAAGCTTGATAAAAGCTTCCTCTTCGTTTGGATTTTGACATTTTGCCCCGGTCATTTGCCAATGCCAACACGTACTTTTCAGTTGGTGATGTTATAATCTGTCCTTTTCAATCTATTCCACAAGGTGGAGGGACTGTCTTCAACAACGATGAATGTATCGCCTTTGCAAGAGAAGAAAGAACAGTTTTAGTAAGAAGAACAGCGTGGTCACGTGGTTCGGTTTTGTCACGCGCAATGGTAATCACATGACGCGCCATAAAATTTTTTTGTTTCTCACAATATAAGCTCAAAGCCTTACTGCACCAGCTTTATGGAAGAAGTAGCACAATAACCAAAGTGGCAAATCTATTAAACAATATCGCCGGTGCATACAGAAATTAGCATGAGTGATAACACATATATTTCAAGGAAGAATTTGGAACCCGCAAAACATGTTTCTACTGCTGAACACCACCCCCATGTTGAGCTATCATCTTTTACCACGCCAGGCAGCATAATGGAGAAAACCAATGGTAAAAGCAAAACCGCCATTGAAGCAAATAGTAGCATAGATATCATTGAACAGCTTCCAGATCTTAACACTGATAATGAGGGCAAAAAGGGTTCATACTCTCACTTCAAAGTGATAAGAGCAAACAAAGATGTATTAAAATGCCCGCAGACAGATTTGCCAATGATAGATTTGAGAGGTAAAACAACCAACCAAGTTGATCCAGCATTTCATGGACTAATTACTGATATAAGAGGACATTATGAACCGTTAATTACGCATGTAATGGGTAAAGGATCCTTTGGAGAAGTTTTCAAGGGCCTCAACTTACAAACAAACAGGCTAGTTGCCATCAAAAAACTAAAGATCTTTGAAACAGATGAGATTTTTCCAATAACTGCACAAAGAGAAATAATGATTTTGAAAAAAATGGAGCATGCTAATGTGGTAACATTAAGTGATGTTATATTTGATAATTTTGAGAAGAAGGAAGCTGAAAATCAGGACAGTCTTTCGTATAAAGGAGATCCTTTCATGACAGAAGCAGAGAAGCAAGCGTTGAAGGGAAATACATCTAATAAGAAACTTCCGGATAGGTTTTTTTACATGGTTTTGCCATACATGGTTAGTGATCTTGCAGGTGTTATTCACAACCCACATCTCAACATAGATATGCCGAAAATAAAGAACATGATGCAGCAGATTCTCCAGGGACTGAATTATGTGCATAAAATGAAGTATTTTCATAGAGATGTCAAAACTGCCAACATACTTATAGACCAATATGGAGTTTTGAAGGTAGCGGATTTTGGTTTAAGCAGGATATACTACGGCTGTCCTCCAAATTCAACTTTTCCTGGTGGAGCAGGAGCAGGAATTAAATTCACTCCATTAGTTGTGACGAGATGGTACAGAGCTCCTGAGTTAGTAATGTTTGATAGATTTTACACCACAGCCATTGATATCTGGGGAACAGGTTGTATATTGGGAGAGTTTTTCATAAAGAAACCAATTCTTCAAGGTAAGACTGATATTGATCAAGGACATTTGATTTTTCAGTTAATGGGAAAGCCGGATTATAACAAATGGCCAACTTTGAAGTTTTTGAAGCAATTTACTGCTTGCTATTCCAATAAAAACTATAAAGGTGAATATAAAGAAGTTTTTGGCAAGTTTTTAGATGAGGATGGATTGGATCTGTTTTCTAAGATGTTATGCTTGAATCCTTATGAACGAATTACTGCAGGCTCTGCTTTGCAACATGATTGGTTCAAAAAAGAGCCCCTGCCTTCCAAATCAATAATTTTTGAAAAAATCATGGAGTCCCATGAAAGTGATATTGAGAAGTTTGATAGATTGAAAAGAGAAATGGATATGCAAAAGAATGCTTCAAAGAACCTCATTGAACACATTCACAACGATGTCACCCCAGAGTCACAGATCTCTTTTAAAGGACACAGCAATAGCTTTACAAAGCTAGAGCGTGATGTGAGCTCTACCAATAGAAATACTTTTTCTGGTTCAAGATTTAATGCTGCTTCTGCATCAAATAAAGTTCATAAAAATGAGGATACAAACAAACAGAAAGATGAAAAAAAGAAAGTTGACCTGCGATTCAGTGGGAGCAAGAAAGATGTTGAATTAAGAAAAGTTGATCACAAGATAAGAGATGAGCCAAAGAGGTATGAGAATAAAGGCAAAGAGACTTATAGCAGTAGATTCGAGCGAAACAGAGGCCCCATTTCTAGATTTGAAGCCCCAGCTTACAGCACAACAAACATTCCAGAAAATCCAAGATTTGAGAGTAGAAACCAAAGAGATAAACAAAGGAAAGAAATTAGCAGATTTTCAAACACTTCTGGCACAAAGACTGATGAGTCAGTGACTGAGTTGCACCCTAATAGAAAGTCACTTTCATATGCCAAAAGAACGGTTAATATTCCTGCTGCAAGCAGAAAAAGAGAGCACGAAGTTGATGCTTCAAAGGAAAACGATTCAATTATTAGCAAAAAAAGAAAAGAAGAACAACATGTTATCCCGGAGAACAATCAGAAGCAAATAAGCCCGCCAACTGACCTCACTGTAAAATCTAAATCCGAAATCAAAGGAAGCATCAAAGGAAAAATAGATGATATGTATGACTGAACAAACAACAACCACTCTTCTTTCAAGAGCTAAAATAGCTTGAAATTGCTGATTGCCTACCATCAACTTTCTGTTATAATGCAATAGATTTAATAAGAAAACCCAAGCACAGACGCAAGGAACAAGGTTTTCTAATAACTTCACTGCTGTCATCCGTTTCAGGCAATTGTTGAACAGGCTTGTGCTCTTTTTCCACGGACCAGAGCGTTTTTTCCTTTTAGGGTCCGTAATGGTAATGCTCAATAGTTCGGAATGAAAAATATCCTTTTTGGGCCCTGTCAGTGCACTGAGTTCCCTCAAAATTATCATTTATACTAAATATTGCTAATAACAATCCCTCATATAGTGTTTCATCTTTACTACGAAACCTACTCCTGAAATCTGTTTGAGATATATTCTTTATTGAAAGGGGAAAGCCCGTGTATATGATAGAATATTTTTAGTATGATGTGATTTTCTTCACCTTTAAAAGGAATAAGCTTCACATATTGCATTACTTCTTTTTCTGTAAACAGTGAAGTTATGAAGGATGTGTTAACTTATAAAAAAGAACATTTTCTTGCTTGCATATATACTTTTCTTGAAATACATGAAATCATAGACCAAAACACATGTTCAGAACTAAAAACAAGTCTGAAGAGAGAGATATAGAAGCAGACGACAGCCCTTATGAGAAAAGCCATTCTTTGAAAGCACTGCAAAAAAATTCAAGGAAGAACAAGACCCTTCACGAAGTAACAACCAAAAACTTCAACAGAACACCTAAAGGACTAATTTTCACCAAAGATGCAAAAGATATTTTTTGTTTGGTTTTGCTTTGTTTAGATAAGAAAGGTGAGTTGACCAAAGCTGAGCCTAAAAGGAGGTTGTTTGTTGGAAAAGAAACTCTTGATGTAAGAGACGAAACATACTTCACATTTATGGTGAAAACCTCTATAGAAACAATGGAAAATTTAAAAATTGATATTGAAATGGATTTCACTACAGTATCTATTTTTTACTCAATCAAACCAGAGATGTCAATGCAATTGCTGAAACTTTTTTCAGCGAGCAAGCTTCTGCATATGCCAAATGACAGAACAAGTTCAGAGCCAAGAGACAAATCTTTGCTGCAACCGACACCTAAAGGCGTAGCTATACTGACTAGTTATGTTCAAAACATGGGAATTAGGCATATACCTGAAATATTGTACTCAAATTTGAACTCAGCTAAGCTCTTCAGCTTTGAGAGATCTGTTGCTACTGATCGCATTATTTACAATGAATACTTGATAAAATTGATTTTTATGAAAATGTTCGGTGAAGATCCAAACATTTGGTCTCCAAAGATGAATAACGATAAACTACCTCCGTTAAAAGAGCTCCTGGAGAAAACATGCGATGTGTTTTCATTTGAAGATTTTGATTTCTCAGATAAGAGCTTCCAAAAGGATTTCATAAATGATACTCAACAAGTTGGCTATGAGAACCCTTTTTCAGATAAATCTGTACTTGTTGCTAACATCAATGATGATTTGTTGAATGACATGAATAGAGTGTCACCATTGAGTCATCGTTTCTTTACAAATCCAGACTCAGATTCTCATGTTCAATACTATACCGCTGAGTCAGGTTTAAGAGTTTTTTTTAACAAGGTATTTGCTTCGACTAAAGCTCAACGTATGGAGGTTGTGTATTCCTTTTCTACCAAAGCCCTTGTTCAGTGGATAATGGACTGTACCGATTTAGTTTATTATAAAGAAGCAGTAATAGTAGCTTCTCTTTTTTATAAGGCTGGGTTAATTATTCCAGTCACATTATCTCCTTCTTTGTCATCAAAGACCAAGTTTCGGTTTGGGAAAAAGTATTTGTACACGTTTTCAAAACTTGGTTGTTCTTGTTTGAGTTGGGACATTGAGCATATAGTAAAACTTTATCCAGATTGGGCAAACCACCAGGGCTCTAATCTTGATGCTAGCAAACAAGGCAATAGCTATTATAAATGCGACAATGCGGTTTGTGGAAAGAATCTTGAAAACACTGTAAAACATGAAAATTTCCCTTCCCTCGTTGAAGATGAAGTGGCAGACCCGGAGGAGAAAGAGGTATACCATGGCAGTATATTGCCTTCTATTTTAAATGACCCTGGAAAAAGATTTTTGTTCAAGGCTCATCTAGGCAAAGAATTGTGCTCTGAGAATTTATGTGCTTACCAAGAAATTAAAAAGTTTTTAAAGAAAATGCATAGTCTTGAAATCTTAATGCAGCATAGAATAAACAAAAACCCACCTCATGAAAAAGATTCCAAATTTACAAGCATCCATTCTGCCTCGGAATATAGGTTAATAAAGGAAACTGATGAATGTTTGTCAATAATATATCAAATTTTTTGTACTTATATTGCTAATGGATCGCCCAGATTATTAAATATTGACTACATCCTAAGATCTTCGATTTCTGTGGTAATACTTGGCTCGAACTCACCAATATGTTCAAAGTTTGAGGATACATTTGGTGATAAAGGCTTTGATGAAAAGTCTTCAGAAATAGTTCTTAAAGAAACAGAATCAAAGGAGCAATCATGCAAAGCAACAAATACTGATTACCCTCAACGTGATGTGCTCCTGAACTCTGAAAATCTTCCTGAAACAGATTTTAGTAGATTCGAAAAGGCACAAATAACGGATGTTATAAAGAATAGAAGCACAGCGAATCGAGTAAATGGCCCTCAGAACTTGAGTTTGCTTCAACCATCAGAGAAGGAATTCTCTACCGATGGTCTTATAAAGCAATCTTTTAATATTTTAGCTGAATTAAAACCTCTATTTGAAGAGGTTAATCAAAAGCTTTATAAGATAATGGAAACAGATTCTCTTCCTAAATTTTTAGGCAATGAAAATGTGTAAGTCAAATTCCATCCTTTATATGACACGGTAAACTGAAAGAACAGATTTTAACAGCAATGAACGAAAAACTTGTTCTTTTTGTATTAATTTTTTTTTTCTTTGAAGCTGTATATAACTAAAAATCTTTGTTTATGAATTTATACTGAAATAGGTTCCAAAGTGGTACCTTTCTTAATAGTAGCCCAACCAATTAATCTCCAGTGCTTTTCAATTCTTCTAGACAAGGCAATCTTTTCGTTAACTTCAGTACAAGCAGGAGAAGTTAGTTGTAGTCTGGCCATATCAGCCTTAACTGCAACAACTCTGGCACCGGTAGCAGTAGATCCGATATTTACCATCAATACTTCACCAGGTTCTAGTTTTCTAACCTTAGTTTGCTTTGAACCATCGGTCTTTACACCCAATAGTCTTCTTAGCAAGAAATAGTGAATTTCTATATCAGTATAAATGCTTGGTAAGTGACCTTTGGCACCAACAACTTGACCTACTAGTCTATCAGCCCTACATAAAGTTGGATCAACTTTGGTACCAACACCAATCAAACCACCAGGAACAGCAAACTTTAAATCGTTATTTTCAGCAAATAGGGAAACAATTTTAGAAAAGATCGGTTTACATTGAATTTTACCTTGCTTATCTTTTGTAACAATACCTGGTCTCACTTCGATTTCATCACCTAATTTGAAAACACCATTCAGAATAGAACCACCTGCAACACCACCCTTAAGATCTTTGATCTCAGCACCTGGTTTATTAACATCAAATGATCTGATAACGATCAATCTTGGTGTGGCCATAAAATCTCTAGGTGGAATTGGAATACTTTTAACAATACTTTCATTTACTGCATCAATGTTATACTTCAATTGAGCAGAAATAGGAATGATAGGAGCACCATCAGCAATAGTACCTTTGATAAACTTTAAAATAGATTTTTCATGTTCTAATGCACTTTCCTCTCTCATTAGATCAACCTTGTTTTGCAAAATGATAACATGCTTCAATTTCATGATTTCAATGGCAGCTAAATGCTCAGATGTTTGTGGTTGAGGACATGGTTCGTTACCAGCAATCAAAAGCAAAGCAGCATCCATAACTGCAGCACCAGACAACATAGTACTCATTAAAATATCGTGACCTGGACAATCAACAAAGGAGACGTGTCTGATAACTTCATATCTTCCACCACATCCTTCGGCTTGGCACAAAGGATGTATTTCCTTGTCAGACTTAAAAGATCTGTAACAATCTGGTTCGGGACAGTTAGGACATTTATAAATCTTTGCATTGGCATAACCTAACTTAATGGTGATATTTCTTTCTAGTTCATCCTTGAATCTGACAGGTTGCACTCCTGAAATGGCTCTGACAACAGTGGATTTACCGTGTGCTACATGCCCAATTGTACCAATGTTGATGGTTGCTTGTCTATTAATAATTTCTGGTGATAATGGTGACAATTTGCTAAAATCCGGGTTGTCTGGTTGAACTGGCAATCCACCACCTTCTTCAAACTCCTTCTTTTTAGAGTCTTCTTCGTAGTTTTTGCTGCTGCTGAAAGTTTCATCTATTTGAAAGCTAACTGACTTCTTTGGTTTTCCAAAGTCACCATTTTCAGCTTCTAGCTCCTCTTGCATCTCAAGTTCTTGGTCTTCTTGAACTATAACATCTTCATCATCGTCGATGGTGTTACCAAATTTATCAACTGCCATTATATCTGTCTATATTAATAAAAGTTGTATTTCAAAGTAGCAAATAAATCAAACGATTTAAAAAGAATCCTTAAAATGAGGTTTTTATGCTAAAGAGATGAATTCTATAGGGGTTTCCTTGTTGGTGATTAATGAAAGATACCATTAGAGTTAAAGGTTTTCTAAAGAAATGAGTTGAAAAAATTTTTTCGAAGAGAAAGACTAGAAAAAATTTTCTGGTGAAACATTTCTTTTTCGGACTTAATTGATTGCGCTTTCCTGTTTGGGTTTCTATGTTTTATCACGTGATGTGGTTTATTGCGATGCTCCCTCGCTTCCAGAACTGAATTCAGGCAACAATGGCCATTGTAGGTCCAAGGCGCGTGACCAATATTCTACTTAGTAGTAAGCGGTGAAAGCACAGGATCACTGTTCTGTTTGATTCGTTTACAGTGACATAAATAAAAATATTTACCTTCTTGGCAAAAAGCGAGTCTGCTGGTTCTATTATACTGTTGGATTGAAGGCAAATTCGTTCATCAGAATATCTACATCATCCCATAATAGTTCATTATCTAAAAACATATTGTTATTGTTGCTGCTTGCAACACTGTCGCTGTCATCCTTTGCGCTTACACTTGGAATGTTTGCCTTATTGAGACTCTCGTTATCATTTGTAGCAATACTGTTAATTTCATTAAACATTTCAATGTCGTTGAATTTGTGATTCTGTTGAACAGTGTTTATATTAAAACCACTGCCATTTGTGTCAGCTCCCAGGGATTGAAATAGCAAATTAGTAGCCGGCGAATTGGTCCCTATATTTTTTGGACTCATGACTACACTGCTCTGCCCCATGTACATACTGACACTGTTGGATTTAATCATGTTTGAAGCTTTGGAATTTAAAGGGGTTTGTTGATAGTGCTGTTCAAAAATGCTATTGATCTTTGTGTTTGATGGTGATGCCTGCTGATCTCTTATGGAAGAAGATTTAGCATGTGAATTAACATGACTATCTGATAATGCCAGCTTTTTATTAATTAATATAGGAAAAGGAGAGACAGTTCTGGAAACAGCTGTGTTGCTTTTAGCCTTGTTGACAGGGGGGGAGGTTTTGTTCAAAAAGGTTCTCAAGTCAAGAATTTCTTGCTTACTTCCGCCTGAATCACCCTTTGGAGATTTTGTTAAAGAATTGCTATCTGGAGTTGAATTGTGTGGACTGTTTTTTTCACTTTGAGTGACAGGAGCTGTTATTGGCTCAGGATCCAGTGGAATAGTGGCAATAATTTTTCTGGCATTGGTCTTTTCAATATTAGGGTTTCCTGCAAAGTTGGTATTGTTAGCTTGCTTTTGTTGCAGCAATTCCTTCTTCATCATCAACTGCCTTTTTTTCAATCCACTGTGCTGTTTCAAAACATATAAACAATCAAAAAATACAGAAGTGGATAACCTTGTCTGAATGTTTAGATTTAAATTAAATTCTTCTTGTGAGTCTTTCTTTAACCACTCGGTGTATAAATTTTCAAAAATATACCAAATGGATTTCATAATTCTTGATGATCTGTATGGCAAATCAAACTTAATTAAAGAGCATCCTTGAGTCAGCTTAACAGCTATATCGTAAGTACGTTTGCACTTTTTCAAATCAATATTTGTTTGTAATGAAGAAAACGACAATTTGCAAATAATACAAGCAGCTTGCCATATGTTTAATACAAAAACCCCTGGCAAATACTTGATAACATCTGGTTTCTTTTGATTCATCTTGTGACAATGTTGAATTAGTTCAATGCATGCGTTGTTCAAGTTAGTCAATCCAAGTTTTGTCTTAATATCTGCTTCTTCAACAGAATAGTCTTTCAAGAACTTACTAGTAAATTGTTGTTCATCTTCTGCTGCATCATTACCACTACTTGTTTTACCTGCATCATCATCACTATTATTGTTTGTATTACTGCCCTTCTTGTGATTGCTATTTATAAAATAATTTGAAAGAAGGCTAAGTTTTGTAGCTAGAATAAAAAATTTTCTGATATCATCAATTTCAGAATCCTGCTTCATTGTAAGCTCTATTTCATTCAAATCTTGTTGAAGCTTCAACAGCAACGAATACTTTTCTTTCTCAGATATTCTTCCTAATGGATCAACAACATTTGAGTTCAGTGATTTTATGCATTGGTTCTGGAATTTCATTATATGTAGCATTTGTTTTAATGGTTTGTTTAAAATAATCACTTCAGATGATGAACCGTATACAGCCAATTCACAATTATTCAAAATTGCAAAATCCAAACAGATATAGCTGGGAAACCCAAAAGTGGTGGCAATGTATTGCGATAAAACATTGTTTGCAACCCATGTTTTGATCTGTTCTGTGATAAATTGTAGGTTATTCGTCTTGTACTCCACAGAATGTTGAGCAGAATTCAATCCAAGTCTGATACTTTGCATCATTGCTGATCCAACAGTATTCCATGAAGTGTCGCAACTCAACGATGATGATGATGATGGCCAAAAGGAATATAGCAGAAAAGCTTGTACAGAATAAACTGATGATACATTTAAAATTGGTTCAAACATAGCAGCACGGCTGTTTAATTCCTCATCCATGAAATAGTACTTCATTATAGGTTGCATTGTAATTTCAGCCATAATGTTTTTGACTAGTACAGAGAGATTTTTCATAGGAGAATCAGGATGTATAGAGAGGTCAGCATTTTTCTTTGTATTGTTTTTATTCAAAGTTTGGTCATTCAGTGGTTGATGGTACCTTTTCAATCGTCTCATTGATATCAGAATAATCACCCAAAACAAGCAGGGCGAAAGATTATAAACGATCTCTGGATCCTTGCTTATATCCACTACTGGCAAAAAAATATGGTAGTTATTCACAAACTCCAAGTATAGTTCCTTGATCATTTCAGGCTGAAGTGTTACATTTCCTAGTGTTTTGACTGGCATTGCATCAAGGAAGGATTGAAGCTTTGATGAGTTTTGTTTAATTATATCATAATTTAAAATATCACTAGTATTCAAAGGCTCTCCGTTATTTTCTCTAACCTCATTTTCACTTGGAGGAAAATCTCTTTTGATCGGCTGGAGTAAAGCAACTGGTGGGCTTGGCTCAATAGTTGGATTCTTTTCCGTATTACTTAGAAGCTTCATGATGGAGTCTCGCTCATTGAAAAGCTTTTGAATAATAAGTTTTTGCTTATCACTGTTGTTTGTATCATTGTTCTTAAAAGGAGTTCCGTTGTTAATAACCATTATGTCTTTGGCTATATCTAAAAGCTTCTCTTCAAGCAATTTAGATTTCTTTCTTTTGTATGTTCTTTTGAAGTCTTCTTGAAGAATACATTGTTTATTTTTTTTCTGGCATCTACTGCATTTCTTCACTCCATCTACTTGGGTATCCAGGTCACATTTAGTCTTTTGCTGCCTGCATTCAATGCAAGCAAGTTTTCTAACTCGTTTTTTGCCAATTTCTGATGGATTATGATCCTGGTTATCGTTGTTTACCTGATCCTTATTATCATCTATCAAAATCATTTTTTCAAAGTTTGAAGGTCCAAAATTATATATCAATTCAAGAAAAGGTATAAATTCCTCTTGCAGAAGTAAACCTTATTGGTCAATTTGTATTAGTTCACTGATAAAGAGGAGTTATGGCAGATTGATGAGATTACAAGCAATTCAACAGTGGCTTTTGTATACATTGTTCGGCCAATACCTTTTTATGACTTTTAGGTGACAAAAAAGAAATAACATCACCTGACCAAATTAATGCAGGAATATGGTGAAACCATCATGCTAAATCACGTGACTTTTTAATGATGCTTGTGCTCACTATGCCCATATTGCACGACAGCGTCGTAGCCAAAGTGTACCCCCAGCTGCCATAGGAAGAGTCACTTTTTCGGTATCAAATAATGTTGCCTGGCTCCAGAATGTTGCCTGCTTCAAATACAACATGCCTAGCTGCACTCTCGATTGTTCTGTCTCACCTACGATCGCCAGGGTTGCCGCAGCCTCAGTAACCACCCCTGCGGTCCCGAGAGCAACCTTTTTGAAAAAGAATCGATACTTTTGGCTCCTGCAGCCACCTAACACTGTCCAGATATCAGGCCAGGTCACTGGCTGTTCATTCTAGCGTGCAAGCAGCGATCAGTGTTTAATCACGTGCCATATCTTGGGTCCATGTGGTTTTTTGCTTCCACCAAACAGCCCCGGCAGACCACGAGGTGCAGCCCAAAAATATAAGGGAAGCACGTTTGAGCTATTTACAACAGTCCATGAATTTAAAGATGATAGCGTTTCTGCGAACACTACCTTATTATACACCAATAAAAACTTAGTGAGGTATAATCTAATATTATGGCAGTAACTGAGTTACCCAGCAATGAAAATAGGGTAGGTAACGGGGCTACTACTGGTAGTGAAACGGGTGTTGCTTCTACCGGTGCTGCACAGCCTAACGCCACTATTTTACAGCGTATTTATGGCAACAAGTACATAAGCGTATTGATGAACCAGTCTGACAGAGACATCAGAATCTTATATTTGTGTGTGTTTATCAGACAGCTGCAATACGGTCTTTTGAATCAGATTTTGATTTTTTACTTCAAGGAGCTGAAGTACAATTCTGAAAAGATAGGTGTTTTCTTGTCATTGACCTTGTTTGGGGATGTCTTATTGTCTTGGGTTTTGACATGGTATGCTGATTCTTGGAAAAGGTCCAACATAATCAAGTTAGGAATTGTTTTGATGTTTATTAATGGCCTGACCTTTATTGTCTATGACAAAAACTTTTTGGTTTTACTTATTGTCTCTACTTTAGGTATTGTTGGTGATGGATCAGATGTTGGTCCTTTCAAGTCTATTGAAGAATCGTGCATGGCACATTTGACAAGAAAGAAATATAGACCGATTATTTACTCTTGGCACTATCTGTTTTCGTCTATAGGTTTTAGTATTGGATGCTGGATTGCTGGTACAATCGTCGATTTCTTGATTGACAACAAAATCTATACTACCTACTTGAATTGCTATAAGTTTATTTTTGGTGTCTACTGTTGTTTGTCTCTAATCAAGCTATTTGCAACTCAATTTTTCAGTGAATCTGTTAACATGAACTTTCATTATAGAGAGGACGAAGAGGACGAAGAGGCTCCTTTGTTGGAACATAGTGATGATGAACCAAGCCTCACTCCACAAACTTTATTAGATCCTCCCAGTCAGGCTGGTAATGTTGATTTAATTCCACCGAAAGCCATTATCAATGATTTGGAAGGCACAGTCTCTTCAAGAAGAAGACATTCTTCAAGGGTTATTGCAATCAACAAGGATAGTTCAACTTTATCTAAAAAGACTGTTAACATTTTGATTAAACTGTTGACTATTTTTATGCTGGATTCATTTTCCTACGGTCTTATTACCTCGTGGATTCCTTATTATTATGAAAAAACCTTTTTAATGACTTACACTCACTTGGGTTTGTTGTTTTCCATAGGTAAAATTATTACAGCTTCCACTGTTTTTCCTTCTTCCATGATTACATATGCCTTGGGTCCTGTAAAAGCAACATTTATTGTTCAATCCATATCAGCAGTCTTTTTAACAGCTATTCCATTACTAGAGTTTAGTGAAAAATCTAGTATTCTTGCGTTAATGGGTTATTATGCTACAGCTTCCATGGATGTTACTCCTAGACAAATTCTTTTGACTGATTTAGTAGATGCTAATGAAATTACTAGAGTTATGGGAATAGTCAATGTTGGCAAAACCTTAGCAAGATGTTTAGGTCAATTGATTAGTGGTTATGTCGTTCAAGGAGGTTTATTGAAATATGGTTTCATTATTTCTGGTTCGGTTTTGCTTGTTGCCGATATAATATTGATTATTTCCTTTGTTGGTATCGACAAGAGAGTTTTGAAACACTTGCAAAGAAAATAGTTTGATAGATTAGTATATACATTTAGATAAAAATATGTAAGATAATTATGCATTCAGTTAATTAGAAAAATAATTAGTCTTTTTTATTGATAAAATGTGTCGCTAAAATTCAAATAGTCGAAAACAAGAAAAAGGTCAGGAGCCTGCCTAAAACAGTTTTGAATATCCCCCTCCCCAAAACCAGTGCAATGTCCTCTACTAAGCTAACCTTTCACTACCTATATGATTCACAATCCGCTGAAAGAAGTATTTATTGTTTTGACTCTTTGTCATCTTTGTCCAACTTTGAAGCCAACAAATGTAAAATAAACCCTGAAATATCAGTTAATGGAGAAATAATTGGGATCCCTAAGTTTAAATGTTTAATCTACAATGATATGAACGTACTTCTAAACACCAATAATTGTTCTTTGGTAGTTTTTGAGTTTAGGGTTCATACAAAAAAAGTGGTTGATAATGATTGCTTATATCAGGATGAGAAAACGGGCATATCAATAAGCAAAACCGAGTATTGTAGGATTAATAATTTTCGACCTTTAAAGGGAGGATTCAAGACAAGTAGAGTATACGAGCTGCATTTTTCAAATAATAACAAAATAGAACTTTTATATCCCAGGTTTCATGATTATGTAGAGTTCAAAAGTGATGACTTAAAGGATCTTGAGAAATGGAAATGGATTTATAAAAACAATACAGAAAATGTAATTGTTAATGGGTTCAGTACTAGAGATGAATATAGTCTTGTATCTGATTCAAAAAATACGTTTGCAAGATATAAAGGCTTTGAAGATGTTAAAAAACTCGGATTTTTAGAAATTGAAATGCTTCCCTGTTATTATGATGAAGTACTCACGACAACATTTGTTCTTATTACACATCAAAGATTAACCAACAACCACATTCCATTCACAAATGGGATCTGATAATAAATTAAGGTACAGGAAAGTAAGGTGTTTAATATATATATATATATATATTTGTTTGCAGAAGGTTCAACCTAAGCCATTTCATAACGGTCACCAGCAGTACTAAAAGATTTCAAGAAAGTATTGATCTTGACAAATTCTTCATCAGTAATCTGCTTAATGCTAAAGTTCTCTTCAACTCTTGACTTTGTGGTACCTGATGGAATAGGAATAAAATTAATGTTTTTAAAAGTTGTTTTGTTCTTTCTAACCCAGGCCAAAGCTATTTGGGGCAAAGTTCTTTCTTGACCCTTAACAAAGTTCTCTTCTAGGAAATTAATCAGCTGCATATTGTGAACCATGGCTTCATCTTGGAATCTTTTTAATGAAGATCTAAAGTCACCTTTTGGAAGGTCTTTAACGGATTTTATTTGCTGGGTTAATAAACCTCTACCCAATGGAGAATAACAAACAATTGGAATACCTCTTTCATTTAAGAAATCGCAAGTTCCATTTTCAATGATTTGTTTAGAAAACAAAGATAGCTCTAATTCTACACATACAATGTAATCCTTGTAGTTCTTTTTACTCAAAATCATTTCAATTTGCTCCTTGGTGACTTCACTAAGAGATAAACCACCAATTTTTCCAGCATCAACATATTTAATCATAGTTTCAAAGGACTCTTCCCAGTGATCTAAATCTAATCTGGCACATTCAAAGACATCAATGTGGCCCAAAACATCTAAACAACCTTCAATGGATGCAGTAACTCCTTCTTTGGTACCATTTGGTTGCAAAGTAGCATTGTTCATACCTCCTTTAACAGAAACAAGAATTTTCTCTTTGTCAGCAGCGTCTAATGAGTCGATAAATGCTTTGGCATATTTCAAATTCAAGTATGGCTCTCCATAAAATTCTCCTAAATTAAACAAAATCTTATGAGTATCAGAAGGAATTGTTTTCAAAAGATCTTTCATGGTGTTAACAGCCTGTTCCAAAGGCACTGGCTCGGCTCTCCATGTAAAGGACATCAAACCATAACCCAAGGTTTTACTATTGATTAAATCTTTTCTAATTTCAGCTACTGATTGAGGCATTTTAATGGTATGGTGTTTTTCTTTTAGCTGTTGGTGTGAATTTGATATTGTTATGGTTTTATTTATTGTTCAACTGTAGTTAAGAGCTAAAAAATCAGACTAGTAAACCTCCACTTAAATACTTTTTCGGAATTAAATAATTAGGGTTATATAAGCCATCCAAAAAGATAAATCATATTTGCCACCCTGGTTCATCTTTCTATTTTGGTATCAATTATGATTTAATGGGTATTATGCCTTACCTCGATATTATAAGTCCATTTCACTAAAGACTCTGGGCAAAGATTACGTAATCCCTTTCTTCCCATAGGGGTAACAAGCACAAAGAGCTAGCAATATAGATTTACGGATAGTATATTAGGCCATAAAAAAACAACCTGAAACATAAAAATTATGCTGTGTGAAGGGTGTAAAGAAAACAACAGAGTAGCATTGATTTGTCATGTGATCATAAGAATGGGAAATAACAGCATTTTTCTCCAGACAAAGGAACCGGTCGAGGATCGGCAAAATGCTACGATGACGTTTTTATTTTAGCTTTGTTTTGATCCTGGCACGGAAGCTCCGTTTGAAAGCAAAATCAATCATGTGATAAGTCACGTGTCTTACAAATTTTTTGGAATCAGTGAACTGATATTAAAGTCCGTCGTTTGTGGCCATAGGTCACGTGGTATTGAGCGCTTCGGGTTAACGGCAAATTCCAGGTCGGCATATTCCTTGAGCATGAAAATACTTGAGTGCTTTTAGCATTTTATATTGCTAGTACATACTGTATATGAGAACCAGCTAGTTCTCAACTCTAAGCAATGCAGGATCAAGAACAATATCTCTCTTCCCTCGAGTAACCAGCTTATAGCTAACGGCCGGATTGGCTACCTGCAAGGCGGAGTTTAAAAAAAAAAATGGCTGGGAATCTAGAAAACAAGAATGGTCACCTGATTTCTCAGTCTGCCATAGCCAACCCGCGGAGCGGTAGGCAACACCTTTGCTTTCCCGTGGCTCCTGCTGCTGAGCTGGACTCCTCGTTTCTCAAAGTACCACCTTAGACAAAGCCTGTTTGAGGGTTTGAGCAATCCTTGTTACCCAGTTTATATTGACAGCCTTGTTTTCAGGATTTATTATCTGTTTTGGGTAAGAACTCAAAAGTTGGGAAGGAATTTGACGAAAGGTGGATTTTTATCGGAACTCGGCTTCTTTATTTATTTTTCACTATAATTTTCACTGTTCTTACTTAAGCTAAAAAATATTAGCGCCATCTAAACGTTCTGACTTTTCTGATTAACCTTCAATTTACTTTTCTATTAGATAGAGGGTTTATCAAGGCCCCAAAAACAATGTTTAGAAGAAGTAAGAAACAAGAAGTGAAAGAGGAGGAAGATTTGAGTAAATACATCAAACTCAACAAGCCAATATCTGACATTCCCCAGGAGTTGGTTGACAAGTATGAGGTAAAAGAAAGAACATACAATGAAGACCAGATCAAAAACTTTGATGTTCTGAGAGAATATATTGATACAAACAGTGATTTTCCTGTTCTGGAAAAAGATGCCAAACATTTTGTGCAAGGAAATAATATGGATTCTATGGAGTTGGCGCCACTAACCGAAATAGAACGTCATTGGCTATCAGACAAGTGTTTGTATAGATATTTGAGAGCTTGCAAATGGATTTTAAAAGATTCAAAAGAGAGATTGGTTCTAACTATAGCGTGGAGAAGAGAATTTGGTATTATAAAGTTAAAAGAAGAATCTACTAATGAAAGCGAGCAAAGCTTTCTCGGATTTGATGACACCTCAGAAGAAAATGAAACAGGCAAAGAGGTTATCTTAGGATACGATAATGATTTGAGACCTATTTTGTATTTGAAACCTGGTAGACAAAACACGCAGCCGTCAAAAAAGCAGGTGCAACATTTGGTGTTTATGCTGGAAAGAACAATTGATCTGATGGATGAGGATATACAGGAGTCTTTGACTTTACTAATAGATTTCAAAAGCAAATTTGACGACGTTGATAAAGTCTCAAGTAAATTGCCACCATTGTCTGTAGGGAAAGAAGTTTTGTATATCTTGCAGACACATTATCCTGAAAGGCTAGGAAGGGCTTTGCTGTTTAATATGCATTGGATAGCAAAGAGCTTCTTGAACTTGATTTATCCATTCATTGATCCAATGACCAGATCAAAGATCGTTTACGATGTTAAAGATGTTCAGCAATACGTTCCAAAAGACCAATTAGATAAAGATTACGGCGGCTTGTTGCTTTTCAAGTATGATCATGATGAATACTGGCCTGCACTTAAAGAATTGACTGCTAGAAAAAGATCTGAAAAATTCAAAGATATTGCTATTTAATTTAATTTAATTTGCACCTAGATATATTTGAACAGAGATAAAACCCCTGATAAAAAATGTCGCTATTTTTTCTTAGTTGAAAAGAAGTCTTTTCATAACTCGTTTATTTTCGTTTATAAATCTTCTGTTAATCTTCCAGTGATTGGAGAAAAATATGCTCACGGTGAAATAAAATGATATTAACTGCTCCAATCTTCACACTATGCTCTAATCACGACATAAAGAGCATGTAACATCCCGACTGCAAAGAATAATATTGTTAACACTAAGTTAAGTAATAAATCTAACGATAGTCCTTTTGTCATCAGAACTGCAATAGGCGGTAAAAAATAGATTGCAGGTATGGAAAGTAATTTGTAGAGCGTCATGATATGTTTAACGTGTAAACCTTTTATTTATTTTTGATACTAATTAGAAACGGTGGCTCAAAACGGCGATTATTTGTAATATTTTTATTGAACTTAATTCAGCTTTTTTGCTTTTGGTTAAATACAATTCTGTATTTAAATTATTAAATCAAATACACTGGTCAATTTTCAGACTGTTACTATATGCTACTCAGATTTCTCCTAACTCTTTTTAAGGGTGGTTTTTTTTTTTTGTTTTAATTGTAGCCTGCTCTCTGAAGGTTAAAAATATGTATTCAAAATGTAAATAGCTCATAATGATTTAAGAAAATATCATTGGTACCACAGACAAATATAAGCCTTATTAATGCTTTAGAATATAACATAAGATTCTATGATTTGAATTGAATTTAAGAAGAATGCTTACAGGCCAAGTAAGGTAACACAAACGTAGAAACACTAAGTCTCTAACCAGAAAACATTGCAGACCAGAATATCACTGGTAATAAAATTTGCTAAATTAACTTGAGAAAAAAAAATGATAATAAGTAGCCTGTTTTGGAGGAAAAAATAATTTTATTTTTGCCCAAGTTATCTTGATATCTAATTTTATGTGACTGATCTGTGCTTTTGTGATAAAAACAGGTATTTTAACATCGAGTTTTGTTTTGGATGGCATGATATTCAGGATTTTGAGAGAGCAACGTTTACCTCCAGTCTGTGAGCAGCACATTATATATTTAATTTACAAAATGAAAAAAAACTGAAGGTTCTTTTTATACGAACCTTTTAGCACTCACAGATAGATCATTCCGTACCCAATAGAAAGTTTTGCAACTGCTCATCAAACAATTAGAAATCAAGATGGGGGTTTTTTTTTTTCAAAACCTTGCCTCAATAGTTGTAAAAATTGCAAATTGATTGTTTACATATTAAAAACTTGCAATATTTTGTTTTGTTTTTTTTTATATACAAAATAAATACTGTCATTTTTAATAAGCTATAAATTAGTTTTATGTAAACAACATAAAACCATAAACCACGTGACAGCTAGGGTTGTTTGGAACACGGCCCTGCATTCACGTAGCGCAAGTCAGATAAAGAAATCAAGCCTAAGCTTTACCAAGTACAAACGAAGAACATTCTTCTAGAAAGCATACTTAAACTATAAACAACACAAAAATGCAACCATTATCTTTCTAATACAGAAATGATGTTCTGACAGAAATTAATATAAAAACATGCTGAAAAAAAATGTTATTCACCATTATAAAAATACTACGAAAGGGCACTTTCAAAGGTTTCTCTCCGTAGATTAGACTAGGTATTAATAATATCTAGTCAATCACATATATAAAAGAACCGACTAGTATTACTTATTTTAAAGTGCCCACCTATATATCAATAAAAGACTATAAAAAAGATTAAGATCTGCTTTAACAAAGTATCAAAAGTAATACCACGTGAATTGCACTTGTGTGACACGTTCAAACATAGCTTGTTGTAATATCCGCTTGAGGCTGCAGTTCAGTCACGTGTATAACAATGGTTTTTTATTGGTCGGTTCAGTTTGGAACATAATCTATTCTTATTTGTATAAGAAGGTTATTAGCAGAAACAGTTGGCTTCTTCAATATATACACATATATATATGATTGACTAGATATTGTTAATACCTAGTCTAATCTACGAGGAAAAACCTTTGAAAGTGCCCTTTCATAGTTATCATTGAATTTATGATAACTTCTATTTTAGGTCTTTCCCTATTCATTTCATAATTTATATTTTAGAAGACGGCTTACTGTTATTAGTTTCCTTATTATGACATGTAATGGGTTCTCAATTATTTATAGAGGATGTGTAATCATTGCCATCCTTTCCTATTTTCTTGTATAGATGGTTATCTGGCTTGCGTCACGTGCATACAGGACTGCATTCCAAACATAGATATGTGCCACATGATTTTTAAAATTATGGTGCAAATTCGGAGATAAGAGAAGACAAGGAGTATGAAATAGAGGTGAAACATAGTAACCCAAGATAATAAAGAATGTTTAGTTTATGGCCACCTGCAGATTACATTGGTATAAATATTATCATTGAAATTTTAATTGAGCCTATCGCTCTATTCTTTAAACACTGAAATGTTGTAAGGACACAGAAATTGAGATGCCAGGAAAAGTCTGTGTTATTCTGCTCTATTACTTGGACGAAAAAACATAACTTTATTAGGAAGGTTCTTATATATGTTTATATCTATCCACTCATTAATTTTGATCTAAAATAGGCTTGCTTATGGATAACCTTATAATTTTCTTTAAAAGGTTGTATTAACATTTTTTAACATTTTCAAAAACTGCAAAGATGTAAGTTTATGATAAAAACATTTTACTTTTAAAACTAATTGTCAACGAATACAAAGCTGAATTTACATTTAAGCAAAAGTTCCAAATGTCTGCTTTATTTAAATGGGAGAGTACAGTAAAAATATACCCTCCCAATATCGTTGCTGGCATATTTTTATTATTTGTGATTTCAAGCAAAAAGAATGTGGTTAAAAAAACTCAATTTAGTTATTAATAATAGTTTTATTACTTTAACAATACTGTTAGTAAAAACTGTTCTTTAAAGGTTTTCAGTGTGTGTTGTACATGTACTCAGAGAAAAATTAACAACCTGTTTTTAGTGATTTTTATCCAACTTTATTGTAGGGCTGATTTGAAGGACCATTAATGCCCTACTTAAAAAATCAAAAAACTTTTAAGAGGGTGAATGCGATTGAATATTAAAATTTGCAACACTCTCTTTGAGGAAAACGCCTTGTTAAAAAAAAGTTTATTGTTGTTTAAACTATTTTTGCATTGATTCGCGGATATGCTTTAGTGATATTTTTCTCGTATATTTTTTTCATTGAACATGCCCTTTTTTTAAGAAGAAAGCCACGCCCAGTAAAAAAAATAGCATTGTTTTCTTGTTACATCTTTGTCGTAAAAAGACTCACGAGAGAATTACGAAAAAAAAACCGTTGCTAGTTCTGTAAAGAAGTATCAAGGTAAAACTATAATGGAGGTTTAGAATAGTGAAACAGAAATTTTTTTTTAAGACTATTAAAAAACCTGCTGTATTTGGCTAAACTGAAACAGGTGGAAAAACTCTAGTGAGATGTTTCATAATGGAAATAAAATTTATTTTTTTTAAACAATCGTGGAGGACTTTAATAAAAATCTAGAAGGATTAAGAAATCTAAAAATTATTTGGAAACTTCACTCGATAAAAATGTAAAATACTTGGGATATTGTAATTTTTTTTTTTCAAAACTAAATATAGTTACCTAAATCATATTAATGAAGCTTTTATAAATTCTTCTTAAAACATTTAATCTCAAGAACATCAAAGCTGAATCAATACTTTTAAGTGCGCTTGAAACTGAAGTAACCAATTTTAGTGGCTTTTAGTAAACTCTGAGTGTAAATATCTCTTAAGCATTTAATTGTGGGAAATGTAAAAAACACGACATTTTTCGTATAGCATTTTTATTTTTTAGGAAACAAGAAAACTTTGTGTGATATGTATCATAATAAATTTACGAGAAAAAAGTAGAATAACGCCGATAATTTTTTTTTTTCTTAAGTAAAAAAACAATATACATATTTTTTTGTTTACGTATACTGAAACACCGTTAATGTTTCTGGGATGTGTTGCTTGCTATCATCATTACCAAACGTTAATATATTTTCAAACCTTTGAGCAAATATGAAACTTCAAAAGCAAATCTGTAATTTATTTAATATTTTACAAAAAACAGAAATTTAAATAAATTTCAAACAGATGAACGAGAGAGGAGGGGCTAAATTTAAATGAGGTGCTTTTTTTTTTAGACAAAACAACAAAATTATAACTAAATGTTCGTATTGATTCTTCAGACAACTTATTATAGGTTAGCAAACTTCATATATTTTCTCTTGCTTGCATGAAAAAATTTACAGTTTAGTTGTAAAAATATGAAACATGATTAGGCAATGTGACAATTCAATATTAACGTTTTTAAAAAAGGAGGGTATTTTATTTATAATATATACATATATAAGGAATTGCTAAAAGAAATTTTAGTATGTTCAGTGTTCATTATGGTGTAACTTATAATTAAAAAAAAATAATGTAGTACACCATAATTGAAACTACCATAGTTAGAATGAATTGGGTTGTTGTTATAAAGATGGCATTAATGCTGTCAACTTTATTAACTTTTACAAAAAGTACAGGTATTTCTAACTTAGGATCAATCAGCGGTTGCGTTATTTCTTCAACATCTAAGCAATATTTGGGGTTTAAAGGTAACATTTATTATTACCCTTGGGTTAAATTTGTGTCCAATAGTAGTCCATCATCTAATGTAGCTAATACAAATCTACTGGGTAACAAACAATATTTGTCTGGAGGATATGCTGTGACATCTCCTGTTATAGCTGCAGATCACACTGTTTTTAACAAATCAGGCATTATTGCTTCAAATGTTTTTGCTACCAATATTAGTTACGATAATAGTGCTTTTTGTTCAAAAAACAATTGTCTTAAAAAGGAATTCTGGGGTAAGTTAAATAATTTTTATTATGCAGATGGCACTGTTCCTAATGTTGCGCTAACTCAACTTGTATTTCACATGACTGGATTTTTTGTGCCTCCAACAACTGGTAAATACACTATCAGTATGGGATATGTTGATGATTTGGGTATTGTATCTATTGGTTCTGGAAACTATTTGGCTCAAAATTGCTGTGATAATTTTAGTCCATCGGGTAATGCTATTCAGGGTCATCAAATTGAAAGTCTTTGGAGTACTTCAGGACCAACTGGTATAAATCAAATAACTTTGTCACTTTATGCAGGTGTTTCTTATCCAATAAGTGTTTTTTATGGTAACATAGGAAATCTTGGTGCCATTAATCTTACTTATACAGATCCGGAGGGAAAGGTGAGCAGTGATTTTAGCGGCGTAGTCCATAATTATGATGATATATCTGGATGTAGTTATATTAAAATAAATACTGCTACTCTCCCATGGGATAAAACCACCACATCAACAACAACTATAATTTCAAGCTCAAAGACAATTGTTTCAAACACTTATGCTACTCCTGTTGCAACTTATACTGAAGAAATGATTTTTGAAAACATTACAGTATATACACCTTACCCTAGAGCCACAACAACTATACCTTGGACTGGTACTTTTATCTCAACCACTACAGGATTAACCACTGTTACTGGTACTAATGGAAAATCTACCGCTGTTGAAATAATGACAGTAGAAACCCCAACCACCGAGTTAACCACTACAATCCCATGGACCGGTACTTTCACATCCACCACTACAGGATTAACCACTGTTACTGGTACCGATGGCAAACCAACCACCGCCACCATTGTTACTGTTGAAACCCCAACCACCGATTCCACCACTACAATTCCATGGACCGGTACTTTCACATCGACCACTACAGGATTGACCACTGTTACTGGTACCGATGGTAAACCAACCACCGCCACCGTTGTTACTGTTGAAACACCAACCACCTCAATTAATTGGAATGGAACTACTGATTCAACAATCACAATCCCCTGGACAGGCACTTTCACATCCACCACTACAGGATTAACCACTGTTACTGGTACCGATGGCAAACCAACCACCGCCACCATTGTTACTGTTGAAACCCCAACCACCGATTCCACCACTACAATTCCATGGAC